>JANAVB010008200.1:2125879-2468601 GCA_029216955.1 Iris pallida | reverse complement strand
AAACATGGCAAATACAGTCCAATCATCAACGTTTGAAGATCGATTTCGATCGATCTAGTGCCAGAGTAGAAATTCTACTTAAACACAGTTATAGATAACATATAGGGCTCCACAACCCATTTCGCAGAAGTCAATTTCATCAACAAGCGACGAGTAATCGAATCCCAAAGTTTACCAAAAACCTGTTTTAAAAATAATAAAACCTTCGTTACGACGTGCGTCCCGCCAATCCGGGCGACGTGGTCACGAACCAAAAGCATCGAAAGGTGCGTATCGGCTTCGTGGACGTGTGGGCTTTGACAAAATTCAAATTGGTTGCGTGTGCGCGACGAATTTGATGCGTATCCGTCAAAATTTACCGTATCGGCCTCAGTGCAAATTTTCCAATTACTTTGTGCACATTCGTCAGATCGAGACGAAACTTACGCCAACATGATCGTATCATTTTTTGGTCCTATATGCCAAGTTTGGTTCCATTCTGAGACAGTTGATCAGATCGCCGTTTTGCGGGCCCCACGGTCCGACTCAACGGGCGATTTTGTGCACGGCCCACCGGAATCCAAAATTGGACATATCGTTGGGTTCGTATCATCAAACCGGATCCTTAGATATATAGTTTGACGACTTTGAGTCCATTGACTCTGGCACATTTTTCGGTACAAAGCGGGTCCAACGGCGGACACCATTTTGGCCAAAAATTATCGTTTTACCCTATGTCCAGAATTGGACTTAGGACAGGCTATCCTAGCTAATTTGACTAATCTAGAAAAGTTGGTAACATCTATTACAGCTTCTGGAGGCAGTTGTGAGACTTGGACCTTCTGACTTGTTGATTGGCGATATATTGTTGGTTCTCCGTGCAACCCTCAGGCAAGTATACCTTGCCGAACATATACAGTATTTATATTATTTTCTCTTTCTTTATTGTATTCCTTTTCACATTGTCACATGATTCCATATTGTGATTGGTTGTCCTTGATTGCTTTACTTGTTCTAGATTTACGTACACGTATAGGATATTCGACATTGTTTGATTATTGGTCTTATCGTGTTACCTTGTCTCGCAATTGAGTTGTCAATTTCTATCTCTTGTTCTTGACTTGACTATTCATGACTGGGAGTATCTTGCATTATACTACAGTTGAGATATACTATAGATTGGAAGTATCTTACATTGTACTACGACCTATATCCGATTCTTTCATCTTGATATTGCTTGATTGACTTGACTTGAGATATACTATAGATTGGGAGTATCTTACATTATACTACGACCTATAGCATATATTGATTGATTGTTTGACTTGATTTGTGACACTATGAATTGGGAGTATCTTATATTGTACTACGATTTATAGGAGTCTGCTTGACCTTGTATCCTTTAGGAGAGGAGATCGATACTTGAATTGGCTAATCTCGACTGAGAGTATCCTGCTTTGTACGTCAATTGAAACACTATAGATTGGGAGTATCTTGCATTGTACTACAAGCTATAGGGGTTCTGATTGATAGTTAGCCAAGTCCAGTATTACATTTCCTCATGACTCGTCGTCCTTAGATGTTCTTCTTGCAGTGTTCTTATCCTCCATACATGTTATTTACTGTCATATTAGTAGGCATGTTTTATGTATCTTGCTAGTCCTCTGAGGACCTGATGATCTCTTCAAGTAGCTGATTGCACGGAGTTATTAGCTGAGCATGTGGTAGTTGACTTCAATCGCATGATTCAGGTATTTGTTAGTATTATTGATTTACTATCTTTCTCGTGCTTTCATGATATATCCTGCTTATCAGCGTAGCTTTATTGACTCGTATTATTCTTGGAGTCTAATCGGACATATATGCTAGTGGGCTGCAGACCACGACCCATACTTGTTCATTCTTGTCTTATATATTCTCGTGGATTGAGATACAATGTAGATTACCATATTAGCCATGATACCATGATCTTGACAGTTTATACGTACTCGAGTCGGGCTGGAGTCCGCTTGATACGTAGCTGGCTTGCTCACGAGCTCGCGTCCGAAAAGCGGGTGCGGGTCATGACATTGGTAGATTTCAGCACCACAAGTGCTTCAAAATTGATCATGCCACAAAATCACGATTTGGTCAAGAGTTATCATCGTTATGGCTAACCGTGACCAAATCGATGAATTACCGGTCAAATATGAGTTCAACATAATAAATACAATAATAAATAGATTTATGAATTTATAGAAAAATTATATGTTGTGGATCTTCGTGTCAGCTTTTCAAAACTTTAAACGGATCGCAAAACGGCGTTTGGAATCTCCTGAAATCTCGAAAATAGTGCGATGCGTCAATTTTTGGACAACCAACACTCGAATAAATCTCCAGCAATTCAAATAAATAATTATAAAGAAAGCTAACCTCGATACACTTCTAACCAAAAAATGGCACTCAAAACGGACGTCGGGGTTGATTGCAATCGCCTCATGAAGTTGGTCTCCAAGATCAAACCACAAAGGAGGTTGGAATAATAAACTAGGGTTTATTGAATATATTAAAAAAAAAAATATATATATATATATATATATATATATATATATATATATATATATATATAAGAAGAGAGAGGCGGTTTGGCGAAGACATGTGGGCCCGGATGTGGCTGACTGGGCTGTTGTAAATTCAGAAAATTATTTAAACTTCAAATAAATCCAAATAAATTATAGAAAAAACCAGAAAATTCTAGAAAACATTTCTAAGTGTTTAGAACCTAAATAAAAATATTTTAACTCAAAATATCATCGTGTGACCCCACAGTAAATTCCAAAACCTATGAAAAATAAATTCTATAGGTTTTAATTATCTAAATTTTTTTAAAAGTTCTAGAAAAATCCAGAAAAATCCAAAAAAAACATGAAATATTCTAGAAATACTTTTCGTAATCTAGAGCCAAAATAAAAAATATTTGGTCCTAGAATACCCCCGAATGACCTTACAGTAAATCCTGAAAGTCCTTAAAAATAATAAACCCTTAAATATTAAATACCTAAAAATCCAAAAATTATTGAAAATATAAAATAGGTAAATAATACATATATAAGCTATCTAGAGGTCATATGACCTTAATATGGTCATAGCTCACCTACAAGCTTCGACATGACTCCCACTGATCATAAAATTACATAAATAAATAAAACAAAATAAAATTTTTAAAAATTCGGGAAGTGGGCTTACAAATCTACCCACCGTAGAAAAATTTTGTTCTCAAAATTTTTAAGGATACGACTAGGCATGACTAAGAATATAGTCAAGAAATGATACGATTAACGATCAAAATAGGTCAGGCATAATCGTCGGTAGATTCGAAAGGTCAAGGATACGATTTGACACGATCAAAATATAGTCAAATGGGTTAGTCAAAATATAGGCTTGGTTAAGGATAGAATCAAAATAGAATTTGCTCAACAAAAAAAGGTCATTAGGAACGATTAACTATTAACCAAAATCATTCAGTCACAATTATAGAATAAAAATCTAGGAAAATATACAAATTGGCTCGATCGAAATATAATCAAAGTAGTCTGGCCGCGATCAAAAATTGTTTAAGGATGATCAAATCATTTCGATACGATTAACTATTTAGCCAAAATCATCTAGGCACGATTATAGAATCAAAATCCATATGATATTATGAATCTAGTGGCATAGAATCAAATATAACAATCGGTTCCAAATGATTACTAGGAAGAAACTAAATGACAATTCTTTAATAGGAAAGATAAGAAAGAAATAAAGAACTACCAGTTTATTGAGAATATGATAATTAGAAATAAGGCATCAAATCAATTTAAAAAATTACTAGTCATATGACAATAAAAGATATAGCCTCTACACCATTCTAAAAACGTAAGTATATCCAAAGTCATTTAGCCGAGAATTCATGCCTCGCCAGTGTACATCTGGCTGTAATAAACTCTTAATTTCATGAGTCAAATAAGGATACGATATCGAATACTCTATAAACTCTTTCAAATATTGACAAAACAACTCAAGGATCAAAATAAGACAACTAGGACATAGTTTTAATAATATTCGATAACCTACACTTTTTTGAAATTACTTCTTAAGAATCATATCTTGCCGGTGCGCTGCTGGCTGCAGTAAATCCACAGTCTCCATAACTCAAATAAATGGTGACAGTGCGCATCTGCCTTACCATTGTAAGTCATTAAAAATTATTCCAACTATATCCATAAGAATTTTCAAAGGAGCTTATAAAAATTTAAACAAGTCTTTCATAGGAAAATTGTAAGTATCTGCACTTGAAGTGAATGTATCAATTTTAAAAATCAAAAGATCGATTAGGTATCAATTTTGAAAATCAAACAATCGATTAGGAAAATGACTGAACACAAGAGCAGTAAAATTTTTTAGTTTATATTTCTCTAATATTTAAGGATCGATAAAACATAGATGTCTTGAATTTTAACAAAAATGACTCAAAATTAATATATGGATAATTGAAGCAAGTTAGGCTCAAAATTTAATGGATGGAAATAGACACTACAAGAAAACGTAGTTTTTATGACATGTAAAGTTGTCATAGAAGTTGTAAAACTTGTCACGACATATCTTCCGTGACGAGTACAGTGACGGCTTACTTCCATTACATATACCTCCATAGCTAAAAGAAAAAGTGACGGCTAAAATATGGCATCATAAATATTTTCAACTGTGAGTAGCAAAACCTTGTCATTGATAGTATTCTTTTTGTGACAACATACATCGTAACTATAAATGTTATAAGTTATGCACGATATTGTCATAAATAGATTCTTATTGTAAATAAAAATAAATATTTTTTTGATCCTATGTGATTCAAACACGCAACCTTTTACTCGAGAATCAAACATCCTACCATTAGTTTGTTAAAGAAAAAAATAATATATAGAAACTCTGCCAGAATATTTATTAAGTGACATAATACACCTTAAGTGAGAAATTTTCTGTAACAGTTCTTTAAGGAAGTCACAAAATACACCTTAAGTGACAAATATTTCACTTGTCACAAAATACACCTTTAAGTGACAAAGATTTTTTATTTGTCACATAATACAACTTAAATGACAAATATTTTACTTGTCACAAAAAACTTATTGTTACAATTCTTTAGAAAAAGTCACATAATACACCTTAAGTGACAATAATTTTAACTTGTCATATAATACACCTTAAATGACAAGTATTTTTACTTGTCACGTAGAACTTGTTGTTACAATTATATAAGGATGTCACAAAATATACCATAAGTGACATGCATTTTCATTTGTCACATAAAAATTGTCTTTGACATGAGTCAAAAATTAAAATTTTATTTTAATGACAACATTTTGTGACGACCAATAAAAATATAGTCACTGAATGATTTACTGTGTGACGATAAACAACTGTTGTCACAAAATCGAGTTATGAGCGACAACAAAATTTACTTGTCACAGAAATATTCCTCTCAGTGGCAAATTTTACACTTGTCACAAATTAATTGTCACGAAAACCTGAATTTCTTATAGTGAGAATATTGACTCTTAGAAAAATAATTACTTATGGCCAACAAAAAATAAATAAGCAATACAGACCTTCCGCTATAACGACGTTTAGAGAAGGCAGAAAATAAAATTGCATAAATAGTCAAGAATAGGGATTGAATCCCAGGAAGCCATAATTTACCAAATACTACAAAAAAGTAGGCTTTTGGGATGACACTATTAGGAACGCTAGTCGAAACGTCCTAAAAATTTAATTTTTGGGATGGCTACATTTTTGGTAACAAAATATAGTATTATTTGTGACAGATTGAAAAATAGATCTCTTTTTTTGGGACTAATAAATTTTTTCATCCCAAATAAATCCTAGGATCGTCTAAATAATCTCAGCGAGAATGTAAAATATTTGGTGGCTCATTACTAACTTTTTAGGGAATTTTCCCCCCTCTCTTCTATTGTATCCCAACCGTTGGATCTTGTAGAAGAAGTCCCACCGTTGAAATCATCTAGCCCATGACCTAACCATACATTCATAAAAACCATATCTTCTCTATCCTATGTTCCTTACTCTTAGAACTTCTAATCTCTTTCTCTCCTTTCATCAGCTTCTAATCTCTCTCTTCTTTAATTCTTCTTGTGAGATTTAACCCTAGCCTCTTGGAAGGATCAGTCCAATGATATTTGGAGCTCATATGAGCAAGGAAGAGGCCGAGAGTGTCCTCCAAAGGTCAGATCTAGTGATTTTTTTCCTTCCAATTTTTCCTTTAGATTAGGATACAATAACTCTAATTATGGAGTTTCATTCTTGATCCTATAAGAATGTTGATAATCAATTTTTTATTTTTGAGCTTTCTGTTGTTATGTAGATAGAAAAAAGTTCTCTTTAATTATTTATGATATAATCTGGCTGAGCAAACTGAAAATTTGAACTTATTCTACCATGTCGATATTATTTAGGATTCTTGTTGTAGTTTCTTTGTAGATCGTGCCCCAATTTTGGGGTTTATTTCTGAACGTAAATTTCATTTTACTAAGATGTCGAAAAATTCATTTCGTAGTGTAGATTTTAGTTAGATTTTGTTTTTTTTTATTTCGTTGATATGTATAGTTTCTGCGAGAATGCAACTATCCTATACTCATTCCTTTATGTTGAACAACATGTAGAATGTGAGATGATATATTGAGCAAACTGAAGTTCTTTATTTCAATGATTACTCGGTTGATTTTGTTAGTGCCTTCCATATGTTTACTTTAATGGCCATGAGAAAATTCTTTATTTGTGCCCTTCTGATTGGTTACTATCATTGCTTTGATATGTGGAAGTAGTCATTCTTGATTGCTGCTCTCAATATGTTTGTTAAAATAGATGTTAGGAAATTTTGATTGTATATGTTCCTCCAAATTAGTTCAGATGATTTTTTTGACGTCATGAACTAATTGGGTTTTCACATTTGGATTATAGATCATGAGAGTAATCAACACTGAAAATGTTGTTGTAAATTTGTATATTCTTGGATTATAAAATATCTGGTAGTGATCAAAATTGTAACTAATGTTGTCCTAAGGTAGATTGTTAACAAAAGACATTGAATAGTACGGGTATGAACTTCCCTCTAGTCTGTTTGGACTATGCAAAACTGTTGACGAATCCGTAAAGCATGTATTTTTTTAGTTATGCTTACTTTGAATGCGTGTGGGAGGAGAATAGAACAAGGTTGGGACTGCAACTTAGAAGTGTGTATGATATTTGCTTGGTGGCTCTTGAGATTATCAATGCATTCTAAGGACAAGATCATATAGGTATAGTAGCATCTTGAGATTTTCAATGCATTCCAAGGACAAGATTAGATAAGTATAGTAGCATCTTGAGATTTTCAACATTTCATACATTTAGTCATAATGAATAAGGAATTCTAGATTCAAATTTTGGGTTTATCGACATTAACTCTCATTTTAGTTAGCCAATTTTCGAGAAGTAAAGCCTTTTCTTTTGACTATAATCACTATACTAGTGGTGTACTATCTAAAATTTTGTAAGATATTATAGACAAGTCATACAATATATATGGCTACTTTCATAAAGCCCTTCCGATTGACAAACTTTAGTCTGATATTTGATTTGGTTTCTTTTCGCTCTTATATGTCTATAACATCAAGAAGAAGAACAAAGCCATTATCCTAAATTTTTGGGGTAGGCTACATGAATCCTTTACTTCGATTTTGCTCTTGATTGTATGTATTAAGTATCAACTCTTATAGTTTTCATATGACATTTGTTGAAGTTATAGGGGAAAGCGATTGATGAAGTTCTTGGCCCAAACCCACGACATCTTTTAGAGCGCACTTAAACAAAGCAATCATTACCAAGAGTAAGTTGCTTTCCTTACTAATATTGCTTATGATGTTTTATTTCCTACTTGGTTTGTTTTTTCTGTTTCTATTGACATGTTAACTATCCCTTGAGGAAGGCATCTACTTGTTGCATAAAAAACCTATCAAAATTTTTGGCTCATGGTTGGAGTATTAGAGAGCCATGATATTTGGTTCGTGATAGAGTACCAGATATGTAAATGGTATAATAGGTAGAGATTGATTATTAAGCTGCCTTTGGAATATAAAAGTTACAACATGTTAGCAACATGCTTGTGCATGTAGCAGCAAGCTAGAAATGCACTGTTAACACAAGTTTTTGATCTTGTTGTAGGAATATTTACCTTTACTTAAATGCTTACCCACCCCATATCTTTATAAACAATATATTTGTCCCGATCTCTTTTCCAATAAAACTCAAAATAATAATCTTATAATAGCTTTTAGTTGTTGTGTTAGAAGATAAATGTGCGGTAAATATGGAGATGCAAAGAGTATTAAATATATTCATGATTGTCTACATGTATGGGATTTGAATATTTTGGTTGCCAACTGAGGTACCCTGTAGAATTTTTTGTGTGCAACACAAGCTATTGCCCATCAAGGTTTTGAATTCTTGTGTAGCCCCCAAATGATCATTTGCCAGTCAACCACCATAAGATTCAGAAACAAAAATAAAGGTAATATCTGTACTTCAGCATATAAAGTTTGACATTTTTGATTTGATTTAACTTGTATGTTAGTATTCTTGCCATTATATATCTATTTTGATATAACCTACATAGGACAGTAATTTATGCTAGTTTATTTCAGTTATTTTTTGTATCAATTCATGTAAACATTAAAAAAATACATTTTGCTTTACCGGTTAAGGGGATCTAATTTGGAAAATTAAAGCAATATTTAGGATCATCATCTTGAATTGAAGAAGGAAAAGGGCAAAGAGGGAGGAACATCATAAGGTTCTTAACAGATGTTGCAAAATTTACAATGTCACGTTATTTTAATTATTGTAAAGTTTTATTTAGGAAAATTCTAATAAGAACTTTATTTGCATGAGAATGACATTGGGGATGAGAGAATATGGGCACTAAAGTCAGGCCTATCTTCCTATAAAGCTCAGCTTGTGTTGTATGCATATACTAACATATTATTTGAATTTCAATTTATTGTTGCCTTATCTGCAATTTTATTTTGTAGGTAGAATAACTCTTTTATATATTGACAACTATGATATCGGCTCAAAAGGTGCTTTCCATGTTGCTGAGTATATCAAAAAAAGTAAATACTTACTGTGGTTGAGTTTTTATTTTGTTACTAGGTTTTTCTTAAGTTAACATCACTTTGAATTATCACTTTAAATTATAACTTAGTTTTTGCTTCTGCTACTATATTTTTTCTTCTGTTATAACATCACTTCAAATTATATCTTTGAATGGGTGGAAATTATAACATCACTTTTTTTTGCAGGTCCTTCAAATGAATGGGTGGAATTATATCTTTGAATGGGTGAAAAATTATTTTGGGATTGTTTTGGGTTCGTTTTGGTAGATAATGCTTAATGATGTGAAAAGTTTTAGACTTTGTTTTGTAAATGATGGAGATAACACTTGATTCTCCAATTTTGAGTTTATTTTGTGAATCATGTGAGGACATCTAAATGATATGGCCTGTAATGATGTGATATGGCTTGTAAACAATGTGATATAGCCTGTAAATAATGTTCATTTTGTAAGACGCTTTGTGTGATATGGCCTTATATATGATAAATGGAACAACTATTATCATTTTTTGAGTGTTATATTTTGTATGCACAACATGAATAAGTGTTAAATTTTTTTATTTTGAGTGTATGTTTTGTATGCACAGCAGGAATAATTCCATGAGAACTAAAAACTATTATAATTTTTGAATATATGTTTTGTATGAACATCAAGGAATCAGAACTTGAACAACTGTTATAAATTTTTGGGATAGATCTGTTGTTCTGTACTAAAAGAGAACTATATTTTTTGGGACGTTTGCCTAAATTATTAGGACGAACAATATCCGTTACAAATACCTAATTTTTGGGACAACAAGACCAACCGTCACACAAAAATAGAGTTTCACAACCTTTTGAGACAGTTAATTTTTCTGTCCTTTAACATTAATTAGGACAGCAAAATTCGTCCCTTAAGCTTTTACCACGCCACCCTAATAGCACTGTTTGAATCCATCCCAACTGTCGTCCCAAATAATATTTAGGATGGTAAAAGCTCTTTTTAGAACGGTTTTTTGTTGTCCCAAAAGGCCACTTTTTTGTAGTGAAATGAATAATCTACCCACCTTGCATCATACCATCATATCAAAATACAATGATATATCCCTCTATTTCTCAAGTTACCTAATAGGGTTTAGAATTCAATAAATTCCTACATAAATCATATGGCCTATGTAGCAAGGTTAACTACCTAACAGTCAAATTGAATAACAGTTTTCCTATGGTGTACCTAGTCCTAGCCATTATCTTAAAATCAAATCAATTCTAATTATGAATGAGCACTTCTTAATCGCATGCTCGTATTAGTATGACTTAAGTACGAGTTCGCATAATTTTGCAAAAATAGACCTGCATGGGCCACCATAAAAAATTTTCACGACCCGCACCCACTTTTCGGGATACGAGTACGTAGCCAAGTCCAGCCCATGCCGCAGCATCGATGGTAGTATGCTGTCTAGGTCTCATTGTCAATCTCAAATACAATAAAATCATATCTAATTGCTCATTCACAATAATTATTCAAACTACAAATCTAATAATATATCAAAATGATATTCATGAATAAACCTGCTAAATATTTAAATAAAAGAACTAACTAATCTATCTAGAATCTAAGGTCGTCCTCCAAGATTTCTATCTCCACCCTTATGGTCCTTAGCGCAAAAGTAGGAAGAATACCAAGTCAACTGTAATGATCCAGTCAAAAAAGGAGTAAAGTACAACCCTATTGTAATAATATAACTTAATACAAAATAAGCTAGACAAATGGATTGCGGTAGAGAATAAATGAAACATGTATATAAACTGGAAAAATAAACATGTACATGAACTACTGGCAAGAGCGTGTATGAACGAGACAACTAGCACTGAACATGTACAAGTAAATAGACAGTGTGTTTAAAATACTTTTCGACATATGAACGGCTGGAATAATACGACACATCATAGATGACTATCCACATTATAAGGTACAACTAATCCATACGTGAAGTGTATGACTTAGCTATCCACATTAACATTAATTAGAGTTTGTTCATATACCTACTGAGCATTTTCTTTTCCGACTCACTAAATAATTAATAAACAAGCAATGATACAACAAGCCTATCGTGTCACAATAGTGTCTCAACTGGATACTCAAGAAAACACATTGAAAGATAGCATTATAATGTAATAAGCACGTAAAGCAATAGTATACTTTCCTGAATTCTTGATCGAACTAGTTTCACATGTTGATGACAAGATGAACTCTGGCCAACAGCTATCAAACCATATCATACCATTGTACCACGAACCCGTGCACGAATAACCACAAGTTAGATCTAAAATTCTATTCTAAAAGTCATAGAAAATGGCTAATGGGTTAACCTAATTAATTCTATTTAATTCTAAAATAAATTATCTAAAAACCTAATTTAATCTAAATATAATCTAAACAAAGAATTTTGGCTATAGAAAGTCACGATTCTAATTTTGGAATTCATGGCATGCAAATCGAGGTGTACCACAAGTGCACCAAAATCGACCGTGCCACAAACTAGTTAAATATTACAAAATATATAATTTCATGGTGCATCTTGATAGATCAGCACCACAAGCGCACCGGAATCAACCGTGCCACAAATTCATGATTTGGTCAAAACTTATCGCCGTTATAGCTAACCGTGACCAAATCGATGAATTATCAGTAAAATCTGAGTTAAAAGTAATAAATAGAATACTAAACGAATTTTTTAATCTTTGGAAAAATTATATGTTTTAACCTTTGTGTCAGCTTTCCAAAACTTCAAACGGATCGCATAAGGAGTTCGGCCAGAATCTCGAAAACAGTACGACGTATCAATTTTTGGACAACCGACACTCAAATAAATCTTCAGAAATTCACGTAAATAATTATAAAAAATAAAATATATATTTGGAAAGATAACCTCAATACGCTTATAACAAAAAATGACACCCAAAACGGACGTCGGTATCGATCGCAATTGCCTCGTGAAGTTGGAGGATCTCCAAGATCAAACCACAAAGGAGGCTAGAATAATAAACAAGGCTTTATTGAATATATATATATATATATATATATATATATATATATATATATATATATATATATATATAGCGCCCACTCTATGGTGCGTGCTCTTCCGCGCTCGAGCCAGCACTCCCCAGCTACATGCGTCCCGTCGCGCCGGCTGTCATCGTGCCCTCCTTTCTCGCCCTGGCCTCCTCCCTCTTGGCGTAGGGTCCCTACTCTCAGCTGCTCCTTCCGAGCTTGCTCTTGAGTACCACTCTTTCGCGTGCCACCCATTTGGCGTGTCCCCGTCGTCTTACTTTGGCATGACTCCCTCTCTACTGCTAGCCCCAGCACCATACCCTCAGGCGCATAGACCTTCTGCGCCTTCTATCCCTGGAACCAACCCTTCTCTTTCGCTCGCTTATGGGGCACCTCACCTCTCCAATCCTCTGTTGGAGCCGTCACCGTCCCACATCAATCGCCCTGCTCGTACTTTTGCTGATATGGTTAGGCCTGACCGTGCATCCAAGAACACGACGATCATCTCTGATGTGGAGCTTCCTGAACTCGAGTACCCTTCAACAGATGTCCACGACATATTGGTGACTTTCTCCTCCAGAGAACTATCCTCCCTGACAAAAAATTTCTTCCACACCCTCATCCTTAAATTCTTTACCGTCTGCCCAAAGATTTCGTAATTCCAAGAAGTGGTTGCCAGCTGGGGTCTCACCTCAGATTACCGGGTAGACCCGATCGATCCTAAACACATTCTCCTGCATCTATCTTTCGAGGTTGATGATAAGAATGTCTGGATAAAAGGCACTGGCAGAATTGACTCTCACCTCATGAAAGTCGTCAAGTGGTCCCAAGATTTCAACACCAAGGAAGACTCGACGATTGTCTCTACTTGGGTCACATTCCCTAACCCACCGCTGATATGCTTCATCCAGCAGTGATGAAGAGGATCGCCAACTCTTTTGGGACCTATGTGGCTATGACAGATGAAACTCGCAACCTCTCAAAAGCCAACTAGCTAAAATTTGCATGGAGCTTGATTTGTCGAAGGAGCTTCCCAACTCCATCCAAATATCGCTAGATAGCAAGATGCACACATGATAAATTATTTATGACAGTAATATCATCTTCTGCAGGCACTACCGTATGAGAGGACACTCCATCGACCACTGCTTTAGAGCTCACCCCGAACTGAAGAAGAAAACAACTTAGAAGGACGCTCCTCTCCATCCGAGAAGACATAAAGATAAAACCCCACTCCTCCCTTTACCAAACTTTCATATCCGCTTCAAATTGGGTAAGGAAAAATCTCATGACCAAGAACAACCCCAGAATGGTATCATCGCTATTACCTCCTTCAAGATCCCAGGAATAGTAGGAACGAATCGTAAAGCGCAATACTCTAGAGGGGATGAATAGAGTAGGCAGGAAAAAATAGCTAATTAAAAAGTTAGCAATAAGATCACAGATAATGTATATATCACAAGTAAATAAATGTAAAGGCAGAGATCAGAAAGCAAAAGCAAAGATGGCGATGTATACTGGTTTTCCTCTTGTGAGTACTATTCCAGTCGAAAGAACTCTAGCTTCCAATTGAATCCACTATTGAAAAATACCTCAAGTTTTCATACGAAGTCCTTGCAACTTCTACAAACACGAGCTTTGATACGAAGTACTCGACCAACTTCAATTGTAAAGTGTCTTTCTTCAATCAAGTCTCCGATTACAATCACTCTGAAGCTTCTAGACCGTACCCCACTGACAAATCGACTAGAGGATAGTAACTGGCTTGAGATTTGAAAATGAAAGCTTTAGAACACTTTGGAAGACATTTAAGCTTAGAGAGAATAGATGAGAAAGTGAATGAGTGAGTTAAAATGATTGAAATCCTTCTCTATTTATAGGTTTTTCAAAGTCAGAATTCTGACATAATTCGGACAGAATTCGGGCAGAGTTCTATGAGAAAATCTCGGCAAGTAGCCGTTGCATCCGTAACTACAAGAAGACCAAGTTCAAAATCCAACGGGAAGTAGATGAATTCGGGCTGAATTCTTCTAGAGTGATTTTTGATTTTCTGGCCATTTTAAAAGCAGATTTTGGGTTTTGGCTTTTAGAAAAAGTGTAAGCAGTTAGGAGCTTTTGTAAAATGGGTTATTTTTCAAAACATAGGATATTTTGAAAATAATTTTGGGGTAGCCTATTTGCCAGTACGACTCGGTGTACACTGTATTCCTAGACTCAATAAATGTGAAAATTATATTGCATATAGAAATACAGACTCATACGACAAAATCAACTTCGGTCTTGAACAAATAGGTAGCAGTTCTTTGGCAGTTGTCCACGAGTCCAAATAGCCCATATATCAAGACATTGTTTGATCAATTATTAAAATCTGGTTCGACCATGACCAATGGGCCAACAATCTCCCTCATTTTGATAATTGACAATCCTTGACCGATATAACATCTTGATCTTTTAGATTTAAAAACAATCAAAGTATTGTACTATACCGTGTCCTGAAAAAATTCCTGTATCCTGAAAAAGATGTTTGATCCTATTTCTCCCCCGTTGTCACTTAGCAAAATAATTGCAAAAAGAGAAGCTCTCCCATAATTCATTCATAAGGAACAAGCATTGAAGAAATTCAAAAAATTGGATAAACAAATATTTTACAGGCAGTTTTAAAGCATAAAGAGATAGTGCTAAAACAAGAAATGAGGAATAATGCTAAACTGAAATAAAATATGCTAAGCAAAGCATAAAACATATGTTCACAATACATCTCAGTCAACACAGTCTCAGTGCAAATAAAAAGAAAAAAGTACTAAATGATATCTTGGAATGTCGAAACATTTCCAAGTAAACATAGACATATAAAGTCTCACTAAATGACATCTAGACAAAATACATCACGTCTAGATCACATATCTTCTGAGTCATCATCGTCAACAGTACCAGCAGTACCACTATGTTCGGATGGACCAACTCCAGGAGTGCCAGTTCCAGAAGGGTGTGCAGTAGCACCAGAACCACGGTATCAATCGTATGCGTTACCGGGCTAAAAGAAAGTATAGACTGCCTCATCCTCATAGCGGTATCCAAAAACAGCTGGATCTCTAGGAAGAGAACTGGCAAAATGTCCAGTCTGAGCGAAACGAAGGTCGACAAAAAAGTTGGCAAGAGCCTGAAATCGACTCATATCATGAAACTCGTGTTTCCTAGATGTGTCAGTGATAAACGTTCGTAAATCCAAGGGATGCTGATGGATACCCTCAAATGACATAGGATAATCCTAAGAAGGTGGAGCAGGAGCAGTAGGAGGAGCAGAAGGAGCGGCTGTGCTGCGACATGACAGCTGAAGATACTTGGGCTCAGACTCAAGAGCACAAGTGGATAAGTCAATATCAAAATGCTGGAAGATGAGAGGGATAATCATCACTTAAGAGAGGTTGCAATCCCTTCCGCGACAAAGGCCCATCATCTGAATAATAGTCTTGGGAACAAAAAATTGAATACCCTTACAAATATGATAAAGAGCAGATAGTTGAAGGGTGGTTACATCATATTTTGAAGTGGATTTGGGTAAAATGGTGGAGTAGATGATGCGGTGCAACTCATAGTTGAATAAGTTCAAGTTTGCAGCCTTGAACATACCAGAACGAATGTGGGCAGGAGAACATAGTTCGTTATTGAAACTAATTAGAGTCGTACCTTCGTGGAAATCAAATTCAGTGATATCATCAAGCGGGACACCTTCGTTAGGAACACCGAGAAATTTTGCTAAAAGGACATCATTGAACTCGGTATTGATTCCACCGACACGAGTTCTAACAACAAAAGTGTCCAATATGAAGTTACAATAGAATAGTCTAATGGCATTAGTAGCTATAGGAAATTTTTGTGTGACACGTCTGTGTAATTCTAATGCCTCAACCAATGGACGGTGTTCAGGAAATACAGTCTATTTTATCGGGGTTCCGGTGCATATATTACGCATCGCAAAATTGGTGTACCATAACAAAGATTTATCATGAGTTTCAAAGCAGAACTCATTAAACACACCGTCGGCCGATTGGACCGGGAAATAAAGTGAATCCTCTGACGGATTCGAAGATGAAGCCTCTTCACTGCCTTGGGTCTTCTTCCTCTTAGAGGGATTGAAATACATAGGCATTTTCTCCCAAAAAGTAATAAAATACTAATGAATTGAAAGATAGGGAAGAAGGAGTTTATACCTTCCAAGATTGGAGTATGTGGTAGAGAACGAGAATCTTCGCACGAATCCAAAGTTTGGATGGAAATCTCCAAGTAGATTGGGAGCAACGGCTTGGAGAAAAACTAGGGTTTAGAGAGGGGCTCGGTGGCAGCTGCTGTGAATAGAGGAGTTTGGAGGAGATGAGAAGAAGGGGGCCTCGGATTCTGACTTAAAATACAACATCACTAACCGAACTCTGGCCGAACTCGGGCTGAATTCTAGCCGAGTTTGCCTAGGGTTATGTGGATGTGATTTTCAAACAGAAAATTTTTAGGCCACTTTCTTTGCATCAACTCTTTTTAATTATTTAATTCCAAGTTTAGTTATTTTAGATTTCAATTAATATAATTAATATTATTTTACAAATTAAATTTTGTTACACAGCGACTGTTTTAGATTAGTTATAGGGGTACTGTCCCAGCTAACGGGAGTTCACCGGAGAACAATTAAATTCTACTTTACTTCGACCGTAGTCGTTGTGACAGACAGAACCTTTGTAGGCTTGTCTCAAAAATAATTTTTGAGTATTGAAAGATAATTGATAAAACAAAATTAATTAATATTATTGACATCTAAAATTCCTAATTCTCGACGTAAATAATAGAAACGATCGTCCGCTAGTGGTTTTGTAAAGATATCAACTAGTTGATTCTCAGTGTCTATAAATACATGGTTTATATCTCCGTTTTGTTGATGATCTCTAAGAAAATGATGTCGAATCTCAATATGCTTAGTGTGAGAGTGACATACTGGATTCCTAGTAAAATTAATACTACTAGTATTGTCACAGAAAATGGGTATGTGTGTGTATAGTAAACCAAAGTCTTCTAAGGTTTGCTTCATCCATAAATTTGTGCCCAACAACGTCCTGCGGCGATATATTCAGCCTCAGTCGTTGATAGTGCGACAGGGTTTTATTTCTTGCTAAACTAAGAGACTAGAGCTTTGCCTAGGAAATGACATGTGTTGCTAGTACTTTTTCTATCCACTTTGCATCCAGCAAAATCAGCATTCGAGTAAACGATCAGGTCAAACGATGTAGTTTTGGGATACCATAAGCCGACAGAAGAAGTACCTTTAAGGTATCGAAAGATATGCTTAACAGTATATAAATGTGATTCCTTAGGGTTAGCTTAAAAATGTGTACACAAGCAAATACTAAATATTATATCTGGACGACTAGTAGTTAAATGATGTAAACTACCAATCATACCTCGATACTTACGTATGTCGACCGATTTTCCTTGTTCATCAATATCAAGCTTAGTCGAAGTTGCCATCAGAGTGCCAAGTGGTTTGACTGCTTCCAGATCGAACTTCTTCAATAGATCTTTTGTGTACTTTGCTTAATTAATGAACGTCTCATTATTGGTTGGTTTGATTTGCAATCCGAAAAAGAATTTCAGTTCTCCCATCATGCTCATCTCAAACTCATTCTGCATACACTTTAAAAATTCTTGACAGAGAAATTCATCAGTAGATCCAAAAATAATATCATCTACATAAATTTGAATTAAAAGAAGATTACCATTAAAAGACTTTATAAAAAGTGTAGTATCAACCTTGTCTTTTGTAAAACCGTTGTCAAGTAGAAAATAGCTTTTGTCAAGTAGAAAAGAGCTTAGATGATCATACCAAGCACAGGGGGCTTGTTTCAAACCGTATAAGACTTTCTTCAACTTAAAAAATATAATCAGGGTTTTTGAAAGCAGTAAAACCTGGAGGTTGAGCTACATAAACTTCTTCTTTTATAAAACCATTCAAAAATACACTCTTGACATCTATTTGAAATAATTTAAAGTTATGAAAATGTGCAAATGCACATAGCATGCGAATGGATTCTAATCTCGCAACTGGGGCATAGGTTTCATCATAGTCGATACCTTCTTCTTGATTGTATCCTTGAGCTATGAGTCGAGCCTTATTACGAGTCACTAAACCATTCTCATTCAGTTTATTTCGGAATACCCAGTAGGTGCCAATGACCGGAGGATCAATAGGCTTTGGAACAAGTTTTCAAACTTGATTCCATTCAAATTGGTTCAATTCCTCTTGCATAGCATCTAACAAAAAATTATCACTACATGCTTCTTCAATATTTTTGGGTTCAAGCTGTGAAATAAATGTAACATAGGAAGCTATATCTTTACTGGAGGAAAAAGTACTTATACCCCTGGTAATCTCACATATTACCAAGTCCTTGGGATGGTCTGCCAAAAATCTTATTTCTTTTGGCATATCCTCATGATTGCTGGTTCCAATTCTGGTTCTGTACATGATCTGCCTGGAGGATCAACTGGTACTTTGTATGAAGGTTCTACAGGTGCTGTACTTGGTGTACATATGTCTTCTTCATCATCATCGACAGAATATTGATTTAGTTCGTCAAATGTAACATTTATCGATTCTTCGATGATCATGGTTCTCTTGTTGCAGACTCTGTACCCTTTGCTCTTCGTTGCATAACCTAAAAAGATACCTTTATCGACCTTTTCATCAAACTTTTCCATATTGTCTTTAGTATTAAGAATAAAGCATTTACAACTAAATATTTTGAAATATGAAACAGTGGGTGTTTTAACAAACCATAGGTCATAGGGAGTCTTCTTCGATATAGGTCAAATTAGAACCCTATTGAGAACATAGCAAGCTGTATTAACAGCTTCAGTCCAAAAGTATTTTGGTAGACTAAACTGGTTTAACATTACTCTAGGCATTTCGGATAGGGTCCTGTTCTTATGTTCCATAACTCTATTTTATTGTGGAGTCTTAGGACAAGAGAACTCGTACAGATAACTGTGTGTGTCACAAAATTTCTTGAACTCTGCATTCTCAAATTTGCCGTCATGATCGCTTTGAATATGAGTGATCATGAATCCTTTTTTATTTTGAACTTTCTTGCAAAAGTTGACGAATTCTGATAATGCATCGTTCTTGCATGCAAAAAAAATATACCCACGTGTATCTAGAGAAATTATCTACTATTACAAAAGCATATAACTTACCACCTAGGTTAGCAATTCTACTAGGTCCAAATAGATCCATATGTAGTAATTGTAGAGGTTTAGTGGTACTTACAGCGTTCTTGGACTTAAATACGGATCGGGTAGCTTCGTTCTTTTCACATTCACTATATACCGTATCTTTCTTGAAAGAAATGTCTGGTAAGCCTCGTACTAGATTCTTTGTGGATAATCTTGAGATTGTGTCCATATTTGCATGACCGAGTCTCATATGCCATAGTTGACTCTCATCACTTTTGGCCATTAAGCATCTACCTGCTTTGTTATCATCTTCTAACAAATAGAAAACATATATATTGTCTTCCCTGATACCTTCAAAGATAGTACTATCAGTTGAGCTATCAACTATAGTACATTTGTCTTTGACGAAGTTAATACCATAACCATAGTCAGCTAAATGGCTTATGCTGAGTAGGTTATATTTTAACTCGGTAACTAGACAAATATCTTTAATCACAGGGTAGGGGGCCTTACCAATATTGTCGATACCAATTATGTACCCTTTAAGATTATTACCGAAGGAGACGTATCCTTCTTTCTATTTTGATAGTGTTACGAATAATGAAGCGTCACCGGTCATGTGCCGTGAGCAACCGCTGTCGAAGATCTATTTGCTTCTAGCACGTAAAGGGTATTTCACCTACAAAAGAATTTGTAGATGAAAACTTTGGTACCTATTTCTTGTAGGGTCCTAGAATTTTAGTTTTCGGTATCCATGCACAAATCTTTAAATCAACAAGCTTTCTAACTCTACATGCAGAAGAGATATGACCAATGGTGCCACAATAGTGACATCTAGCATGTTGAGTGTTGAATGCAGTGTGTTGTGTATGATCGGTAGGTCTTGGTTTTCTAGTATAAAAGAATGCATGCCTATTAGTCTTCGTGGGCAATGGTTTGGTTTGGTTTGGTCTGATAGTGCTGGGTTTGACAGTGTTCCGATGTTTCGGTAAATGATACGTGTTAGGATAGGAAGCAGCAACTTCAGGCTATTTTTCTAACCTGATTTCCAACTTTATGAAAGTGTCATACAATGCAGTATAATCAACAGTAAGTGTATCATTTCTGAAAAGTGCTTGCTGAAGACTCTTTTTCTTTTGAGTAGATTTTCCTTTAATTGAGTAATAGTCTTGTGGTCTCGTGTAGTAGAAGCTTAACAGAAGCGAGCTCACCTACCTCACTAGAATTATCATTACTTCTAACTTCAGCTAGTAGGCCGATAAGTCTTCCTATTTCATCTTTCTACTCCTTGAGTACATTCTTAGAGTTTTGGTATTAACTACACAGTTTTCTGTAATCCCCCAAGAGGTCAGTAAAGGCTTCACCTAATTGCTCAAAGGTAAAATTATCATAGGTATCAAATAGGGGGTTGGTGGTTACCTGATCGTAATCCATCAAGCACACATTTGTAGCATCATCTGATTGTTCATCTTCTGAGTTGCTGGCTTCACTTTTATGCCATATGCTTGTATTGACATACCTTCTGGATGTAGATTTCTTCAGGTAGCCCTTGTCGTATTTGTTGCTTTTCCTGGTTGATGATGATGTTGTTGGACAGTCCTTCTTCATATGTCCTTTCTTCTTACAGCCACAGCAAATAGGATCTTCTTCATTGTTGTTTTTGTTGCTGTTGCTGTTGTAGTCCTTTTTCTTCTGTTGAATCTCATGAACATCTTAAAATTTCTTACCATGAGAGCTTGATCTTCAAAGTCAGAGTCACTATCGTCGAATTTATCTTCGATAATTCTTCTATGTTCAGCCTTGAAAGCGATCGACTTCTCTGACTTTTCCTTTGGTGCAACATCTTCAAACTCTTGAAGTTCTAGCTCATGAGTGAGTAGCTTACCCATGAGTGTTTCAAGAGACATTGTTGAGAGGTCATTTCCTTCGACAATTGCTGTAGCCTTTGGAATCCAATTCTTCGTGCGAGCTCATAGAAGTTTGTGAATCTTCTTATGGTTACTGTACTCTTTGCCTAATAATGATAGAGGATTTATAATTTCCAAGAATCTCGTAAACATCTGTGTGACATATTCGTTTGGCTTCATCTTGAATGCCTCATTCTTCCGAGTAAGTCTGTTGATCTTTGACTCCATGACTTGCGTCGTTCCTTCGTGGGTTACTTCAAGAAGTTTCCACATTTCATTTGATGTTGTGCACGTAGACACCCTGTTAAATTCAGTCCTGTCTAAAGCACAAATTAAAGCATTAATAGCACGTGCGTCAAGACTGGCCTTTTTTTCATCCTCAGTATACTTATTATGGGGTTTTTCAACCAAAACATCTTCAATAAGAATACTAGGAGGCTTTTTATAGCCATCAATAACAATATACCATAAGTCAAAATCTAGATATTTAAAAAAGAAACTCATCCGTGTTTTCCAATATGTGTAATTTGTACCGTCAAACAGTGGAGGTCTATTTGTGGCTTTGCCTTCACTTGTGAACTTCACAGTTGCCATGTGTTATACTGTGATCTATGTAACAACTAAAATATTAAGAATATAATTGTAATATTACCTCGCTTCACCTGTATAACCCGCTCTGATACCAATTGTAGGAACGAATCGTAAAGCACAATACTCTAGAGAGGGGTGAATAGAGTAGGCAGCAAAAAATAGCTAATTAAAAAGTTAGCAACAAGATCACATAGAATGTATATATCACAAGTAAATAAATGTAAAGGCAGAGATCAGAAAGGAAACGCAAAGACAGCGATGTATACTAGTTTTCCTCTTGTGAGGACTATTCGAGTCGAAAGAACTCTAACTTCCAGTAGAATCCACTATTGAAAAATATCGTAAGTTTTCATACGAAGTCCTTGCAACTTCTACAAACGTGAGCTTTGATACGAAGTACTCGACCAACTTCAATTGTGAAGTATCTTTCTTCAATCAAGCCTCTAATTACAATCACTCTAAAGCTTCTAGACCGTACCACACTAGTAAATTAACTAGAGAATTGTAACTGGCTTGGGATTTGAAAATAAAAGCTTTAGAACACTTTGGAAGACGTTTAAGCTTAGAGAGAAGAGATGAGAAAGTGAATGAGAGAGTTGAAATGATTGAAATCTTTCTCTATTTATAGGTTTTCCAAAGTTAGAATTCTGACAGAATTCAGGTAGAGTTTTATGAAAAAATCTTGGCAAGTAGCCGTTGCATCCGTAACTGCGGGAAGACCAAGTTCAAAGTCCAACGGGAAGTATGCGAATTCGGACCGAATTCTGGCGGAATTCTCCTAGTGTGGTTTTTGATTTTTTTGGCCATTTTAAAAGCAGATTTTGGGTTTTGGCTTTTAGAAAAATTTAAGCAGTTAGGAGCTTTTGTAAAATGGGCTATTTTTTAAAACATAGGATATTTTGAAAATAATTTTGGGGTAGCCTATTTGCCAGTATGACTCGGTGTACAATATATTCCTAGACTCAAGAAATGTCAAAATTATATTGCATATAGAAATACAGACTCATACGACAAAATCAGCTTCGGTCTTGAACATATACGTAGCAGTTCTTTTGCAGTTGTCCAAGAGTCCAAATAGCCCTAATATCGAGACAGAGTTTGATCAATTATTAAAATCTGGTTCGACCATGACCAATGGGCCAACAAGAATAAACCTTACCAATAAATTCGATATCCTTTTCTTGGGGCTCATCGAAGACAATCAGGTAGCAAACATAATTGAAGTGTCATCAGAGACTTGCAATGCTCCCGGTACGGAAGACCTCCCATTGATAGGGATTGAGGAAGTAGCCCACCAACCGACACCGACTAACTCCCGCCTGAACCAATCCCACGACCCACACTCCCCGACAGAGTCAGAACCCCCTGACATCGTCGAGACTCACCATCTCGACCAGGAAGAATTGGTGGACAGGCTGCAATAAGCGATTGATGCTGGTTTTGCCAGTCCGAGTAATTACTTCGGCGTCTTGACCGAGATAGAAGGAGAGGTCTACCTGCACCTTAATGCTGAGACTGCTAACCACTGCAAGGATTTCGGATATGAGGTGACAAAACTAGCAGGCTCTAACATTAAAAAAGCTAAGCACAGACGTGATGCAGAGGTTACACCCATGATCACTCGATCCGCTGCTAAACTCATACACCCCTTCCTTCATCAACAATCCAATGCTTAACATCTTATCGTGGAATGCTCGGGGACTTACTAACAAAATTACCTTAAGAAGATTAAAAAATCTCAAAAGAATCCACAAAATTGACATTTTGGTGATTATCGAACCTAAAATCCTTCACAAGAAACTCAAGTCTATCTAGTTACAGTTGGGTTTTTCCTCTGTTATTGCCGGTCGACATGACATCTGGACCCTCTTTGCGATGAACGTGAAGTACGATATCATCACGGACTCGAGATAGGCGCTGGCATGCTGGGTGGAATACCCCCTGCTACAGTACCGGTCACTCTTGTCTGCCGTTCACGGGAGCTACGATATCGCGGAGTGCAAATAGCTTTAGGAATCTCTGACTGGCATTCATTATAATCATCTCAATCTCTCTTGGCTTTGTGTTGGAGACTTAATTACGGTCACCTATATGAAGGAGAAATCGAAAGGCTGGCCTCCTCCTACGTCAGGTATGAATGACTTTGCCAACTTTATGTTTGATGCTCATATATCCCCTCTTTAGTTCTCAGGCAACGCTTTCACTTGGTGTAACATGCAGGAAGGTGCACGTCGCCAATACTCCCATCTTGATCGAGCTTTTATTAACTCACACTGGATGGACCTCGAGCTCAAATCCAGTCTCACGTACCTTAATTCCACTGAATCGGACCACTCCACGCTCCTCGTCGAGATCAGCAATAAGACCTGCCAGCACAAGAAAAGCTTCCACTTTCTTGCTCTTTGGATCCACCACCTACACTTCAGAGACACTGTGGCGGCTGCCTGGAGTGGCCCCAACACCCTCGACGCTCTCGAAAGCGTGGCCGCAAAACTGAAAGCTACTAGGAAAGAGCTTACTAGATGGAGCAATGAAGCTTACGGCAACATATTCCAGGCTGTTCGTACACTGAAGACGATATTTCCCGTACGAAGATTCTGTTCGGTAGGGACGGTTCTCCTTCGGTTCGCGCTTCCCTCAACCTCACCAAAGCGCTTCTATAATACCACATTAAAGTTGAGGAGGAATTTTGGAAACAGAAAGCCAGGCTAATGTGGGACAATGAAGGCGACAAGAATACAAAATATTTTTACTCCTGCGTCTATGGCCGTAGACAATAACTTAATCTTTATTAGATTACCGATGAAAAAGGCCATAATCTCACTGACCAACATGATATCCAGTCGGCCGCTTCTTTATTCTATTCTTAGCTATTTATTAAGGAAGTCATCCACAAGGACGAGGCGTTCCTGGAAGGTATACCCCACTTGATCGAGGATAGCGACAATATCCAACTGTAGCTTCAACCCTCTGAATCCGAGGTCAAAGACGTCATCTGGTCACTGAACGAACATAGCGCTCCAGAACCGGACGGCTTCACTGGTGCATTCTTCAGATCCTGCTGGGACATCATCAAGACGGACATCCACGAGGCAGTGTTGGCCTTTTCCAAGGAGCGAGGTACCCCAAATCCATATCCAGTACTAATTTGATTATGATCCCTAAGAAGAATAACTTGGAGACCTTCAGAGACTTCCGTCCTTTGAGCATGTGCACTTTTACTAATAAGATCGTATCCAAGATCATTGCTAACCGCAAGACCGAGTTACTCCCCAAAATTATTTCGGAAGAGCAAAGCGGTTTCGTTTGCGGTCGAAATATTTTAGACAACATCCTATTTGTCCAAGAGATGGTTAGCTGTATGAAGTTTCCGACCAGGCGAGGCAGCATTGCCATCAAGTTGGACATGGAAAAGGACTATGACAGGCTTGATTGGTAATTGATGATCTGGGTGTTCAGGGCTTTCAGATTCTCAGAGACTTGGATTGGCATCGTCTGGAGATCGATCAGTAACTCGTGGTTTTCCACCATTGTCAACGGTGAAGCTGACAAATTTTTTAAATCGACTCGTGGTGTCAGACAAGGCGAACCATTATCGTCCACTATCTTCATCACCACTGCTGAAGCGTTGAGCAGAAATGTCAATAAAATGATTGGCACTCCCCGTTTCCAGTACTACCATACTGCTAGTGGCTGTCCGATCATTACCTACCTGGCCTACGCCGACGACATCCTTATTTTATCATCTGGTGATACTGGGTCCATTGAGGTGGTCAACAGTATGTTGCGGAGATACATTCGATGCTCTGGCCAGCGTATCAACCCTAACAAAAGTGTCATTTATGCCCACCACTCTGTCGAAAGAGACCACACCACCATGTTAACCAACATCACTTCCTTCTCTGTGTCTCACCCTACCTTCTCTTACATAGGGTGCCCTTTGGTGTACGACAGATCCAAATCGGGCCTTTTCGATGGGTTAGTGGGTAAAATCAGGAAGAAAATCGAGGGCTGGCACAATGCCACTTTATCATCTGGCGGAAAGACAATTCAGATTCAGCACGTTCTTTCCTCCATTCTGATTTACACTCTGGCCGCCTTCTTCCTTCCTAAGCAGGTCCTCAACAACATTGAAAATATCTCTGCTAACTTCTTCTGGGTCTACTACGATGGGAAGGACAAGCATCACTGGGCTAGCTGGGACTCGATGGCCAGATCCACGTCCGATGGAGGTCTTGGGTTCTGCAGGCTGGCGCACATTGTTGATGCCTACTCGATGAAGATGTGGTGGAAGCTTAGAGTGGACAACTCCATCTAGGCCCGCTTCATGAAGGCCAAGTATTTTAAGCACACCCATCCTTCCGTCGCCTCCTACAACAGCAGATCCTTCGCTTCTTGGCATCGTATCCTTTCTGACAGGCGACTCATCGAACCCCTGATTCATCTTAGGCTAGGATCGGGCGAATCATCTCTTTTCTTCGAAAGATGGTACGGGGATGACCTGCTACATCCTTATCCGAGGGTTCCCTCTTCTAGTGTTATCAATGACCTATGGGGTGTCGACGGCATTTGGAACTGGGGCGAGTGCATGCGTGGCTCGGTGAGGAGGAGGCTGCAGCTTTAGCCGCCTTCGGTGTGGTGGTTGGGCCAGATCTCGACTCACTTAGGTGGTCTTTGATGGCCAACGGCTCATTCTTCCTCGCATCGGCCCGGCGGGTGGATCGCGGGATCGGACTGGCGTATCCCACCATTGCGTTATTCTGACGGTCTTGTATCCCGAAGAAGTGGTCCATTTTGCTTTGGAGAGCCTATTTCAAGAAACTTCCCAGTACGATGCCATCATCACCATTGGCTTTAGCTTAGCATCTGCACGCCATTGTTACACAGAGTGCCAGACTGAAACTGTGGAACACATTCTCTCGTCGGGCGTCCTGACATCTAAGGTGTGGCACAGGTTCTCCACTTCTTGCCTTCTGAACTCGGACAATAGGGGATTCAACGATCTCTTAGCCACATGGGGCGAGGCCTCTCACGGTCACCAGACCGTGGCAGCTACCAATACATGGGTCATTTGGAAGAATCGTAACAATTACAGATACGAAGGGAATTGGTATTACTCGACCCAATTGATCTTCGAGGTCAACAGACAGATTCTCAAGGTCACCAGATTTTGTAAGCACGTCAAGGGAGACTTCTGGAACTCCTTGAACAGTTGAGGCTGTAAGAGGTGTCAGGTTACTGAGCGGGTGCATCTTTTTGCGTCCTCGTCTTTTTTTTGGGGTCATGAACTTACATGTACAGGATTTGGTATTTTGCGTCTTATATATGAATACGTGACATGGTTGAAATATATATATATATATATATATATATATATATATATATATATATATATATATATATATATATATATATATATATATATATTGCAGTTTGGCATCGACATGGCGGCCCGGGTGTGGCTGACTGGGCTGCTGACTGTGTAAATGCTAATTTAAATTCAAAACATTATTTAAAAATTATAAAAACTCCAAATAAATCCAAATAAATTGTAGAAAAAATTAAAAAATTCCTAAAAATTTTTAGAAAATATTTCTAAGTGTCTAGAACCTAAATAAAAATATTTTAACTCAAAATATCATCGTGTGACCCCACAGTAAATTCTAAAAGCCTAAGAAAAATAAATTCTATAGGTTTTAAGTATCTAAATTTTTTTCAAAAATTCAAGAAAAATTCAAAAAAATCCTAGAATATTCTAAAAAACCTTTCTAGTTATCTAGAGCCTAAATAAAAATATTTGGTTCCAAAATACCCCCGAATGACCTGACAGTAAATCCTGAAGGTCCTTAAAAATAATAAACCTTAAATATTAAATACCTAAAAATATCCAAAAATGATAGAAAAAAATATAAATTAGCTAAGTAATACATATTTAAGCTATCTAGAGGTGATATGACCTTAATATTGTCCTAGCTCATCTAAAAGCTTTGACATGACTTTCAATGATCATAAAATTAATCATAATTAAATAAAATAAAATAATTTTTTTAAAAATTCAGAATGTCGGCTTACACAGCCGCCGGGGGGGGGCAGTGGATGAAGGGGGTAGGGGGTGGTGGGAGGGTGGCGGAGAAGCGTGGTAGGGGCGGCGAAGGCGGGATGGCGAGGAAGATAATCGGGGAGGGAGGGATTGGGGCGGGGGCGGGTGGCGGGGATGGGGGTATTAAGTTGTTGTATATCAAAGTTTAGGGTATCTAGTTGAAAAACTAAAATGGTTGAGGGTATCAAGTTGCAATTATGCCTTATTTTAATGGTCCCTATACTACCGTTGCTGCATCGATGATGATGAAGCATACTCCAAAATGTTTATTTTATTAGAATTATAAAAAATTTTAGTTGCAACAAGTTTGTGACTAAAGGTAGTTGAGTCCTGATTGGGCATGTTACTAGTGTAATTTAAGCATTTTCTATTGGGGACTTATTTTGCTAATTAATTTTTATAAAATTTGACAACTTGAACCCATACGTTCTATAAAAGAGTCCTCACCAGAAAAGAAATGGGTATGAAATTGAGAATTATCTTAGATGGAATGGTTAACTTCAAAAGCAATAAATCCTATATACATCTTAGTCTTGTAGGAGATGGGATCACCCAACTCCATATACACATGTACATCACTAGATAGCTACACTACCAAAAGAAGACTGGGAAAAGTAACTAAGAGATACACTTAGGCCTCATTTGGTTCAGATATCATGGGGTTGGGAAAGGTGTAAGCACTCTAAATTTTAAGATTATTTTCATTTATTTTTAATTAATTATTTTAATAATTTATACTTCTATTTTAAATTCTTGACTATAAATATACTTTGCCGTAGTTTTGATTTTTGAAGCACATTATTGGCCAATTTCTCAAAAAAAAAAAAATCCATATTCGTGTTCTAGACGATTCACCTTCAATTTGGTATATCATGTCCCACTCCGACACGTTTCCTTGTGCACTATTTTTATTTTTGCAAGATTCGTGCATAATTTCTCACTCAAACCTAAACTTTCCACCTATGTCCGTTCCAATCGAGAAATTGAGACACAACTTTGACCTGTTCCTTGCAATCATTATATGACCATGATGTTATATTAAGATTAAAATATCCATGACATTTGTGTCACACCTAATTAGACTTTTAAATACTTTTTATTTATTGTAAATTCCAATGACACAATCTCTAGTCCTAATGAGCTACCAGTTTGACTTAGCCCAAACCTAGTCTAGACTCAACTTAGACACTTACACACCCTCACATGGTTCATGCCAAATATCATACACTATTGTCCACTCTACAAAACACAAAACTTCAAGGTCCACCACACAAAACCTTGCATCTAAACTTTTAAAAAAATAATTTTAGCTTTGTACCCTTTGGAATAGACCCAACTCTATACCTCACCACTTAAAACCTAATGGATGACTCAAGTATGACCAAAAACACTTAGTGGGCAGCCATAACCCCCTTTACTTTACATATTCCTTTTAACCCATAACCCCCTACCTCTTTACTTCCTCACTCATGCATAACCCCCATCCTTTATGACAATTCAACTCAACTCTTCACCTCCCTCTTAGTAAACGACCATCCGATGATCCTTCACTTATTACCTTAAACCACCTGAACGAAACTTCTTCCTAAGCCTCTTTCAAACAACTTCTATACACAAACTATTTCCCAAAATCTTCTTTATCTTCCTCCATACCTCCATCTATCTACCCCTACCTAGGCTGAATCTTAAATTAGCTAGTCTCTACTAATCTGGCCATATCTTCCTACATACTAAATATTTTTTCTCCAATTCAGTACACTTATTCCTCTTCCTTTTTTAAACACTTTCTCTTCACAAACTTTCCATCAAAACTCACTCTAACTTACTCAAAACAGCCCCTCTATCAGAGGTGTCCAGGCTGAATCTGAATTCAGCCTATTCCATTCTCACGCCACTCCAGACCTTTTATCACCCTTCCACCACCTCACACGTAGTCCGAATACCTTCCCTAATACCATAACAAGCCATCAGGACGCCATAACCTTGTTTTGGTCGACACCAAGCCGAGAAGACAACCCAAAATCGATCGAAGTGGGCTGAAATCTCACAACAGGTACACTATTTTCTCGAGTGAGTTTCATCCACTTTTCCTTGTCCGGTTAATGCAAAACAAAAACTAATGCAAAAATTTATGTCCTCTATCATCTCTTAAAGTTTCAACACCTATTTCGCAACGGTTTGTCAGTGGCATCCGTTTTATGACAAGGTATCCAGATTCGACTTTGTCAGGAGTAGCTACTGTTCGCAAGCCTTTGTAGAGCTATTCGACGGTTCCAAGACCATTGGTAAGCTACCAAATAACCATCCTTTGATCTCTGTCCATGTACATAATCTTGTAGCAAAGTTTTGTGTTATTTTGATATCAAACTTTGCTATGGTTGTCGTCGTAATCGGCTGATTGCTAGAAAATCATTGTTCTTGATTGTGTGTCATCTTGCTATTGAACTTCTCGGTGTTAGAAACCCAAAAAACCCTTTGAGTAATTTTTGTACATGGAGAATTTAAATCAATTATTTCAAAGTATACAAACCTATCTTTGCTATGATCGAGTCGACCCATTTTGTCAAACAATTGGCAAGTTGTGTGAACCAATCGAACTGGTAACTAGTTCGTGAGTTTTTCTTATAAATAGCCTATACAAATTATATTTAAAGTATTTCCCTTATTTTTCCAGAATTTATATTAGATATTTTGTAATTATAGATATTATATTTTACTAGAATAATTCGGTACTTAATGGGTGCATAGCTATGATGACTTCTAGGATGGGTTATGTAAGATAGTTAGACCATAGAAGTACTGTCCATTAATACCAAGAGTTGATTGTGGTTGTTGATGTGACATAGGAGTTCGTAACGAGGAGATCGAAGGGACAACATCATCTTTTTTGTAAAACCAGCTGTAGGATACATGCAAGTGTACCTTTACTTTGTTCTTTTATTTCTATCTTCATATATATCGTGACGTAGGAATAGTTAGTACTTAGTGTCCGAATAGTATTCAGATGTCGATGACTATTTATAGATATTGAGTATTGACACTAGGCATGACGATATGTTAAATTCTTGTCCATTGACACGATGGACCATAAGACCCGGATACGATGGATAATGATGATATGATACATAGTTTGACATGAGATATTCATGGATATGAATTCTGTGATAGCATGTAGTACTAGCTCGCGTGACTTGTTACTTATTTGTGAGTTCTACTTGACTTGACGTACTCGACTGGTTAGTTTAGAGCATGGGGTGGGGAGGACTCTACCGAAGTACCCGACAATCGTGACTCGTGACTATGTCTCCTTATTTGGGGTTTGGTTATTTTCGTATACCAGGGTCTCTATAGCAGAGCCTTGGAGTTGTTTTGTGTTCACTCATTGGTATCACGACATGATGCCATGAGTGATTACCAGTTTGGCAGGACCTGGTATTAGGATTGTCCTCAACTACATATATGCACTTAAATGGCTATGGTAGTTACCTTTCATATTATATATTCTCTCTACTATTACTTAGCAAGTATATTATGTACCTTATTATGTCCCTGAGGAACTGGTGATCTCTCCAGGTAGTCGCTTCTGCATAGAAAGTTCGTTGATCCAGGTGGTGTTGCTGTATTCGACTCAGGTAAATATTTGGTTGATATTTTTACTATGTTCATCCAGCATTATACTTATTTTTTTCATTTTATTCTCCTAACATGGCCTAGTTTGATAAGCTTTATCCTTTGTTATAAGCTTGTTCCAGTTATTGTAATAGAGTTTGGGCTACTTTATTATATATTGTCTATTCTTGTTTGTCTATGGGATCTAGTGTGTTAATGCCTGATCAACATTAGTACACTTGGTCTTATGAAGGATTTATCTTCAGTAGATTGAGATTAGAATTATCTTAGTGATATAGAGATATAACTACCTGACTTAGACAACTTATACATATTCAAGATGGGCTGGAGTTCACTTGATACGTGGCAGGCATGCATATGCATTCTTAGTCCTACGTATTTTGGGACTGGGGCATTACAAAAGGAAAGCCATTACTTTCATATATTGGGGTGCCAAAGGAATTGAGGATCAAAGGAAATGATTATCGTTGGCAAGAAAATTAGGGGGGACACCAATCAATGATTCACTTTTCCACCTTTATGTATTCACTTTTCGTTCCAATTTCCTTGTCATTTCCAAACACGGAAAAGAAAAATCGATGGGAATTGTAATTCTCCAAAGGAAAGGAAACACCAAGGAATTGATTTCCTTTCCTTTCCGTAAACCAAATGAGGCCTTATAGTAAATGTCACCCCCCGTTCCCGATATACATATTTTTTCTACATTATTCATGTACATGATTATTTATTTTATTTTATTTGCTTATGATCATGTGGTTTGGCATTTAGACTTGACTTGTGTTAGACATTAGATTAGAGTTAGGGTTTAGTGGAGCCACCAACCTCTATCCTTTTATATATATTCTCTTCTTCTCTCTCTTCTTATTCATTCCTCTTTATTTCCTTCAACCAACCCTAGGCAAGTACATCTTGTACTAATGGAGAGACCACATTGCTCACTTTATTTATTTGATTTGTTCCACATATTTTGGTTTATATATGCACCTTTACATTTTCTATATGTTTAGTACTTGGTATTTTCGGATTTGATGAATATTTTGGAGTAGATCTAAGTTTACAAAAATAGAGTTTTATAGGTTTTTCTTGGAAATGATCTATGAAAACTTATTGTTTTCAAAAGCTAGTTGTTTTATGTTGTAAAGAATTTGATTTCATGCAGTTTTGGCTTTTGTTCCACTGGATTTTGAGTCATAGAGAGGAAGTTATGGCCATGGCATGTTTCTTGTAAATCCATGGTTTAACTTGCTATTTGGACGTCGATTCCGCGTCTGTACGCCGATTTCTAACTGTGCATAGTTTTTCTATTCTCGTTGCACGCCAGTTTCTCACTGTGCGTACTTTTCCAATTATCATTGTACGCCAGTTTCTTACTGTGCATCCAATTCCTATGCCAGTTTTCTACTATATGTAGTTTTTCATTCGTCAGTTCTCACTATGTATAGTTTTTCCAATTCTTATTGTATGCCAGTCTCACTGTGCATAGTTTCCCATTTCTTATTGTATGCCAGTTCTAACTATGTGTACTTTTTCTATTCTTATTGTACGTCAGTTCTCACTGTACGGTACGCCAGTTCTCACTATACGTAGTTTTCCATTTCTTATGCTAGTTTCTACTGTGAGTAGTTTCTCATTGTACTCTATTTTCCACTATGCATAGTTTCTCATTTGTACGCCAGAATCCTTTCAGGTGCGTGTTTTTACGCCAAGGCCCATTTTGTACGTATTTTTGCACATGAGACCCCTATTTTGTGCATAATTTTGTAGAAGCCCTTATTTTGTGCAGAATTGCGTAGATATTATATTTTTATGCGTAGAAAATACTATCCTTAATTTTTTGACCATGTTCCTGACTTAATTACCAGTACACGTGCTGGTACTTTTCTAAGTGCGTACTGAGGTACAATCTATACGAGTGCACTGAGGTACGACTCTCCGTGCTACATGATCCTGCCTGTTATATGTCAATACATTCTTGATCCCAGCATAGTCATGGTAAATATACAGTAACATTGATGTGGTATGATGATTATTGATTGATGCATTACATAAAGAATGAATCTAGATTTAAGACTTTACGAGGCGATGTGGATTCATACTTGGGCTTTACGTACAAAGTTACGACATCTAGGAGGATGACATGTGACCACAACATGTGATTCCAAAACCAATATGGGGTTAGTCTAAGTAACTAAAAACTGGTAGATGCATTTGGTGGGAATGGAATCTCGAGATCGTACGTTACCGGCCCTGTTAGACAATTGTCTAGGAGTGCAAGGCTGGCCTCCACGGATACTGTATATCATCCACCATAGTAGAGTGCAGTATCTGACTACTGTACTGCACCGAGCCGGCCCCTCCCTATAGGAAGGTTGGAATTGTTACTGATTTTACTTAGCCCGATAGCCTGACAAGGGACCGACGCTTACTGATTACTGTTATTATTCACTATTACTATTATATATTTGGTTTGGCTAGCCCTGCTTGGATACAGAACGATATGAGGATTCCTATTTATAAGCATTACTTGTCACGACCCGCACCTGATTTAGTGGCACGAGGACGTGGGTACGTCCAGCTTACGCCACATTGTCGGTGGTAGAAAGCTGTATAGGTTGTCTATAACACCTATCATCTAACAATGTGAAATATAACCTATCATCTCCGTACGGAGGAATAATATGATGTTGAAATATATGACTCAATCACAATTTCTAAAGAAAGATAAGCACGATAATTGGATAGAAGATAAAGAAGATAAAGTCTGAATAGTAGCAAGAGTTAACAAAACAAATAAGTCTAAAAGTCTAAGACAATAGTACATATCCTGAAATAATATAACAGTCTAAATGTAGCAATCTGGAGACAAATCCAGCAAAGCCTAGCTAATAATTAAGTCACTACTGGAGGTGCATACTCTACGGGTGTAACGCCCCAGTCCCAAAATACGTAGGACTAGGAACGTAGACATGCCAGCTGTATTCATACGAAATACATGGGTCTCGTATGAATAGATAAGCTGTAAAATGCAGTAGAACCATAACTAATCTCATCCGCACAAAATAAATAAATAAAAGATCATATAATGAGAATAAATTTGTCTTGATACAATATGTTGGGCGGAGACAAATCTACTACCAACAAGTAAAGAAAAAATACATGATGTACAAAAGAATGAATTTGGCGAGCGAAGAGATCCAAGTGCAATCATCCTCGAAGAAATAGCGATGATCACGGCTAGAACTAGAGCACCTGCGAAAGACAAGAACACACACCTGGCGAGATAACCAGGTCCTCAGAGGGACGTAACAAGACACATAATATCATGCCAATAAACTGAATAAAGTTAGCTCAACAGAAAAGTATATGTAACTACACAAATAAAGGTCCTTAACCATTCTAGGTGAAAATGTAATTTGAAGACAACGTTCCACACAAGGGCTCCCGAAGCTAGAAATACGGCACGTTAGCGTTTCAACCAAGGCACTAGTGGCGTCTAGAGAAAAATAAATGCATGGCCCATTAGCACTCGAACGAGAACTAAGGGGAATCCAGAGAAAAATAAATGCACGACCACTAGCTCTTGGGTGAGTCACTAACGGCAGCTAGAGGAAAGTAAATGCACGGCACATTTGTGTTTCAACCGAGGCACTAATGGCATCTAGAGAAAAGTAAATAAATACACGACCACTAGTCTCTCGACTGAGTCACAAATGGCATCCAGAGAAAATTAAATGTGTGAAAGCCCCTGCGCCTAATAACTGTCTTCACCCTCCCCATGCACTACTCGGCTGAATCCATACCACGACATTCCTAATAACTGCTAAGTCGCTAAGTCTTCTAGACAACCATAACTATTTAGCAGTTATTGCCTATCGCACGGCATGTGCGCACCGATGGCCAGTCGATACGTACGTCCAAGATCTATATGAGACTCGTGACTCGTGATACACAAGTGTCGGGCCAATGAATGCGACACAAACAAAGGTGGTCCCTTAACTCTAAGCCATATGCAACTAAAATATAATAATTTGCAAGTACAATTTATATTTTCTAGAATAAGTAAAAACATGCATGATATTGAGCAAGAATTTAAACAGTGAAGGCAAGGTGTCTTGCCTGATTGGGCGCCTGGTGTGCTGCGATGATCAAGGTGGCAAGATCTGCAACTTTGGTGTAACAACTACACAAGGGGACCTCTGTTGATGGCACGGACAGTTCCATTGGATCCAGAAGGGTCAATTTAGTTAGGGTCGATATGAGGTAGTCACGGACAGGCGAAGGAATAGGAATAACGAAATTTGTTGTCCCGGATAGGAGGATAATCAAGAGTAATTAGAAAAATAATACATAAATGATTTTAGAAAATATTTTATAATATTTGAAATATAATTTATTAGGCTTTCAATTAAATACTCAAAAATCGAAAGTCGTTTTCAAGGCAAAATTCTAAGTTTGTAAAAATATGGTTTGAGATAGAAACTATATTAATTAAAATATTTGAGAAATACTAGTAACTTATTTATAATTTTTGAAACTAAATTTATGGGTCAAAATATTTATCTATAAATTTTTTTTCTAAAATAATAATAATATAATACCAAGAACATGATATCATTAAGATACTAGTACTACTACTATTTTGTATTTTCAGAATATAGCATGCTAAAAAAAATAAAAGATACATAAATCAATTTAACAATACAATATCCTAATAATATCTAACATTAATGTTAATACCAAAAAATGATTATCATAATAATAATAATAATAATAATAATAATAATAATAATAATAATAATAATAATAATAATAAAAATAATAATAATAATAATAATAATAATAATAATAATAATAATAATGATAATAATAATAATATTGTAACTAAACAACCAACTAAAAATATAATAATAATAATAATAATAATAATAATAATAATAATAATAATAATAATAAAAATAAAAATCTACAGTACAGTACACATGTACTGCCCGGTTCCTCTCTTGAAAGAGAGGAAGAAAGAAAAAAAATAAAAAATAAAGAAAGAATCAAAAGGGGGAGGAGAGAATGGGAGCATCGAGAGGGAGGGAGAGAGAGAGAGCGGGGAGATTGGGAGCTCGCCGGCGGCGCATGCTCCGGCGCAGGCGGCGAGGCTGGTGGGCAAGGCGGAGGAGAGTGGGTTCGTCGGGGAACGGAGCGGTCCGGCGGAGGGGAGTCCGGGACGAGCGGAGAGGGACGGTGGCTCGAGGCGAGCTCGGCCAGAGGGAGGAGATCGGAGGAGGAAGGGGAAAAGGCTCAGGCGACGCGGCTTAGAGGAGGCTCGACGCGGGAGAGGAGGAAGGCGGAGGGAGGTTTCGGGCTGAGCGGGAGCACGGCGGAGCTGCCGGAGATAAAAACTAGGGTGCAGGCTCGTCGGCGATCAGCGCGGCGGGTTGCGGCGTTGGGACGCGGTGGCTACAGGCGGATGAAGTGGGGGTCAGGGTCAGGTGCTGGTCGGGGAAGATGCCCGCAGTGGCAGGGTCGGGATCCGGCGCAAGGGGCGGCGCTCCGGCTCGTCGGTGGGGGCGCGGAGGTCACAGAGGGAGGGAGGGCGCTCGGCGGCAAGGGCGAGCCGGAGGCGGCGCGCGCCAGGCTTCGGCGAGGGAAGCGGTGGTTGGTGGGGCGACGCACGCTCGCCGACGCAGCAGCGCTCGGCGCTCGTAGGCGGGGTGCTGACGCACGCTTCGGTGCCGGTCCCAGATCTGGGCGGCGGGCGCGGAGAAGACGGTGATGGTCGAAGATTCGACGCCTCGGCGTTCGTGCATGGAGGAAGGCTGGGATCAGGTGAGGGTTTGTGTATTCGTGGTTTATTTGTGTTTTGCCTGTCGATTGTGTTTTCGGGGTCGCCGATGGTGGCGGGGCGATGGTTTTTGGTGGCGGCAACCGGGGATGGTCGGCCGGATTTTGTGGCGGTGGTCCGGGTTATGGTGTTGGTGATATTCGTGGAGAAGGCGACGGAAAGGTGGTGATGGGGGAAAATGGCTGTGGTCTTTGGCGGATAGGGTGGTGATGGTTGTAGTCGGGGTTGTCGGTTGATGGCCGGGTAGCGAGGTCGAGACGGGGAGGATGGCTCTAAGTGGGGTGGTCTGACGAGGAGGGCTGTGTTGGTGTTGTTAGGGTTAGGGTTAGGATTAGGGTTTTGAGTTTAGATGAGTCGTGTCGGGTGTGTCCGACATGACGGGGACGGAGGTTCGGATCTGTCGGACCCGGGATGGAGGACTGTATTTGTATAATGAAACACATAGTGGATGGGACACGGACACGGTCATGGACACGATGCACTCACTTTGTGGTGAAAAAATTATTTGTGTGGATGAATAATGAATTGGAGGAGTACCTGCCTATTTATAGGATGTGGGAATTCCCAATAAGATAAGGATTAGGATTTGGTTTAAACCCAAAATAGATAGTTTGCAATTTAATTTAAATCAATCCAAATCAAAATCTAAATCCAATTAAATCTAATTAAATTCTTTTGGTCTAAAATCAAATCATTTTCAAATATAGATATTAGTTTAATCTATTTAAATAAATCTAAAAATTAAATCAAGATTTAAATGGCCACAATAACTTCCAACAATATTTTTCAAATTACTTATAATAATAATTTCGAAAATAATAAATCTTTTTGAATAATATTAATATTAATAATTTTGAAAATTTCACTAATAAAATATTTATGCCATATATGTACGCACTAAAAATATTATTTAATATTAATAACTGCATAAATGAAAGCCTTTGTGTAAATAAAATAATGAACTTAAAAATTTAGGTACGATAACTAAATAATTATTATGTATAATATTTTGAAACCATAAAAATAGAAGAAAAGTATTTCTCAAAAATATGTACGCTCGCACATAATCGCACTCGTCGAGCAAATTCGAAAAATCAAATTTCGCGCGCCACGTATAATACGACTATACGACGTACAATACAAAAATTTAAATCAGTACCAAATTTAATAAAATAAAAAAATAGTAGAAATATTAGGGGTTTTACAACGGGCACCGGATCCACGGGCAACTCCTGAGCAATATCCTCATCTATCCCCAACTAATAGTAAGTCAGAAAGAAAGTCTCTAAGTCCTCTGAAAAACAATATCCAGTCAGGATTGTTGCGAAGTACAAACACTAATAACAGTTTCATTAAATTCACAAGTACTATAATAAACATAATGTAATGAGGTACATGATGGATATCAAAACTGAGTAATAAGAAGTACATGATAAATATGTAATCATATCATGGTATGCGAACATATAAGTAAATCGGGAATATGATGTATCACAGGTAATCTAAATATAACATGTAATCTAAACGGTGCTTTGAGATATTAGAGTGTTATGTGATCGGCTTAGGTCAAGATCAAGCTATTCCATATAACCGGCTATGCACAAGTACAAGTATAATGGATTAGGTCGGCCATAATAAAAAGCTATGCACAAGTAGTATAAGATCAGGCTACACCCTATGTGTGGTGAGGGTGACCTATGCATAAGTAGTTTGGGTATGATCACATAAACCCTTATAACTTTCCAATCCCGTAAATAGTATAATAGACCCAACCAAGTCACATTATGACACGAGATTCAATAGTAGGGGGCCAGCCCACTCCCAAATCGGTGTCTATACAAGTATAAGAACAATAACAAGCAAGTACCAGTATACCAGGGTAACCAGGAATAACATCTCATGATGGGGTCCAATATATACTAGTCCGTGTATCCTCATATCAGGAATCAAGTAAAACACTAAAACTAAATATATAGAAAGTATCAAAGTAATAAAAACTATCAGAGAATATACTCGCCTGCGGTCATGAGCAGTAAGTGTGAATCAAGGCCCAAAGTAGTGTCACGACCCGTACCCTAGAGTAAGGGCACGAGAAGTGGGTACGTCCAGCCTACGCCGCAGTGTCGGCGGTAGAACGCTGTCCTAGGTTAATCATATAACAATATAAAGTACCTGTACAGTTTATACTCTCCGAGTGGAGGTGACAAACAGAAACAACTCAATCACATCTAGGTAGAGAAATAGAAGATAGATAGATAGACAGATGGTAACTCAAAGAGAACAGTACAATAGATGAAATAAACCCAAGTGTCTAGGATAACATAACATCAGAATGTCAACTCATAATACAATAAGTCTAAGAGTCTATACATAACTCAATCATCTCCAAATACAACTCAGATGTGAGACAAAATGATAATATAGAAGGACTGCCTAGACTAAACTGGTCTAGACTACTGGAACAACATCCTCAGCTGCAGGTGGATCCTGCTGAGGGTCCACAACATAAGTGTCATCTAGTCCTGCTCCATAATAGGTAGACACCAGGGCCTCCTCCTCATCCTCTGTAATATTTTCAACAGGTCCAATCTGGACGGGAACGAGCACAATACATCTCACGCAGTGCATAGTATGATAGGAGATATAAAGCATGCAATAGAGTAAAATACAGGAACTGCTGAAGGAAGATACATGTAGCAAAAAAGATAACTGTAATGAAATATCTACTGTATATAGAGAACTAGCAGTGTCTAGTGAGTCAGAGTAAAATATAGACATGCGAAATAGCATAGGAGATTCATGACTACAGCTAGGAGTGATTCATGACTACAGCTACTGGGGTAATATCCACATGACTATTTCCACTCCCCCATCCCCAATCAATACACAAGGATCCGTTCAGGTTATGTTAAGATTCATGATAAGCCCATAAATGGAAGATTCATGAGAGGCTCTGTGAATCATGAGAGTACATGAGTCACAAGCGATTCGTGAATCTATGAAAGCATAGAGATACATGATGATTCGTGAAACGTACAAACATGCTGTATCTGATGCTCCCGAAGGGGATAACATCTCATAAAAAGATCCATATAGTACCAATCCGTGATAACAATCGTGTCAGCATCAAGTAAAGTAATCTAGAGCAAGAATATAAATTCTGGCAAATATGAAACGGTCAGAGAATGTACTCGCCTGATAACTGAATGTCTGAAGAAGATATACTGTCTGAGGAGAGGTGTATGGCTCCTAATCAGAGCAATACAAGTCACAATGTATCCACAATGGTAAAAAAATAAAGTGTACAATGCATACTACATGATTCTAGGTCAATCTGGTCAAAAGTCAACTCTTGGTCAACTCTAATAGTCAAACTAGGTCACAGGAAGTCATACTAAGTCAAACAAGTCAAATACTAGTCAACATGATCAATCTGGGTCAAGTCTAGGTCAAACTTAGACCAACTAAGGTATTGGTCAAACAAAGACCAGTCAGTAAGGTAATTAGGTCAAACAAAGACCAGTCAGTAAGGTAATTAGGTCAGACTAGTTAAACTAGTCATTTTAGGTTAGTCCTAGTCAAATCTAGGTCAATTAGGTCAACTTTGACCTAAGGTTGACTTTGGTCAACCCTTAGTCAACAAGTTGGGTTTTGGGTCATTAGGGTTAGTTGGGTTAGCCTCTAATGCCATAGGCTAGCAACCTAGGCCATAGGCTAGATAACCTATAGGTTTCCATATAAACTATATTTATAAGGTCATATATAGATATATATATATACCTATATATAGATATACCCTTCTATCTGATACCTATATGTCAATATAGGAATACACTATATATAATACCAAAACCCCCACACATATATATAATGGCACTATATATCTAATACAAATATATATATATATATATATATATATATATATATATATATATATATATATATATATATATATATATATCAATATATATATACCTATATATATATAAACTCATATATATACTATATATATATAGAGAGAGACAAAGGGAGAGAGACAAAGGGTGAGAGAAGAATTAGATAGAGAGAGAGAAATGATACTGCTGAACAGCAGGGGGGGAATTCCAGGTTCCTGGAACCAAATTCCAGTCCAAAACACACACACACACAGGAACATATATACATATATGTATATATACATCACAACTACCTATTCACTCACCCAAATACCCTCAAAATTTACCCACACTCACACATACATATATACTACATAATTATATACTAAAAACATATAAATACATGTATATATCAGATCAAAAATAAGTTTGAAATTTATTTCTGAAAACTGGGAAAAATCCCAAAACTGAAAACTGTGCACTGTTACTCGATAACTAGGTAAACCTAATTTCTCCTACAAATCGAGCTAAGACCCAAATCAAAGGGTTGGTAACTAAGCCCCTAGGTGTCCTCTAGTGTCTAGGGTCCCTGATACTGCACCACGACACGACACAATGTGTCCAAACACAAAAGAACCCAAACGGGTAAATCACAGTGTCACAGCGTCGTGCACGCGTGCACTTAGCTCTAGGACACGACACACGTGATATTGTGTCTCGTGCTCGTGTCAGTAGGTAGGGTAGGTCTAGGGGTATGTGTCAGTGTGTCTGCACGGTGTCCACGTGTCTCACAGAGTCGACACGAGACACGTATCAGTCGAAGAAACTCGACTGTTATACACTATTTCAGACAGCATCGTGCGGTGAGTCACGTGCCTCGTGCTCGTGTCACAGGACACGACGCACCATGTGCTCGTGTCCACGTGTACGCCACATGAAGGGCTACACGATGGTGTCATTACGAGGCACCCAAGTGTCGTGTCCGCGCGACACGACACGCTCGAAGTTGCCCTCGCGCGCGTGTGCACTGACAGCCCGTGTCCAGTGCGAGTGAGTTTTCTCACTCGACACGACACGAGGCGACACCAAATTTTGGGGGCATGTTCGCAGACATTGCCCCCGTGTCCGTGTCAAAAATCTCGTGTCCTAGTGCACTGTACAGTGAGTACGAGAGGTGAGGTAGCAGGGCATTAAAGTGTGCACTGTGCTGTGTCCTGGCAGTGTGTCCAAGTCAATTTTCGACACAAAAATGACACCGTATCGTGTTCAGTCAAGTGGGGTTGTGACCTAGGTGTCTAGGGCTACCCAAAAACATATTTTGTTTCACATTTTAATAAAAACCAGTTCTTTGTGGCATTTCAACAAACACAGTTTCCTAGTCTAGGATACGTGTCCGATACGGACACCAAACCAACTCAAACCTTCACCAAATTTGTCCTACAGTACCCTAGTACCTAGATGCATGCAAATATGAAGAGAAAACACAAAATTAGCATGGTTTATGGACATTTACCTATTTGGTGAAAAATCAAGAAAACACCCAAGTAGGGGGGGTGTTCTTCCACTTGGTGATGCCCAAAAGCTTCCAAATTCCTTGATAGCAGGCCCTAACTAGTACCCTCTAGTGTAGGGGAGTCCAATGCAAAAGACTAGAGTGAATTTGGTTCAAATTTGAGGAAGTTATCAAGGTTTGAAGAAATGGGATTTTTCTATGTTAAAATTCATGTAAAATTCTTCATGAATGATACATTGGGTTAATATAGGATGGTGTAGGGCTGGAGGGGTGCCCTATGGCCGGCCAAGACTAGGGGGGGGGGGTGTCCTTGGGCTTGCTTCATGGAGAAGGCAAGGACTTTGGTGAAAAGGTTTTGATATTTTGAGTGTTTGTAGCAAAATATCCTATAAAGTCATTCTAAGATATTTATACTACTTTAACCCTATGCAAATATCTATTCCCTTAGCATTCTAGGTTAGTGGCTAACCTATGGATTAGGGTAGACTAGGTTAGGGGCTCTCATGATACTTAACCATGATTAAACAATAATAAAAACACATAATTCCAAATAATTCTAGATAAATCCTAGAAAATTACCAAAATACCCTTTTAGGCTAAAATCACTAATTTGATATTCTAAGCCTATGGCTAAGCTCTCATGGTCATGGCAACTTCTAGGTTAGAGAAAACTAAGGTTTACACTAAGGTTTTGCTAGTAAGTCACAAAGTCATAAGTCATGACTTAGAAAATGGTTTATCTTAACTAAAATCACCAGAAAATCATACCATGACTAAAATACCACTAATAAATAATAAAAATAATAAATTTTCAAAAATCTCCAATTTTAGAAAACAGGGTGTTACAAGTAGAGTCACGAAGACCTTTATATGAGATATACATGTTAATTGGTGTTCTGATGTGTTAAACATGGATATCTGGAGTGTAGTGTGCATTCTAAGTCAATTCTAGGCCTCCGGGGTCAAACTAGGTCAATTTGGCTCTAAGGTTGACCTTTGGGTCAAACTGGTCAACCTTGGTCAAATCGAGCCAACCTAGGTTAACTTTTATCTAGTTCAATATATATTACCTACCTATTATTTATTATCTATATTATGACACCCCTATACTAGGTAAATCCCTTACCCTGATTATTATCATATTTAACATATAGGTAAACCTGTACCTTGAAATTACCTTACCCCAACTTGTAGGTAACCTATACTAGATATTGCATGTAAACCTATACCTAGACATGTATGTAAACTATACCCTTCACCTATACATTATCTCACCTATGCCTATGTTTGCCTTTACCACATTACCTAATGCATCACATGTTCATAGGTATTACCCCTTACTAGGTAATTCTCTTATCTATGCCTATAACAGTTTTTCCCTGACCATTTTACCTAATGTAGGTAATCACTTAATTACCTATTGCCTATATACATTACCCCCTATATATATACATTACCTACCTATACATAGGTATTTATCTTACTATAATATGTAGGAAAATCACTATTACCTATTACCTATATATGTATACTAGATATTATGCAAACCTATACTAGGTATTACCTTTACCTATCTACAAGCCTTCACCTAGATTAGGTATAGGTAAACCCTCTTACCCTAACATATAGATATTTTCCTATGCTAGGTAAAACCTATACTAACATATATATCTACATAGGTTAACCCTTAACCTATCTTACCTCATAGGTTAATTCCTTACCTACTCAAGCTCGTATCTATCCTAAAGTAATGCCACAATACCTTCTTACAATTTCATTATCTATTACGCATAGGTAATCAACATACCTACTCATGTTTAACCCCTAATATATGCTACCTATATGGGTAATAGCCAATTACCTACACACATTAACTGTTTCCTATGTTTTACATAAAACACACTACTCACCAACGGGCAACACACCGTTAGCCCTAGTCTACGAAAGTGAAGCGGTGCTCCCCTTGGAGATTGAAATCCCGTCCTTACGGGTAGCTATCACCAATCAACTGGCTGACAAAGATAACCAGCACAGACGGTTACAAGGGTGGAAGCGTTGGATGAAAAACGTTTGCTAGCACAGCAAAGAATCGAGCTTTTCCAAGCTCGTATTTCTGGGACATCAACAAAAGAGTCCGGGAAAGATCGTACCAAGTGGACGACCTCGTCTTAGCAGTGCGAAGGCCGATGGTGATGACTCACAAGACGGCTGTGTAGAAGCATGGAAAATATTGCTTTTAGTCCCACATCGGAAAGGAGAAGAAGAAAGGGCTCACTCTATTCTATAAATAGAGCCCCCTTACCTCCTTTGAAAAGGGCACCAACTTCTCTTCCCTCCTTCCAAACTTGGACTCTTCCTATTACGCACCTTCGGGTGCTAAGTAGAAGAAGTCTAGGGCAGCGCGGGCTCATCGGGCTCAGTCAGCTGTCCCAACCTCTGACCATCAAGAGCGTCCCGCTAAGCGGGCCTCTGATGGAAAGTTGTACAGAGCCGCCTGTGTCCAGCCCCCGGCGGCAAACGGACAGAGTGGTTCTCAAGAGTCTCCCAACAAAGATCGAGGGCAAGTGTTTCTATTAGCCCCCACATCAGGGAGAAAACATGATACCTACGCACTCGTGTGTTCGGGATACCCGAGCCCACAAAGCGAATGCACGGGCAGATCGAGACATTCCTCATGCGAGTCATGAGACGTCCTTCATGCGGCTCGGTCATGAGACATTCCTCATGCGGCTCGGTCATGAGACGTCCTTTATGCGGCTCGGTCATGAGACATTCCTCATGCGGCTCGGTCATGAGACGTCCTTCATGCGGCTCGGTCATGAGACGTCCTTCATGCGGCTCGGTCATGAGACGTCCTTCATGCGGCACAGAACCCAGGAAGCTTCATGCGACTCAAAATCAGACGAAAATGCATGCGGCTCAGGGAGTCATGCGGCATAAGGAGCTATGCGGCCGGAGGCATTCCATGCGGCTCAGAAGACGTGTAGCGTGACAGTGCTCCCCTCCGATCCATGCTGTATTAATTGCTTTGACGGCTGACCCCTCTGAAAAGTTGACAGACCTGACACCAAAGCAGGTAATTATGACTCTGTCATGATGATGAATCTCTAGAGAAGAGAAAGAAATCTCTGACACGATCCCCCGAGAGCAACAAAATGCCACGTGGCCCTGCCACGTGGGTGTGCTTATGCGGCTCGAAGTGAAGACTTCCCATGCGGTTCAGAGTGAAGCTGTCCCATACGGCTCGAGTGGAATCATCCCTATGCGGCTCAAGAAGATCAGGCCCATGCGGCTCAAGCAGACACACCATTATGCGGTTCATGCGGCTCATCATATGGTTCAGAAGTCAAAAGGAGGGGCCACTGCCCAGACAGCCCTGACACGTGTCCCAAGTCTCATGCGGCCCAAAATTCATGCGGCCCAAATCTCATGCGGCCCAATCTGTATGCGGTTCCAGTCTCACCATTGGCTCTCAGGACACGTGTCCTCAGCCGATCAATATCCCAGATTTATGGCAATCCAAGATCGGGTCGAATCCCAATGATCTGGGGCACGTGGCAGGAGAATAAATTTGATTTATTCGCAGATATTAGAGAATCATTATAAGGAAGATTTATGCCAATCAGCATTAATTGCTAATGGAGATTTGGTGTAATCTACCCTTAATGGTTCTGATTCGTCACAATCAGAAACGAACGGCCCGGATTGATCAATTCCCAGGCCGCCGCCATCTCCAAGAGCTAATCATTGGCAACCCTAGCGATCACATCCCACTATTATAAATAGCAAGGTGCCATTCCCTTGTAATAGATAGAGAGATATACAAAAAAAGAATCAGAGAAGAATACGTATACACAGGAAGACTTCCCCCATAGTCAGAGAGAGAATATACACGGAGAGAGAGAAGCCAGAAGAGCAATCAGAGAAAGAGCAAGAAGGCGTTTCTTCGTCAACGACCAAGCAGATCTTTCCCGAGTCAAGGCTGCGTACCGATCGTCCAAGGAGTAAGGCAGAGCGGCCGTCGCTTTCCCGAGCCTCTATCGTCACCCCCCAGAATCTAAAATAAACAATCGTACTTAGACTGCAGTACCTAGGTTTTCGTCCCTAGGCTTTCTTTGTACGAGCGAGTTTGTATTGTGAGTCTAAGTTCAGTCCTCCGATAATTGTTCTGTACTTTTACAATCAATGGCAAACACGATGGCGACTCTGCTGGAGACTAACTTCTCCACGGCTGAGGAGTTGGTGACGCAATCGGACGCAGCCAAACTTGGCTCTACACAACAGAAGATGGTCGTACGCTTCGACCAACAGGCGTTCGAAGAGATGCTCTCTGAAGGTAGCACTGGCCCGGTCCAGAAGCGCACCCGCGCCATAAAGGCTCGGAAAGAGTGGAGGCCAAAATCATTTGCTCCTCCGTAAGCCCTTGATGGGGTGCTCTCTATTGCCAAAGATGGCGAGAAAGACTCCCCTACGGCCCCACTTCAGACCGTAGACAACTCTGCTGTCCCCAAGTCCGGCAGAAGAAAATACTATGATGCTGGACTTGCAGGGGCAAAGAGGAACTCTACACGATCCGAGCCGCAGAAGAGTATTAACCGCAGGGAGAAAACCCATGCGGCTACAACCGCCGACCGCATAAAGAAAACTCATGCGGCCACATCTGTCAGCCGCATAACTTATGCGGCTACAGTTGCCAACCGCACGGATGAGACTCATGCGGCTATTAAAGTCAATCGCTTGCAGAAAACCCATGCGGCCACAGATGCCAACCGCATGCGGTCAGCCTGCACGGTCGTGACTCCTAGCCGCATAAAGACTCATCCTACAACAAAAGACAGCCGCATGTAGACAGCCTGTACGGTACCCAATGCTAGCCGCCTAGCATCCGTCCCACGCTTCTCTCGATCAGTCTTCGACCGGCTCTCATGCGGCCCTGACTCTGATCATTCTCTGGATGATAATCCAGACTCTGTGGTATTCGACTTAGACTCCTCCTATTACGCACCCACAAGTGCTAAAAGGAGGAAGTCTAGGGCAGCGCGGGCTCATCAAGTCCAGACGACTGCTCCAACCTCTGACTATCGGGGCATCCCGCTAATTATCACGCGGGCCTCTGATGGAAAGTTGTATAAAACCACTCAAGTCCAGCCCCCGGCGGCAAACAGACAAAGTAGTTCCTCTGACCTGTGCGAGGTTATCCTCCACAAACGCAAGAAAAGAAAAGGAGCTTCGGGGTGTAAAGAGCCCTCACACGGACATCAATGCACCCAGATCATCGTCAACTGCTGTTGCAGCAACGCAGCGGTGACGGAAGACCGGCCATCCGTCTTCCAAAGACTACATCACCCGAGCTCAGAAGATGAGGCACCTCCTGTTGTCTCCTGCAAGTCCGCGCAGAAAGTTCTCGCCAAGGGAAGAGGGAAGAAAATGAGCATCTCCAGCCCAAAGGTGTCAACTACTGCAGCTAAGAAACTGTCGTCTAAAGGGTTATCCTCCACTGGAGTATTTCAACACACCCGTTCGAAGACGAAAACTGCTGCAGTAGGAAGTTCGTCGTCTGCAACATTGGGGGTCATCGGAACTGGGGGTAGCACTCCTCCAAACATCCACGACAATCCGACATTCCAGGAATACGGACTGGAGGAAGCAAATCCTCCGACGGATACAACAGATACCGACGTCCCCAAGGACATCCTAGACGAAGCAAGCTCCGAAGCCGGGGGTAGTGTTCCTTCCGAGTCTGAACCTGAAGAGAACATCCCCACATATCCTGATGATTTCTCGATGCACGGGTACGACTCGGAGGGTACATCCTCCACCACTCCTTCCGTCACTCCTCAAATGAAGACCGTGTTCATGACTGACAGCAATCAAGACGGTTCCGGTGATCGCCAGCACATCGACACTTTGGAGGCCATATTGCACGCCTTGGTCAAGTCTGTAGACGAGATCAAAGCGGCGCTTCCTAATCTACAGGGGGTGACACCTGGCCAGACAAACACGGGTCCCCCAATCAACGTAGATTCAAATTCGGCGGTACCGAACCCGGGCAATAATCCTCCCGAAGTAACAGCTCCGACTGCGATAGATGAGACCCGAGAAGTAAGGAGAGAAGTTCAAGAGCTCCGAGCCATGTTCCACGCCAGAGAAAACTCTCAAGACTTCAGAATACGGCAACCATATCCTGCTGAATGGAGGGATGTTCCATTCCCACCAAGATATAAGCCGTTCAATATCAATCCCTATGATGGCAAGCCCTCAGGAAGTCGGTACATCACTTACTTCGAGGTCACTACCGACCATCTGCCCCATGATGACGCTATTCTGACACGGTTATTCATTGGGGCATTGGAAGGAGTCGCCTTCGATTGGTACCGTAACCTGCCGGACAATTGCATCCATTCCTTCGCTGGCTTCAAACGCCTGTTCTTGGAGAGGTTCTATGAGGTAGGGCAGGACGTCACGATGTCTACCCTCATGGACGTCATTCAAGGAGAGAAAGAGCTAACGAGGAATTACATTGAGTGGTTTCGTCAAACCGCAATAAAGTTACCATCTGGCAACCCGGACTCCTCCTTGATCAAAATTTGCCAAAAGAGACTACTCCCAACAATCAGTCTCTGGATGGGCGAGAGTCAATTCAAGGACTGGAAGGCTTTTATCATTAGTGCTACAAGTGCCGAAGAACGATTAAAGAAGGCTCGCCAACTGGGATTACATATCTCAGAGGGAGAGAACAAGAGCAAGCGTCCCAGCACCACCAATGACAATGGGGGTAGCCCCTCCAACAACCGGGACAACAGAGGCAAGCAGGCTATGGTGGCCGATACAGCCCAGAAGCCTGAGTCGTAACCTGCGGACAAACAATGGCCTCAAATCACTTACTCTTTTGAAGACGGTCACGTCAAGCCTATCTTGGACATGCTCATACAAGGAGATAGGATTCAGCTTCCTCCACCAAGATGGGAGCCTCGGCCGGCTGATCTGGAGAACCCAAAGTTCTGCCATTACCACCGCTACGTCCACCATGCTACGCACGACTGCTACCAACTGAAACAATATATCCAAAACCTCATCGATTCGAACGCTCTGGCCATCGATTTCGAGGAGGTAACCGTGGCAGCCAACATGGTGTCCGTACAATTCGGCAGCTTCCCTCCAATAGAGACCCAGGACGGGGTTATACCCATCCCTCTGGCAACGATAGAGATTGCTAATCTCCCGCCTGCTCAAGCTGCTGGTCTAGTACCCCTCACCACATCACGAGAGGAAATCATGTAGGTCCACCCGGACCTAGTCCACGAGGTAACTCAGTCCACCCCATCTTCTAAAAAGAAAAGTAGAAAAGTCAGATCCTGCCGTACCACCTCAGCAGATGAAGAGGAAGTCACGGCCGTTGTTACTCGATCCAGGGCACAATCTCAACCTGTGGCTGAAAACTCGACTGATGATCATCCGCCCACTACCACGGATGCTCCGGGACCGGCTCAGCCTTCGACGACCGACAAGCCTAGGCCGAAGGAGACTCGCTTCGACAAATCCCTCCGAAAGAAAACATCTCAGGGGCTGGAGAGGCCCTACAACTTCGACATCTTGGCGCAATTGGCCAATACACCGGCCAAATTGTCCTTATATGAACTCCTGAGGCTCTCGAAGGATGTCCGCACAGCTTTGAGCGATGCACTTCAAAATGCCGACGCGTACCTGGCTCAGGTCAACCTCACGGAAGAAAATCAGCCCGTAGACCTCCAAGACAGTGCCTGTACAGGAGCAATGCCCAACATCGTCTTCACTCCACAAGACATGCTCATCAAGACTAATCTACACGATCGCCCATTATACTACACAGGCTACATCGGCGACATAAAGGTGGACCGGATGCACATTGACCCTGGGTCTTCCATAAGCATCATTCCAAAAGGACTACTGTATCATCTTCGCATCCCGATGCATCGCCTGACCCCTACAAACACCGCCATCAGCGGGTTCAATTCGGGCAGGAGCTACCCAATCGGAAAGATCCGTCTGAAATGTCAGATTGGCGATCTCCAATCAGAAGTCACTTGCTACGTCATAGATGCCGACACTTCATACAACATCCTTTTGGGGCGCCCTTGGATACACGATTACATGATCGTGCCTTCCACGCTACACCAATGCTTCAAATATGTCGACAAGTACGGCTTCGTGAGGACAAAATTTGCTGACATCGATCCCTTCAAAGGGGTCAAATCTTATTACTCGGACTCCTGCCTATACGAAAAGTCGAAGAGGCACCTTGAAGGAGGAAATAAACAAACTGATGTTGAAGCAACCACGGGATCAGAAGAACCTCTGACAATCCACCTCCAGGCTCGCAAACCAGGCAATTCCGCACCCCTTACGGCCACGCTGCGTAAGGACGCGATCAGCCTCTCGGCACAGGAAGAGCAGTTGAGAATCCGGCTGCTAAGGTCCGGCCAGGTGCCGAGACCCACAACAGGGCCACTTACCACCAGACTGCCAAGAGTCATTCAACCCTAAATGGAGAAACTCAATCCCTCCGATAGGCCACTGACAATACACCTTTCCAGGAAGGGTCGACACCCCGATGCAAGGTCTGACACTTCTAGCGAACCAGCCACTCCTCGCCCCACATCAAATGCCAAACTGGGGGTTGCTAGTCTACCAACAATACCACGCTCAACTCCATCAACTGAACCACTGATAATCAAGTTGCCCAAGTCATCCTCTCAGTCTGCATTTACACAGGGGGTGGTCGAAGAAGAGTCGGAGCTGGCCAAGTATGTGGCTGCTCACACCGAGACTTGCTCATGTTGTCCATCAACGGCAACTTCCTGAAGAAGTATTACGTCCGAAACGACATCCAAAAAAAAAAAAATCCCTGATGATTGAGTTATGTACCCTCCGGTACCGCTGAACTCACATTCCGTCTCCAAATTTCCTAGATTGGTGAGTTATGTACCCCCCCGGTACCGCTGAACTCACATCCACTCCAGATTACCTAGTCATGTACCCGCTGGTACCACTGAACTCACATCCACAACATTCCAGATCATTGAGTTATGTATCCGCTGGTGCCGCTGAACTCACATCTACCACATTTCAGATTATCGAGTCACGTACCCGCTGGTACCGCTGAACTCACACTCACCATTCTCCAGATTCTCGAGTCATGTACCCTCTTGTGCCGCTGAACTCACATCCACAACATCCCAGATTATCGAGTCATGTGCCCGCTGGTGCCACTGAACTCATACTTTCACAATATTAAGTCATGTGCCCGTTGGTGCCTCTGAACTCACATTCCGGTCACTCTTTCAGATAGTAAGTCATGTATGATCGTACCTCTGAACTTTCTTCCTGGAAGAGATCCTCCCTCATGATCCGATACCCGCACTTCCAGTGCACAAAAAAGGGTAAGCGATCCACAAATTTCTAAAACGGCCATGTCCTCATTACCTCTGAGTCGTTTCACTTCCGCCAAAAATAAATCACCCCTACATAGAACTTCCATGTCCTCATTACCTCTGAGTCGTTCTATGTACCCCTCTTCATTGAGCCCACTCCTGCCATGTCTTCATTACCTCTGAGTGGGAAGGCTCCGTAAAAGAAACCTTCATACTTGCCATGTCCTCATTACCTCTGAGTAAGTATGTCGATTCTCTTTCAACCTATTATCTGTACCCACGACCGGAGTACGACAAGGATAACAGGTCCACAAATGTCCTCTGTTGACCACAAATATCCCCCATGGAGTCCTCTCCTGCCATGTCCTCTTTACCTCTGAGTAGGAAGACTCCACGGTAAAACCTTCGTACTTGCCATGTCTTCATTACCTCTGAGTAAGTATGTTGGTTTCCCTTTCATCCTATTATCCGTATCATGAACCTGGTTATGCCAAGGATAATAGGCCCACAAATATCCTCCGCTGAGTCCACTCCTGCCATGTCCTCATTACCTCTGAGCAGGAAGATTCCACGGTGAAACCCTCATACTTGCCATGTCCTCATTACCTCTGAGTAAGTATGTTGGTTCCCTTTCATCCTATTCTCCGTATCCTAAGCCAGGGTATGCCAAGGATAATAGGCCCACAAATGTCCTCTGTTGACCACAAATGTCCTCTGTTGACCATAAATGTCCTCTGATGACCACAAATGTCCTCAGTCGACCACAGATGCTGTACTGGGTCTCCAGTACACGCCCATCCCTTCCCTATCATGTCTAGGAGCCCAGTTGCTCCCTGGCATTCTCTCGAATACCAAAAACTTCTATAGCTGTCTTATCGCAAAGTTGTTCTAGGTATTCCTCTCCGAAACTTGTTACTCGTACCTAAAACCAAGGTACGCCCAGGGTAACAGATCCACAAATAATCCCCCAGCAGGTCCAATTCCACAAACACCACAAGTACAAGAAAGAGAAAATGAGTTGAAACATGCTCATTTATTCAAAATCAAAGTACTACATCATCTGGGATCACACCCCTTGACAAAAAGAAAAAAAACAGTGAAAAAAAACAGAAAACTGTTCACTGCTCCATGGCATTCTTTCGCCCGATACCAAGAACCTCCATATCCGCCTTACCGCGGAGTTGTCCTAGGTATCCCTATCAAACTTATTATCCGTACCTAAAACCAAGGTATGCCAAGGATAATAGGCCCACAAATGTCCTCTGTTGACCACAAATGCCGTACTAGGTCCCTTAGTACATCCATATCTTTCCTCATCATCACATACTTTCGGAGCCCATCTGTTCTATAGCATTCTTTCACCCAATGCATAGAACTTCCACGTTGATAGCACCTCTGAGTTGTTCTATGTATCCTCATTCGAGTGCACTCCTACTATGTCCATATCACCTCTGAGTAGGAAAGCTCTACCATCAACCTTATATTTACCACGTCATACCACCTCTGAGTAAATATGATGGTTCCCTCTCTCAACTTATTATCCGTACCTAAAACCAAGGTACGCCAAGGATGATAAGTCCACATAAAATCCCCAGCGGAAGTACCCAAACCTATCACGTCCATGCTACCTCTGATTGGATTGCTACACCTAAACAAATCTACTTTCCATGCTTCTTATTCAAAGTGTTCCAAATTTGCAATTTAGAAACTTTGAAGGGGGTCCTGTAGAAGCATGAAAAATATTGCTTTTAGTCCCACATCGAAAAGGAGAAGAAGAAAGGGCTCACTCTATTCTATAAATAAAGCCCCCTTACCTCCTTTGAAAAGGGCACCAACTTCTCTTCCCTCCTTCCAAACTTGGACTCTTCCTATTACGCACCTTCGGGTGCTAAGTAGAAGAAGTCTAGGGCAGCACGGGCTCATCGGGCTCAGTCAGCTGTCCCAACCTCTGACCATCAAGAGCATCCCGCTAAGCGGGCCTCTGATGGAAAGTTGTACAGAGCCGCCTGTGTCCAGCCCCCGGCGGCAAACGGACAGAGTGGTTCTCAAGAGTCTCCCAACAAAGATCGAGGGCAAGTATTTCTATTAGCCCCCACATCAGGGAGAAAACATGATACCTACGCACTCGTGTGTTCGGGATACCCGGGCCCACAAAGCGAATGCACGGGCAGATCGAGACATTCCTCATACGAGTCATGAGACGTCCTTCATGCGGCTCGATCATGAGACATTCCTCATGCGGCTCGGTCATGAGACGTCCTTCATGCGGCACAGAACCCAGGAAGCTTCATGCGACTCAAAATCAGACAAAAATGCATGCGGCTCAGGGAGTCATGCGGCATAAGGAGCTATGCGGCCGGAGGCATTCCATACGGCTCAGAAGACGTGTGGCGTGACAGTGCTCCCCTCCGATCCATGCTGCATTAATTGCTTTGACGGCTGACCCCTCTGAAAAGTTGACAGACCTGACACCAAAGCAGGTAATTATGACTCTGTCATGATGATGAATCTCTAGAGAAGAGAAAGAAATCTCTGACACGATCCTCCGAGAGCAACAAAATGCCACGTGGCCCTGCTACGTGGGTGTGCTTATGCGGCTTGAAGTGAAGACTTTCCATGCGGTTCAGAGTGAAGCTGTCCCATGCGGCTCGAGTGGAATCATCCCTATGCGGCTCAAGAAGATCAGGCCCATACGGCTCAAGCAGACATACCATTATGTGGTTCATGCGGCTCATCATATGGTTCAGAAGTCTAAAGGAGGGGGCCACTGCCCAGACAGCCCTGACACGTATCCCAAGTCTTATGCGGCCCAAAATTTATGCAGCCCAAATCTCATGCGGCCCAATCTGCATGCGGTTCCAGTCTCACCATTGGCTCTCAGGACACGTGTCCTCAGCCGATCAATCTCCCAGATTTATGGCAATCCAAGATCGGGTCGAATCCTAATGATCTGGGGCACGTGGCAGGAGAATAAATTTGATTTATTCGCAGATATTAGAGAATCATTATAAGGAAGATTTATGCCAATCAGCATTAATTGCTAATAGGGATTTGGTGTAATCTACCCTTAATGGTTCTGATTCGTCACAATCAGAAACGAACGGCCCGGATTGATCAATTCCCAGGCCGCCGCCATCTCCAAGAGCTAATCATTGGCAACCCTAGCGATCACATCCCACTATTATAAATAGCAAGGTGCCATTCCCTTGTAATAGATAGAGAGATATACAAAAAAAAAATCAGAGAAGAATACGTATACACAAGGAGACTTCCTCCATAGTCAGAGAGAGAATATACACAGAGAGAGAGAAGCCAGAAGAGCAATCAGAGAAAGAGCAAGAAGGCGTTTCTTCGTCAACGACCAAGCAGATCTTCCCCGAGTCAAGGCTGCGTACCGATCGTCCAAGGAGTAAGGCAGAGCGGCCGTCGCTTTCCCGAGCCTCTATCGTCACCCCCCAGAATCTAAAATAAACAATCGTACTTAGACTGCTGTACCTAGGTTTTCGTCCCTAGGCTTTCTTTGTACGAGCGAGTTTGTATTGTGAGTCTAAGTTCAGTCCTCCGATAATTGTTCTATACTTTTACAATCAATGGCAAACAGGCTGGAAAGTTTGAGCCCAAGTGGGAAGGACCATTCGTCATAGAGACGGTATACTCCAACGGTGCTTATCGACTAGCCAAACCCAATGGTGACTTGCTAATGATGCCCATCAACGACAAGTTTCTAAAGAAGTATTATGCATGAAGATGAAACCGGCATAGGCTCTCGCATCTCCTAAGTGTGCCTATGGGTTCTGGTAAGGGGATTCCTTTCTTCTACATCTTCCCTCTAGTAGATGAAGCACTTCACGTCCATATTACCTCTGGATTGCTCCTCTATAGCCAGACGATGCGGCTACCACGTCCATATTATCTCTGAGTAGTCGTTCTCTCCATATTGATCATATAATTATCATGGCTATTTAGAAAATAGTTCACGTTCATACTACCTCTGAATTGTTATTCTACACCCAACGAAGATTAGGCCTACCATGTTCATATTACCTCTGGTTAGGCGTGTCTTCTATAATGACCCCTCCTTATATTGAAGAAAAAAGTGAGGGAATAGAAGAGTTTTTATACAGAAACATGTGGCTATAAAGACCTATTACAGACTCTTTATAGTTACATACACAGAGAAAAGAATCTGAAACATCACCAAGCACATACGCTCATGCCATATGTACATGCTTCTGTTCAAAGTACCCCGAGCTTGACCCAAGTTTGGAACACTTTAAAGGGGGTCTTATAGAAGCATGAAAAATCTCAGCTGATAACATTCCTCCATTACAGTGCAGATGATAGAAAGGCGCAGATCGAGTATTACAATGACAACAGAAGATACGAAAAAAAGTTCTGATTTTATTATGCCTACAAAGATCTAGTATAGATTCATCAAGGCTATACGTAGAGGACTAATCCTAGTTCTTCTACAAAGGATCGATCACAGGTTCAACAGACCCTAGAGGAGTCTATAATAGACTTAGTCTTCATCAAAGTACACGCGTCTTTCTTTTTGGTACGCATACTAGAAGATTGATCTCCATCAAGGCGCATTCTGACTTTCTTGCATGCGCAACCCTCCAAACGTGCGTCAATTACTCGGCCAAAGCAAGCAACTTCCTGAAGCAGCTATTGGCCCGAGCTCCCTGAAGGCGTAGTTGGTCACAAAGCCCATAACAAGCAGAGCAGAGTACAACCTGTAGCGCTTTAAGCTAACAACTGGACCAAACTCGGTTGTCAGGACCTCCAAGATCTCCAAGACATCGCCCATAGCCAAACTCCTTAGGGAGAAAACTTGGATACTTCTCAAGAACGGTGATGGCTCCTTCTACAAAGAGTTCTTCTACAAGAACATGGCCCCTTCGAACGAGAGAAGTCCCAACCAACATCCGACTTATGCAAGGCCAGCGGTCGTCTGAAGCTAAGTCTGGATCAAACATGGGGGTGAAGGGTGCCAGGAAGAAGATAGTGACTCTTCAGAGGAACACTTCTCCTTTTAAAGGACCAAGAGTAGTCCCAACTACAGGCCACTTGGCCGACAGTCAAAATTCATTCATTAATGGGATGAGCCTAGGACTCGGCACAATGGGTCTCAATTAATAGGCCCATTCAAGTGAGTCTCCAAACTGTTCAAATGCTCCTTGGAATTCTCTATTTAACGGTGGCAATTAAGAAAGAGTCTGTATTCAAGGGTAGTCATTTACTTCTTCTGAAAAGAAGACTTAAAAGCAAAGCTATCTCCAACCGGAAGTGCAGGCACCCCACTGTGTCCCTTCGCCTCCAAGGCGCAGACAGTACATCCACCTCTCAGAAGCACAGACAGCTGCTTCAATCCAAGTACCCGACCCGTTCAACGGCCCCTTTTCTCAGCAAAGACTTGGGAGACACCATTTACCTCCAGCACAATCCTGACTGCTACTCTAAAAGCACAGTAAAATGTTCTATTTGAAGGCGCAGCCTACTCGTCGCTATAAAGCATATTGACTTTACCCGAAACACAGCCTACTCGTTGCCCCTAAAAGCACAATGGCTCCGTTGTCTTCGAAATATAGTCCACTTGTCGCCCTAAATCACAGAGGCTCCGTCGTCTCCAGAAGCACAGTCTACTCCTTGCCTCAGAAGCACAGCCAGTCTTGCCTAAAGCACAGACGGCATGGTCCCACCCAATCGGTTTTCTTAAAACGCCTCTCTCAAAGACAGGATTGGGATTGATCAAGTTGATAAATACGAATATCTTATCAGATTGATTTAAATCTCGGACGAAGATTATATAGAACCCAAATCTGAGATAGAATCCCAAGATTTGCTCGGCTACATCCGAACAAGCAAATCGACACACGTCACATGTCACCTCTTTCGGTTATTTTGATAACCACCAGAGATCCCATTTGAGGGAAATCTCAACACCTGCCACATGTTAGCGCCACAGAAGCCCGCACCGTAAAAGGACGGCAGATTCCTTCATATGTCAAAACCCTAATGCACATTGCATATATATGTGCCCCTCTTCCCTATAAATAGGAGAGGTTTTGTCACTCCCCGTTCCCAGAATACGTATTTTTATACATATACAACTCATGAGTATTTGTTTAGTATTTATCATGTATTAGTTTGTATTTAAATTCCCTTAAATTTTCATGTTAATTAATTATCTGCTGTTTAATTTTCATGTTAATTAATTTCCTGTAATTTTATTACCTGTATTCTATTCCTGCATTTATTTTCTGCTTTTACCTTCTTCTGTTTACCTTCGGGTTGGCCTTGGCCGAACCCCCACAGACCCGGCCCATTAACTCCTACCTACCACCACTTCCCCTATTTAAAGCTTCCATCTCTTTCTCTCTCCTCATAACTTCATTCTCACTATTACTTCTTCTTCTTCCTCTCATTACTCTCCACCACCTACCAGCAGCAGGAGAAGGCAAGTGCAATCTTGCTTCTTGCTTGGAGAACCATTTTTGTGGTTCATTTCCCTTCCTCTCATGATTCTGAGAGAGATTAGTTCTTAACGTTTTTGATTTCTGTGGCTGGTTTTTTCTAGATCTAAGTTGTTGTATTCCGGCTGTTCATGGGTTTTTGGTCCTCCCAACTTAGCGTGTTTCTGGCTGGGAACTTCATTTTCTGGCTGGAACGAAGGCTCCATAGGACTTGGAGTTCGGGAGATGTGCACGCACACGTTCTTACGTGCTCGCGTAAAACATCAGCCCAGTCATGCACACGTCTTTACGTGTCTGCGTGGATTTTGAGACACGCTCATGTTCTTACATATTAGCGTGTATTTTTAGTCACGCTCACGTTCTCAAGAGCGTGCGTGTATTTTTAGTCACGCTCACGTTCTCACGAGTCTGCGTGCATTTTTAGTCACGCACACATCCACGAGTCTGCGTGTATTTTTAGTCACGCACACTTCCATGAGTGCGTGGATTTTTAGTCACGCTCTCTTGTGCGTGCGTGGATTTTCCCTTCATGCTCATGCTGTGCTTGCTTGCGTGACTTTTTACGCTCACGCTTGCCAGCGTGTATCACTTTTCACGCTCACTGTTCACGCCCAATTTCCAGGCTCACCCCAGCTAGACTTAGCGTGACTTGTTGGTCTTAAGCATAGACCCCTTGTGTGACTTTTGGCCTTAGCATAGACTTGTTAGCGTGACTTCCTGACCTGGGTGTTTTATTTATTCCTCAACCTATTCATTTAATGATGGCATGATAATTCTTCTATTATATCCTTATGCCTTTTTGCGTGAATTTCTTGATAAATCATGATATGTTAATATTGTTAATACAGATTGTTATGTGGAATGTGTCATGTGTCTTGATTGATCCATGGATACCCAGTATGACTAGAACTTAACTCTGAGGAGTTATAGGCTTGACCCCATGTAATACTAATTGACTTTCATGCCTTGTCACCATTGATAATGATTGTGACATTGACTAATAATTGATCATGCGTTCCTAGTTGGAACTAAGAGATTGGCTAGTCGTCTTATTGAATTGAATGAATAAGACACGTTCATGTAATGAACTATTATACTCGATTAGCCGATCCCGAATATTGGCATACAGGCACATGCAGGCTTCAAAGTAATTATTTATTATTAAATTATCTATTTATCTTACAAAGACAGCATGTGTACTTTATGGTCAAGGCATGATTATTCCGTGGTTAATTTGATTGTTGCATCACGCTATATAAAACCTACAACCTAGCCGCACGGGTATTGTTGTAGAGTTGCGCATATCGTACCCCGTACGAAAGTACTCATTTGAACGACCATGATCTACGGTATGGAACTTCACTCAACGTAGAGACTATTAAGTTAAATAAAATAATGATGGCATGGAGAGAATGGATTCCCGACTTCTTACATGGCAGCCCCTTGGGACTATTAAGTGCCCGACGGGCCGGCTGGTTCCCACAGATACTGTAAATCTGTCACACGAGCAGGGAACAGTATCTGCTTATATTATTATACATGCTATAACGGCGGGCGTCCCGCTGGGACTCGTCTAACTACATGATTGGCGCAATTGATTGACTGGATAGACTAGCCTTGCTCGTACATAGTAAGAACTGAGGAATCCCTATTTTTGTATAATTTCAGGATAACTTGGGACTCATAATAGCAAGCCGTAGGATTTGATTGGCCGTTCAAGATAATTTGTTTGTGTACTGTGCTACTCTGTTACCTAACTGGGATGATCAGAATGTCAGGGCATGACGGGCCAACTTTTGTCCTTGTTTGGTTGGAAGGTTGGTTCGAAGTGTCATGATGTGATGTGAATCCTAGTGGAAAGCAGAGATCTATTATCATTATATTCTTTTACTTACTGGTTTAGTCCTTCCTATCGTCCTTCCTTGTGGTACTTGCTATTAGAGGTCTAACCTCTCTGGTTTTGCATGGCCAGATTTAGAGCCGGTCCCCGAGGATCCAGCGTACTTTTACCTCCAAGATGGTCAATACTAGGAGAATGATCGCAGGAGGACTCGAGTGGGTTCCTTACTTCACCGCTCGTTTTGTTATTTACCTTTATACTTAGCCGTTTGGCACCGACATGTTAGTCGGATTGTCTTGTACTTACTTTTACATGATTGTAATTAAGTCAGACTGCAGCTGATAACAATTGTGTATACTTGCTATACCATCTGGCTATGTTTTGTAAAGCCAGATCTCAAGAACATTTTGACTGAGCGTTTGGGACGCCTTACTGCTTTATCTTACATGTTCTCTATTTCTGTTTCCTTGCTTGAATGATTGAGACAATAGATGTGTAATGACCATAGTAAGACCTTTATGTAGTATGCACCCCCTCGTCTGGTTAGACAGCATTGATCGTATTATACGATATTCAACTACCCGTAATACGTAGCTGGCTGAGTCATTCCCCCGCTCTCTAGTATTCTGGTTCTGGGGCGTGACAAGGTTTTAGTGGTGGCCTATGCAGGTCTGATTTCAGACTTGTTGGGTGTTTTGATAGGATGTCTCAATCACACATGTTTCCCTTTGATCTCCTGATTCGTTATTCTCAACTCTTGCTTGACATTCCGGTATCCTTTGACTTCATTGATCCTTTATGTCCGGTTGTTTGATTGTTCTTTTGTCCCTTTTCTTAGAGGCACTTCGTCCGCACCTGTCAGAGTTGGACAGCAACAACATGGGCAACATGACCAGGTCGGTCAGCAACAAGGGCCAGTCTCACCTCAGGAGACTATTCAAGAAGAAGTGATAGTAGAACCGCAGTATCCGGAGGTTCCACCACCACCAACAGTTCCACCTACCTTGGGAGTGGACACACCAGCCCTTCTGGAGATCATGAGAGGAATGATGGTTGCTCAGCAACATCAGATGTTGGCCCAGTAGCGCATGCACACTTAGCTACAAGAGCAGAATGTGTTGCTCAACCAAGGATTGCAGACGGCATTGGAAAGAGGAGTGAGGGCTGATTCAGGACCATCAGCCAGGTTTTGCAAGTACAACCCCCGCCGTTTCGAGGGCACGGAGGATGCCATTTTAGCGGATGCATGGCTTAAGGATATGGAGGCTATTCTGACAGCAGCTAAGGTACCGGCAGAAGAACATGTGGATCTAGTGAAGTTGTTACTTCAGGATCTCGCACGCGATTGGTGGGGATCAGAGGAAGTGGGCATCAGGCGTCCTGTGGCTTGGGACGATTTTACAGCAAGATTCAAGACCAAGTACTATGGAGTTGTGGCGCGGTTTGAGCTACAGCAAAAGTTTATCAGCCTCAGGCAGGCTGGTAAGACTGTAGATGCTTATGCAGCGGAATTCTGCAGATTGAGTAGATTTGCCCCAGAGATGGTAGCAACAGAGAGCCAGAGGGCTATGAGGTTTCAACAAGGGTTTCATCTTGAACTCTTGCAACTGAGAGAGGGGCACAATTACCAGACTTTTGACGAAGTATTGACGGCGACTCGAAGGCATGAGATCACCATTCAGAGGCTTGCGACAAGGACTGGAGGTCAGAAGAGATCCCGCAGTCAGATTGAAGGAGGAGGGGGAGCAGCGCCCCGAACAACGGCACCACCCACTGGCATTCGTATCCACGATATGACGATATGAGGGCCAGCACCACCCAGGTAGCAGCAGCAACAGCAACAGAGGAAGAACCAGCAACCCCCGGCGGGCTGCACTTATTGTGGGAAGATGGGACACACTAGAGATGTGTGTCGGACATTGAATGGACTGTGTCTGATATGTGGAAATCCAGACCATCGGGTTACCACATGTCCCATGAATTCGAGATCAGGAGGACCAAGGCAGCAGTTTCTTGTTCTGCCAGCACCAGGGGCAGGCCAGTATCGAGGACCAGCAGTGGCAGTAAGGCCGTTGGCACAGCGTCCGTTAGTACCGCAGGCTCAGATGTTTCGACAGCAGGGACCGCCGATGCAGCAACACCAGCATAGACCACCCCAGTATCATCAAGGCAGGGGCCAGCAGCAGCACCAGGCTAGGCCACAACATGGGAATCAGCAAGGAGGTCGAGGGCAAGCATTCACTCTGTCCTTGGAGGAGGCATTGGCATCGGGAGATGTTGTGGCAGGTAACATTCTCGTCGCCTCATATCCTGCAGTAGCATTGTTTGATTCGGAAGCATCCCATTCATTTATATCTGCACGATTTGTGACACGGCTAGGAATGGAGTTCGAGGCATTGCCAGGGAGGTTGAATATACTCACTGGTAATGGGCTCATAGGAGTTAGTAGAGTTATTCTAGCGTGTAGTGTTGTAGTTTGCGGGCATTCCTTACCCGCCCAGTTGATAGAATTTCCTGTAGGAAATTTCGACGTTATCTTAGGCATAGACTGGCTGAAAGACAGTCATGCGACAATAGATTATCGTAGAGGAAGTGTATCTTTTGATATTCCAGGCATGAAGAGGTTTACCTTAGTCAGATCAGAGACAACTCAGCAAGAGCAGGGAGTAGTGACGGCAATGGAAGAAGTTCAGATTCCGAAGGTAGTTGAAAAATTTCTAGACGTATTTCCTGAAGAACTTCCAGGTCTACCACCGGTTAGAAATATTGAGTTCAGTATAGAATTGACACTAGGAACTAAACCGATATCAGATCAGGTTTACAGAATGGCAGATTCGGAGCAGGCCAAGGTATATCAGCACATAGAGGAATTGAAGGAGAAGAAGTTCATCCAAGCTAGTGTATCACCGTGGACAGCACCAGTGGTAATTATGGGGAAGAAGAATGGATCATCCAGATTATGCATCGATTACAGGAAGCTTAACGCGGCAACAGTGAAGAACAAGTACCCATTACCCAGGATCGATGACTTATTTGACCAGTTGAGCAAGGCTAGAGTTTTCTCCAAGATAGATCTTCGTTCAGGGTACCATCAGGTGAGGGTACGGAAGGAAGATATTCCCAAGACAGCATTCAGGTCGAAGTATGGGCATTATGAGTTCTTAGTAATGCCGTTTGGTTTGACCAATGCTCCAGTAATATTCATAGATTTGATGAACCACATCTTTATGCCATATTTAGACCAGTTTGTCGTTGTGTTTTTTGACGACATTCTCGTATACTCTGCTAGTGAAGAGGAGCATGAAGACCACCTCAGGAAAGTGTTACAGGTTCTGAGAGAGAACCAGTTGTATGCCAAGCTCAGTAAGTGTAAGTTTTGGTCGGACCATATTTCATTTTTGGGTCACATCATCTCAGGAGCTGGAGTAGCAGTAGATCCCAAGAAGGTAGAAGCAGTAGAGAGTTGGCCAGTACCCAAGACCGTAGCATATGTACGGAGTTTCTTAGGATTGGCAGGATATTACAGAAGGTTTGTGTCAGATTTTGCAAGGCTTTCAGCGCCCATGACCCGCTTGACCCGGAAGGATATGCCATTTGTTTAGTCGGCAGAATGTCAGGCATCATTTGAGACTTTGAAGCAGAAGTTGATATCAGCACCTATCCTTACATTGCCAGTTAGGCCCGGAGGTTTTACAGTATATTGTGATGCGTCAGGTAAAGGACTTGGATGTGTCCTTATGCAACATGGAAAGGTGATAGCATATGCATCTAGGCAGCTTCGGGACCACGAGAAGAATTACCCAACTCATGATTTGGAGTTAGCGGCAGTAGTGTTTGCTCTGAAGCTATGGAGGCATTACTTATATGGTGACCGAGTGGAGATGTACACAGATCATAAAAGTCTGAAGTACATCTTTACTCAGAAGGAGCTGAACATGAGGCAGAGAAGATGGTTAGAATTGATCAAGGATTATGACGTAGAACTTCAGTATCATCCAGGCAAGGCTAATGTAGTAGCAGACGCTCTTAGCAGGAGAGGCGGCACATTTATGCTGACAGCACAGAAGCATATCTTAGAAGGCCTTCAGGAGATGGGCATCGAAGTTATACTTCCTAGTGATGTGGGAGTTCTAGCAAGTCTGCAAGTTCAATCTGACTTAGTAGACAGGATCAAGGCAGCTCAGGCACAAGACCCAAGGATTCAGAAGCTTAGGGCAGAATGTGAGTCAGGGCTCAGGAGGGAGATAAGGATTCATGAAGATGGTACACTTAGGTTCGGATCGCATCTATGTGTGCCTAGTGGAGATATCAGACAAGAGGTTATGGCAGAAGCTCACAGTTCTCAGTATTCTATTCACCCTGGAGGGACCAAGATGTACCAAGATATCAAACAGCACTTCTGGTGGAACAGAATGAAGAGAGATAGCTAGATTTGTTTTCCGTTGCTTGGTATGTCAGCAGGTGAAGGCAGAACAGCAGAGGCCAGCTGGGTTATTGCAACCACTTTCCATTCCAGAATGGAAATGGGAGCATATTACAATGGACTTTGTGACCGGTTTACCAAGATTACCAAGTGGTAAGGATGCTATTTGGGTGATAGTAGACCGGCTTACGAAGGTAGCACACTTTCTTTCTTTCAGAGTAGGGCAATCTACAGAAAAGTTGGCAGAGTTGTATATGCAACAGATAGTCAGGCAGCATGGAGTCCCTGTTAGTATTGTGTCGGATCGAGATACCCGCTTTATATCACACTTCTGGAAGAGCTTACATCATAGTCTGGGTACCAAGTTAAGATTTAGCACGGCCTACCATCCGCAGACAGATGGACAATCAGAAAGGATGATTCAGACTTTAGAAGACATATTGCGAGCTTGCACTCTAGATCCATAGAGGGTCTTGGGAGAGTCACCTGCACTTGGTCGAGTTTTCATATAACAATAGTTATCAAGCCAGTATCCAGATGGCGCCATTTGAAGCACTATACTGTAAGAAGTGTAGGTCACCGCTTGCATGGGATGATATCGGAGAGAGAAAGATGTTAGGCCCGGAGATGATTGTTCAGACGGTTGAAGTAGTTAAAAGAATTAAAGAGCGACTTCGAGTTGCGCAGGATCGGCATCGTCATTGGGCGGACCAGCATCGTAGGCCGTTAGAATTTTCTGTTGGGAACCACGTATTCTTGCAGATCTCACCTACTCGTGGGGTCATTAGATTTGGCGTTCGCGGGAAATTGAGTCCGCGGTACGTGGGCCCATTTGTTATCCTTGATCGGATAGGCGATGTTGCTTATCGTTTATCACTCCCACCTTCGTTACGAGAGGTGCATGACGTGTTTCATGTATCTCAATTACGTAGGTATGTATCAGACCCAAGCCATGTCCTCGATCATTCTGAGCTGGTTGTTGGTACCAACCTGTCTTACGAGGAACAGCCTGTGTCCATTTTGGACCGTAGAGAGAAGATACTCAAGAACCGAACAATTAGTCTTGTCCGTGTTGCTTGGGGTCATCACTCCTTGGGAGAGTCAACGTGGGAACGTGAGGATGATATCCGATCACGGTATCCATACCTGTTTGACTCACAAGGTATATCTCTTTCTGTATACCTTGATTGTCGTGATTTCTCATATGGGTAGAGCTACTTGATATCATGGATTGATGAATTTACATATATAGTACTTGCTTTTGATATGGTAGAAATGATTGCTTGCTCACTAGAATTGCTTGTATTAGTGTAGCTCCAATATTTCTACCTGCTTGGATTTGAAATTCCGAGGACGAAATTTTTTCTAAGGTGGGTAGAGATGTCACTCTCCGTTCCCGAAATGCGTATTTTTATACATATACAACTCATGAGTATTTGTTTAGTATTTATCATGTATTAGTTTGTATTTAAATTTCCTTAAATTTTTATGTTAATTAATTATCTGCTGTTTAATTTTCATGTTAATTAATTTCCTGTAATTTTATTACCTGCATTCTATTTCTGCATTTATTTTCTGCTTTTACCTTCTTCTGTTTACCTTCGGGTTGGCCTTGGCCGAACCCCCACAGACCCGGCCCATTAACTCCCACCTACCACCACTTCCCCTATTTAAAGCTTCCATCTCTTTCTCTCTCCTCATAACTTCATTCTCACCATTACTTCTTCTTCTTCCTCTCATTACTCTCCACTACCTACCAGCAGCAGGAGAAGGCAAGTGCAATCTTGCTTCTTGCTTGGAGAACCATTTTTGTGGTTCATTTCCCTTCCTCTCATGATTTTGAGAGAGATTAGTTCTTAACGTTTTTGATTTCTGTGGCTGGTTTTTCCTAGATCTAAGTTGTTGTATTCCGGCTGTTCATGGGTTTTTGGTCCTCCTAACTTAGCGTGTTTCTGGCTGGGAACTTCATTTTCTGGCTGAAACGAAGGCTCCATAGGACTTGGAGTTCGGGAGATGTGCACGCACACGTTCTTACGTGCTCGCGTAAAACATCAGCCCAGTCACGCACACGTCTTTACGTGTCTGCGTGGATTTTGAGACACGCTCATGTTCTTACATGTTAGCGTGTATTTTTAGTCACGCTCACGTTCTCATGAGCGTGCGTGTATTTTTAGTCACGCTCACGTTCTCACGAGTCTGCGTGCATTTTTAGTCACGCACACATCCACGAGTCTGCGTGTATTTTTAGTCACGCACACTTCCATGAGTGCGTAGATTTTTAGTCACGCTCTCTTGTGCGTGCGTGGATTTTCCCTTCACGCTCATGCTGTGCTTGCTTGTGTGACTTTTTACGCTCACGCTTGCCAGCGTGTATCACTTTTCACGCTCACTGTTCACGCCCAATTTCTACGCTCACCCCAGCTAGACTTAGCGTGACTTGTTGGTCTTAAGCATAGACCCCTTGTGTGACTTTTGGCCTTAGCATAGACTTGTTAGCGTGACTTTCTGACCTGGGTGTTTTATTTATTCCTCAACCTATTCATTTAATGATGGCATGATAATTCTTCTATTATATCCTTATGCCTTTTTGCGTGAATTTCTTGATAAATCATGATATGTTAATATTGTTAATACAGATTGTTATGAAATGTGTCATGTGTCTTGATTGATCCATGGATACCCAGTATGACTAGAACTTAACTCTGAAGAGTTATAGGCTCGACCCCATGTAATACTAATTGACTTTCATGCCTTGTCACCATTGATAATGATTGTGACATTGACTAATAATTGATCATACGTTCCTAGTTGGAACTAAGAGACTGGCTAGTCGTCTTATTGAATTGAATGAATGAGACACGTTCATGTAATGAACTATTATACTCGATTAGCCGATCCCGAATATTGGCATACAGGCACATGCAGGCTTCAAAGTAATTATTTATTATTAAATTATCTATTTATCTTACAAAGACAGCATGTGTACTTTATGGTCAAGGCATGATTATTCTGTAGTTAATTTAATTGTTGCATCACGCTATGTAAAACCTACAACCTAGCCGCACGGGTATTGTTGTAGAGTTGCGCATATCGTACCCCGTACGAAAGTACTCATTTGAACGACCATGATCCACGACATGGAACTTCACTCAACGTAGAGACTATTAAGTTAAATAAAATAATGATAGCATGGAGAGAATGGATTCCCGAATTCTTACATGGCAGCCCCCTTGGGACTATTAAGTGCCCGACGGGCCGGCTGGTTCCCACAGATACTGTAAATCTGTCACACGGGCAGGGAACAGTATCTGCTTATATTATTGTACATGCTATAACGGCGGGCGTCCCACTGGGACTCGTCTAACTACATGATTGGCGTAATTGATTGACTGGATAGACTAGCCTTGCTCGCACATAGTAAGAACTGAGGAATCCCTATTTTTGCATAATTCCAGGATAACTTGGGACTCATAATAGCAAGCCGTAGGATTTGATTGGCCGTTCAAGATGATTTGTTTGTGTACTGTGCTACTCTGTTACCTAACTGGGATGATCAGAATGTCAGGACATGACGGGCCAACTTCTGTCCTTGTTTGGTTGGGAGGTTGGTTCGAAGTGTCGTGATATGATGTGAATCCTAGTGGAAAGCAGAGATCTATTATCATTATATTCTTTTACTTACTGGTTTAGTCCTTCCTATCGTCCTTCCTTGTGGTACTTGCTATTAGAGGTCTAACCTCTCTGGTTTTGCATGGCCAGATTTAGAGCCGGTCCCCGAGGATCCAGCGTACTTCTACCTCCAAGATGGTCAATACTAGGAGAATGATCCCAGGAGGACTCGAGTGGGTTCCTTACTTCATCGCTCGTTTTGTTATTTACCTTTATACTTAGCCGTTTGGCACCGACATGTTAGTCGGATTGTCTTGTACTTACTTTTACATGATTGTAATTAAGTCAGACTGCAGCTGATAATAATTGTGTATACTTGCTATACCATCTGGCTATGTTTTGTAAAGTCAGATCTCAAGAACATTTTGACTGAGCGTTTGGGACGCCTTACTGCTTTATCTTACATGTTCTCTATTTCTGTTTCCTTGCTTGAATGATTGAGACAATAGATGTGTAATGACCATAGTAAGACCTTTATGTAGTATGCACCCCCTCGTCTGGTTAGACAGCATTGATCGTATTATACGGTATTCATCTACCCGTAATACGTAGCTGGCTGAGTCATTCTCCCGCTCTCTAGTATTCTGGTTCTGGGGCGTGACAAGGTTTTTCCCCAATAACATGATCGATAAGGAGAAGAAGATCCACAGAATTATTAAAATCTTCAACTTTGACGTCCTCCTGATCGACAACCCTAGAGTTTCAGTGAAGGTACCAGAAAGTTAGAGCTAGTCTCATATCATCATCGGATCGTCAACAGAGTAAAGGAGCCGCTGCAGTGCTCGATCTCAACCGTCACACTTTTTTAGAAACTTTTGTACTTAGATTTCTTCGCATAAGAATCGATTGTACTCTTTTTTACGTTCAATATACAAAAAGTTCATTCAACCTTTTATCATGTCGAATAAGATGGCGACTCTGTTGGGGACTAACTTCTCCTCCAAACGAGAAGGTGGTGATGCAATCCGATGATGACTTGCTGGGATCCTCTTATAAGATGTTGGTTGTATGCTTCGACCAACAAGCTTTTGAAGATCTCCTTTCTGAAGAGAAGTTGAGCCCTTCGAAGCGGTTCATAAAACCAAAGAAGACTCGACGGACCTGGGTGCCTAAGACGGCTACGACGAGCAGTACGACGGAGGGGACTGCGTCTCAGACCCCCTTCGTCGATGAAGCCCCGAAGATCCCTTCGACCGTTGATGCCAGACCATCTCTCTCAGATCCCATGCTCGAGAAACGCAGAGAAGATCACGGCTATCCTATGGTAAGCATGACAAAGGCACAACGTCGAAAGGAGAAGTTGACGGCTCGACCGCTCGTGGAGGATGCTGCACCGATGAGAATATCTGTCTTCGACAGAATAACCGGTCAATCAGGTATGGCCATATTGGATTTCTAATATTGCGCATCATCTAATCGTGGTAGGAAGAGATCCAAGGCAGCACTCGCCCCATGCGATCAACGTGCTACGTCGATGGTGGACCAGAGGCCCGCGTTGACAATAATGCGTGCAACCGATAGAAAGCTATACAAGACCATTCCAGACTCTCGGAAGCCTCGTCCGGCGGAACCCCATCATCCCTTGAGCACCCACTCATACTAATCAAGACCGGGGGTAGGTCATTTGCGACTCTCTGATCGAGGCATGCTCGGACCTCACCCACAGGAACTCGAAGGAGGAATGCCTTCTCCATATCTTTTCGGCTGTACACAGCACTCCTGTGTACACGAAGGAAGTAGAGGCAAAAAGACTTCGTCTGCTACTTGCGAGCGTAGGACGAAAGAAGAATTTGAGACACAGTTGGCATCTAAATCAAGACCCAACGGTACTTAGATTACAATCAACTGCTGCTGTTGTCAAGTAGATCCATCACCGCCAAAGGGGAGGTCCGTCTTTCAAAGGCTACGACCAAGAATTTATGAGGAAGAAGAAGAGCTCCGCATTGCTTTATGCAATGTTGCTCGGGACTCTTTGTCCCATAAGAAGCTATCTAAGAAACCCCTTTCCTCGGTTCGCAAGTCCAAAAATCGGCCTGGGGGTAGCAAGAAACCTGTGTCCAAGGAAGGTGTGTTCCAACACACGTGCTCCAAGGACGGATCATCGTCGCAAGAAGACGGTTCATTGACTGCTACACCTGCTGGGGATAGCCAGCCTGCTACGGTGCATAACAACCCTTCGTTTCAGCATGACAAAGAGACATATAACACAGACACTTCTGCGGGCACAAGCAGTTAGAAGAATGGGGGTAGGGACAATGTTGAGTCAGAGGACGATCGAAACTTGCCAGTCTTCCTACAAGATGATGAGCACCAGAACTCCGAACCAGAAAGCGAAAGATCTACTACCCCTTCTACTTACACGCACATAGCATCTGTGCATATGGTGGCTGATGACAACGAAGAATCAAACGAAAGTGCTAATCAGTAGAAATGCATTAAGGCTCTCGAAGAAAGTCTTAATGCGTTGAACATATCCATGCAAACTTTAGCCTCTGTCGTTCTGCAGATCAAGGACAGATTGGTTTACACTGCCTCCACACCTGCGGCTTCGACGGCTCGTGATAGGTCTAGTACCCTGTCCGTCATAAACTATGTTGCGCAGTCGTCGGCCACTCTGTCGACCATTAATCCAGTAGTATCCAACGAAATACAGCAAGCACTCAAGAAGTTATACGCTTGCCATGATGCCAAAGAAAAATGAGCCACACTCCAAAAGATGGGCATCCAGCAGCCTTATCCTACTGAGTGGGACAATGTGGTTTATCCTTCCAAATATAAAGCACATACTATCACCCCTTATGATACTAAGGAGTCGTCCAGACGATACTTGAGGTACTTTGCCTCAGTAACAGAACACCTGCCAAAGGGTGACGCCCTTCTCACCAGCATCTTTGTTGGAGCTCTACAGGGGGTGGCCTATGAATGGTTCTGCAGTTTGCCTGACAACTGTATTAAATCGTTTGAAGACCTGAAAAATAAGTTCCTGGAATGGTTCTATGAAGGGGGGCTGGACATGACGATGTATACTCTCATGGACATCGTTCAGAAAAAAAAAAGAGCCTGTACGAGCGTACATTGAACGCTTCTGCCAGGCTGCCCTAAGGCTACCTCCAGGCATGCCTGAGCCGATGCTCATAGATTTATGCCACAAGAATATGCTCCCTGCCATCAAACTGTTACACAGTGCTCCCTGCATTGAGTGGATGCCCTTCATTACTGAAGTAGATGTAGCTCAGAAGAAGGCACAGGACGCACAACTCCTGGGTCTGAACTTTCCCTTTATTAAAGATAAAGGGAAGCGAGTAAGAGACGGTAAAGGCAAGCAAGCTATGACCGTCAATATTACAAAGGGTCCAGCGCTTGTGAGCTCCAAGCCGGCCGAAACGTAGAAGCCGAAAGAAACCTACTCCTTCAATGATGAAGACACGCTCGAATTGTTCGAGATACTGACCAAAGGCGGCAGGCTGCGGCTTCCACCTCCGAAGCGTCCTGACGAAGTGGAAAAGGTGGATAATCCTAAGTACTTCTATTACCACCAGTACATCTACCACTCAACATGCTACTGCTATGTGTTGAAAAGACAGATTCAACGTCTTATCGACGCCAAAGTCATCTCACTTGATTAAGAAGAAAAGACTATGACGGCCAACATGGTCACGATACAGTTCGGGAGCTTTCCGATAGCCGAGACTCAGACGGCGTCGTCCCTATCCCAAAGACAAAGATGGAAGTCATCAACCTTCCGCCCGCCAAGGACAATGCTCAGGGCCTCATCCCCTTTACAACATGGCAAGGTGAAGTAATGTGGGTTCACCCAGATCTTACTCTTGATATAATCACACCAGCAGCGCGCTCGGCTAAAGGGAGGAAGGTTAGGACATGTCGTATGGTCTTCTCCTTGGCAGAAGACACCTGGGTGACCACTCGTTCGGCTCTCCAGCGAGAGGAAAACCAGGCTCCTGAAGAAGAGACGCCCCCACCGGCGACCCATTCTACTCCCGATACAGCACAAACCAGATCTTCTCATCCTCCTGCTGTAGATAAGCAGAAACAAAAGGAGGTCTGCTTCAATAAGCCTCTACGAAAGGACTCGACAGTAGGTCCGATCTAGCCCTACAACTTCGATATACTGGCGTAGCTGACCAACATGCCGGCTCAGTTATCACTCTTCGAGCTTCTCCGGCTCTCCAAAGCAACTCGGGACGCCCTCAACGAAGCGCTACAGAATGTAAAGGCTTATCTCGCATAGGTGAAGCATCCCAAGAAAGACCCTGCGGCATGTCCATATTGCCATAGCATGGTCGAGGTGATTGCTAACATCACCTTCACGCATCACGATATGCTGCTAAAGAATAAACAGCACAATCGACCCCTGTACCACACATGATATGTGGGTGCCATCAAGGTCGATCGTATTCACATCGACCCAGGCTCATCGCTCAGCATCATCCCTCGAAGTCTGCTCCAAACTCTAGGGATCCTGATGTACCATCTCACGGCATCGAACACCACCATTAGTGGCTTCAACGCAGGAAAGAGTGAGCCTATGGGCAAGATGCGATTGAAGTATCAAATAGGTGATCTTCATATTAAGGTTACCTATTACGTCATCGATGCAGACAAAAACTGCAACATATTGCTTGGATGACCATGGATCCATGAGTACATGATCGTCCCCTCTACCCTTCACCAGTGCATGAAGTACGTGGCCAGTGACACTGTTTTTCATTGATTATAAAAGAACAGAACAATTATATGGACGGACTGGACTTTTACTTCACAACACAAACTCGCTCGTACAAAGAAAGCCTAGGGACGAAAACCTAGGTACATCAATCTAAGTACGATTGTTTAGTTTTGATTCTGGGGGGTGACGGTAGAGGCTCGGGAAAGCGACGGCCGCTCTGCCTTACTCCTTGGACGATCAGACGTAGCCTTGGCTCTGATAAAGAAATGCTCTCAGGATGGGAAGACCTTTCTGTGCGCACCTTTTTGTCTCTCTGTATGTCCAGCCGGGTGGAGAGGATCTCTTTTGCAAGGGAATGGCACCTTGCTATATTTTTTTGTTTCTTTGGATCCGATCCTCCTGCAAGGGAATGGCACCTTGCTTTTTATAGGAGTGGGGTGTGATCATTAGGGTTTGCAATGATTCCCTTCTTGAAAAGTTGACGGCCAATCATCTAGGCCATTAATCTTGATTGCATTACATCTGGGCAATTGATTCTTGATTGCGCCAAATCTGTATGGGCAATTAATGCTGATTGTAATGAATCCTCATAATCTGTTATGACAAGCTCGGATCTCCTGCCACGTGTCCCATTTGCTTAATCACAACAAATCTGATTTGATTTGAGTAATAATGGTGATTGCACTAAATCTGGTTGTCAGGATTTGTGAGCAGCCATAACTCTGAGGGGATGAGACAGCCACGTATCTCAACTTGTCATGAGGATCGCCACATGTCTCAACCGTTATGAGCGGGGCATCTGGCAGAGCCGCATGAGTGCGGTCTAAGTGAACCGCATACGGGTGACCCCCAGGTCCTAGCCGCATGAAGGTAACCGCCGCATGGGGGTAGCAGCTTCGTGAAGAAGGCGGCCGCATGAAGGAGGTAGCCGCATGAAGTGGGCAGCCACATGAAGGACGCAGCCGCATGAAGTGGGCAGCCGTATGAAGGACGCAGCCGCCTGAAGGGCACAGCCGCATGAAGCGGGCAGCCGCATGATGGACGCGGCCGCCTGAAGTGGGCAGCCGCATGAAGGGTACGACCGCATGAAGCGAGCAGCCGCATAAAAGATACGGCCGCATGAAGCGAGCAGCCGCATGAAGGACACAGCCGCATGAAGTGAGCAGCCGCATGAAGCAGGCAGCCGCATAGGTGTGCTTGGGACTTGACGAATCTTGCCAGAAAAGATTTTCTTCTTTTCCCAAGAAGCACGCCATCATCATTCCAGCTTTTATGTCAGAGCTGTCATTCATTGTGTTAGGGCTGTCATTCATTGCGTCAGAGCTGTCGTCAGAGCAATTAATTGGGAGGCGGCTTTATGGTCGGCTGCAGAAGTGGGCAGCGCATGGCCACGTGTCTTTGCCCGAGCCGCATGGAGCTGTTGGAGAGTCTCGAGCCGCATAAAGTTCTGAAGGATTCCTGAGCCGTATGAGGCTCCCTCTGTTTGGAGCCACATGGACTTTTCTTGTCCTTTTCCATGCTTCTGCAGACACGACCGTCAAGACGGAGTTTGCTGACTTCGATCCATTCCGGGGTCTCGAAGCATACTGTACGGGTGTCGATCTATACAAACCACTCTCCTGGGACGACGAGTGCAATGATGCCGACGACGAAGCAGAAGCTGCAGCCGTCACGGAAGGACTCATAAGGGTTCGACTAAAAGGGAAGCCACCTAAGACTCCAGCCCCCTGGTCATCAAACTCTGGGGTAAGGCTCCAGCACGGCCGCCTCCGACGGCATCAAGCCAGGAGCCCCTGCAAATAAAGCTCTCCCAAAAGGCTCCGACACCTGATTCAAAGCCACAGGGTACTCTGGCTGCACCTCCCATGGTGATCAAGAGGCAGCAAAAATCTTCTCCACCTCATTCTGCAGTAGCTCTTGTCCACGAAGAATTACAAGATAACGTCTGTGCCAATACCGAGGCATAGTCTTTAGATGATGTAATCCCTCAGGATAAATTTTTTTATTTTATTAATAGAAAGTTGTCTTCGAATTACTCCTGTGTGTATTAGAACACTAAGTACTTCTTAGACAACGCTTTATGTACTCTATAAACGCAAGTGATAACCGCCAACCTTGTAAACAGAGTTGTCCCCTCCAAAAGCTCCTACTTCCTAGTCCCGCTAAGGAACCCAGTGGAGCAACCTATCGTCTTCTACGTGTACCACTTCACACGAAGTATAGAAGCTTCTAGAAGTGACTCATGAAAGAACCACTCAAGTCAAGGAATCAAAAATCAGTCGGCTAACACAGAAGTACAAAGCATTCAAGATGAAGCCAATGAGATAATCATATAAATATTCACCAGATTTCTCGATATCGACAACCCTCTACCTTCCCTTGGAAAGAACAACTCCAATCATGAGAAGATACGCAAGGTGCTAAGGGGTCTAGCAAAGAACTGGAACACCAAAGCCACGACAATCATCGAAGGCAACGATCTCACTACTATGTCTCTGAAGACTCTCATGGGCAAACTAATGGCGCATGAGCTCGACCTCAAGGACTTTGAAGAAACTTCTCTAAAGGAAAAAAAATCGCTCTAAGAGTTAATCGTCGAAAGACTGCTCCAGATGAAACAGACGATGCTGACTCCGAAGGTAATGATCAAGCGCTCATGGTTCACAACTTCAAGAAATTCCTACGCTTCAACCAAAGGAAGAAGGAACAACACAAAGACGATGATGAAGAGCCTATCTGCTTCGGTTGTAAGAAGACGGGACATGTTAAGAAAGACTGTCCTGCTACAAAGAAAGGAAGACAATATGATAAATCATATAGGAGGTCATCCTCTCGAAAGTATGCCAACACGAGCATCTCGCACGAAAGCAAAGCCAATGACTCAGAAGAAGAAGAGGACACTCCCCAAGATATTGTAAACGTCTACCTAATGGCAATGTCCGACAAGGTAACAAATGATCCACTTGATGACTTTACTTTTGATGAACTTGGAGATGCTTTTAGTGATATCAAAAGAAGTTACTTAGAAAATACAAACACGCAAAGGATAAGATTAAAGACTCATGAAGCTGAGATTCATAGACTATTATGCTTACTTGATAATGTTAGAGACACTTCACCCACAGATAACACCGAAGAGTTATCCAAGCTTAAAATAAGCTGATACGATGCTGAATCACATATTGAGAAACAAACACATGATCTTATCGTACTCAATAAAGAGCTTACGGAAGAGAAAAAGAAGTACAATACTGCAGCTGTAAGAATTAGTACTTTGACTGCCAAATATGATGAAATGTATGCTGCCTATAAAAGATTAGAGATCAGGCTGGGCAAACAGGTTATTTAACCTCAAACTCAGTCACTTGGTCACATCACTTACACAAGACACAAGACTACTCATCACAAGAATACACGGCATAAGAAAAACACACATACACATGCTGTACACAAACATCTTTTATGTACACATAATCTCATGCAGCACGACAATCACCCACACATAGACATCATTATCATCAACACAAACATGCATGTTACATGTCACTACTGTAGTAAATATAGACACACTTCACCACAACGTAGAATTAGAATATTAATTGATTTAAACATATATGCATAGATATCGAAGACTAACATTTCAGGACCCTCAAGAATTTGGGTACCAAAGGTCACATCTACTCGTGGTGTAGGTGGACCTTCCTTCATCTTCTAGAAGCAAATGGATTATTGATAGTGGGTGCTCACGACATATGATTGGAAATGCAAATATTTTTGCAACACTATCGATGAAAAGGGAAGGATATGTATCCTTCGATAATAATCTAAAAGGTTATATTATAGGTAACGACACTATTTGTAATCCTGCCTTTCCAGTCATTAAAGATGTCTGTTTAGTAACAGAGTTAAAGCATAACTTGCTCAACATTAGTCATCCTGCTGATAATGGATATGATATTAACTTTGGAAAAAATAAATGCTCTATATATGATAGATCATCTGGAGACATCGCTTTTGAAGGGATAAGGAAAGATAACATTTATATATCTATCTCGCGAAAGATACTAACAATAAAGGAAGATGCCTCTACGTTCACAAGAATGAAAGATTATTATGGCGTATGTGTCTTGGACATGCAAACATGTGTACCATATCAAGACTTTCAACCAAGAAGCTAGTAAGAGGACTACCGGATATCACATTAAAAAAGGATACGGTATGTGCCGAATGTAAGAAAAATAAGGCAACAAAATCTTTATTTATATACATCAACTCTGTAAGTACTACTAGACCTTTGCAACTTCTTTATATGGATTTGTTTGGTCCTAGTAGAGTAGCCAGTCTTGGTGGAAAACTCTACGCCTTTGTGATTGTTGATGAATTTTTTCGCTTTACTTGAGTTTTCTTTCTTTCAAACAAAAGTGATTTTATTTCTGTTTCAAAATTTTTGCTAGAAAGGTACAAAACGAAAAAGGTTTCATGATTACTCGAATTCGAAGTGATTATGGCGGCGAATTCGAAAACTCTGATTTCAAATATTTTTGTAATTTAAATGGTTTTAATCATGAATTTTTTTGTCCTAAAACTCTCTAACAAAATGGTGTTATGGAGCAAAAGAATAGAACTCTTGGCGATATGGCCAGAGTCATGTTGAATTAATTTTTACTTTCGAAATATTTTTGGGCAGAAGCTGTAAGTACATCATGCCTTGTCTTGAATATGGTTTTGATTAGACCTATTTCGAAGAAAACTTCTTATGAACTTTGGTTTGGAAGAACCACAATTATTTCTTATTTTAGAGTGTTCGGTTGTCGCTTCTTTATCCTGAATACCAAAGAGAACTTAGGCAAGTTTGATACCAAAGCTGACGAAGGTATTTTTCTTAGATATGCTTCCAAGAGTAAAGGATACAGAGTGTTCAGCAAACGCTCCATGATTATCAAAGAATCTTCTAATGTTACTATTGATGAGAATAGTAGTAGAACAGCTGTTTCTGATGACGACAATAACATATATTTCAAATCTATAACTCCTACCTCTAAGGATACAACATCAGGAACCAGTTCTTTGGACAGCTTACCAGAGAAGTTCCGCTTCACACCAGAACATCCAGAAAACTTGGTAATATGTGAAGTATCAAGAGAAGTAAGTACTCGTTCATCTTTTAGAGATTCTATAACTAGTACTGCTTGTATATCCCAAATAGAACCTAAAAATATTTTAAAAGTTTTTTCTGATGAATTTTGGATCTGTAATGCAAGAAGAACTCAACCAATTCAAAAAAAATCAGGTTTGGGAACTTGTTCCTAAACCTGCTGACCATTCTATCATTGGCACTCGATGGGTCTTTCGTAACAAAGTTAATGAAGACGGTTCAATCACACGTGATAAAGCATGTCTCATAGCTCAAGGATACAACCAAGAGGAAGGTATCGACTACGATAAGATTTATGCTCTTGTTGCACGGCTTGAATCAATCTGCATGCTTTGTGCCTTTGTAAAATTTTAAAACTTCAAACTCTTTCTAATGGATGTCAAAAGTGATTTTCTCAATGGTTTTATTAAATAAGAAGTTTTCGTAAAACAACCACCTGGTTTTGAAAACTATAAATTTCTTGATCATGTTTTCAAGCTTAAGAAAGCTCTTTCTGGCCTTAAACAAGCCCCTCGCGCTTGGTATGAATGCCTAAGCACATTTTTACTTGAAAAAGGCTTTTCAAAAGGGAAGATTGACATAACACTTTCTATAAAATCCATTGATGACACAATTCTATTAGTGCAAATTTATGTTGATGACATTATCTTTGGGTCCACTAATGAGGTATTATGTCAAGAATTTGCCAAGTGTATGCATAATGAGTTTGAGATGAGCATAATGGGGGAGCTTAACTACTTTCTTGGATTGCAAGTCAAACAACACTCACAATGGATTTTCATCGGTCAATCAAAGTATATAAAGGACATGCTGAAGAAATGTGATCTTGACAACATCAAACCAATCAGTACTCCGATGGCTACAACAACAAAATCAGAACCTGATGAAAATGGCAAACCAGTCGACCAACATAAGTATCGAGGTATGATCGATAGTTTACTCTATTTAACTGCTAGTCGCCCTGATATAATATTTAGTGTTTGCCTATGTGCTCGTTATCAAGCCAACTCTAAGGAATCACACATGAGCGCAGTTAAGCATATTTTTTGATATCTTAATGGCACTGTTACAGTAGGCTTGTGGTATCCCAAAACCACAACCTTTGACCTAATCGGTTATTCGGATGCTGATTTTGCTGGATGCAAAGTCGACCGTAAGAGTACCAGCGGCACGTGTCATTTATTATGCAAAGCTTTAGTCTCTTGGTGTAGCAAGAAACAAAACTTTGTCTCACTATCCATAATAAAAGCTGAATACATAGCTGCAGGATGTTGTTGTGCTCAAATTTTGTGGATAAAGCAAACCGTAGCAGACTATAATTTATCTTTTAAGCACATTCCTATATTCTCTGACAATACTAGTGCTATTAACTTGACTAAGAATCCTATATGTCACTAACGTACTAAAAATATAGAAATACGATACCACTTTTTAAGAGATCATCAATTGCAAGGTACTATTAATCTAGAATTCATTAACACTGATAATCACCTAGTAGACTTTTTCACTAAACCACTTGTCGAAGAGCGTTTCAACTTTCTTCGTCGAGAATTGGAGATCTTGGATGAAAATGTCGTACCATAGGCCTTACCTGCGCAAATACTTGTTAAATCAAATTTATATATGTTGTATTATTTTGGATACAAGCCGAAATAGTCCTTCTGTCAACAAGGCATAAAAGCCTAAGCGACACGGTGCCAAGTGTCTTCGGACTACCGCTAGCTGGATAATGATTCACATATACTGAATAATGATTCACAAGTCTGTCACATGTTCTACTTATTTTATGGCCAATGAAATATACTATTTTCTAATTTTAGACTATCTGCTCCATGATGGCTGTGGTCTACTACTTTATGATGCTGCTGATGCACTCTAGTTATATTTTTCTTTTAGTTTCATTTTCATATGTATGACTGCAAGTTTTTTCATGATGGACTATCAAAACTGCTAGATTTTTCTATTAAAGTTTGGTTATAATGTGTGTTTGCTCTCTTCACTTTGTCTTTTTTTTATCCCATTACAGGGGAGGTATGCACTATTTTGCTAAATGACAAAGGGGAAGAAAAATAGTATACTATGTGATATTTGACGTGATATTGTATATGCATTATGTTGTGCATGGATAGAGCTTTGTATCAGGACAAAAATATTCAGTTGCGGGGGACCCACGTCATATGTGCAAATTATGTTCTCTCCTTCAACATGCGTCCAGGTATGAATATTGAGACATACAAATATCATTTTGTCAATTATCAAAATGGAAGAGATTGTTGACCCAAACTGGATCACAGTCATCCTGATTTAGATAATTAACAAACTGATATCTGATATGATCCAATACGACACATCAAGTTTAAGAAAACATCTTCTACGATCAAATACAACGCATCCAGTTCAAGATAGACGTCGTCTACAAGTTGTTACATCGCAAATGTTTTTGTTCTCAGTTTGCAATTTTTTAATTTATTAAGTCTAGAAAAATGTACGTTGAGTCGCACTGGGTCATCTCAAATCCTAGACATATCTCTCAAAGATCTACCATACAAAACAAACCAATTCCTGAACTAAACCAAACCACCCTCACCCATATAGGGCTTCTGGTCTGAGGTAGACAGAATTCGGGCTTAACTCTTCCTAAGGCAGAACTCGGGCCGAACTTTACCTCCTTAAAATTAGCAACCTAAATTTTAGGAACAGCTTTCTACGAGTTGTCCAACGTTCGAATTTTTGAATATTTTGGACAGAATTCTGGCCGAACTCTGCCTCCCCTGACTAGTATAAATAGAGCTTTATTTCTTCCATTTCAAATCATCTCTCACTCTCAAGCTTTCTATCTTCTAAAGCCTTATATGCTCTAAGCCTTACTCTTTCAAATACCCTTGCTATAAAACTTCCTAGCCCCAAGGTGCTTAGTGCGATTCAGCTAGAAGTTTTGTGCAAGAGTGAAAAGAAGTCACTTAGAAAATTTTAAGATTCACATCTGCGAAGTCAAAGTAGTCGAGTGCTTCCAAGGCTCGTGTCTGTAAGAAGTTGGCGTGATCTTTTGACTAAAGGCGTATGTGTACCCTATTTCACAAATAGTAGATTCAAACTCCGAACAAGAGTTCTTAGGCTGGACTAGTCCTCCACGAGGTAAACCAGAATATATCGTTGTATTTGCGTTTGCTCTTCTAAACTCTTTTACTTTCCGTATTATTACTCTCTGATTATATAATTGCTTTCTGAACTTTGCATAGAGTTATTTTTTAATTGGTCATTATAGACACAAACTCTATTCACCCCCCTCTAGAGTTGCCTACACGTTACTTCATGCCATACCTTGTCCTTGTTTGGTTGTAGGTGTAGTTCACTACTTCGATGAGAAGGTACTGAACCTTGTTGTGGTCCGGATACCATATTGGATTCATGACATGGAAAGATACTTCATCGTGGATTAGGGTGCCATCTCCTGTCCTTATTTGGTTGGGAGGATGGTATGATAATTCAAGGGTGGAGCATTAGACCATGTTATGATTTGATTTACTTATTATTGAGCAGTTTTTATTCAGTTATGTGGCATGTTTGTTTTGTATCTTATTACGTCTCGCTGAGGATCTGGTGATTTCTCCTGGTATAGATGTACAAGAATTTTTTGTAGGAGTATGGCTCCGGTCTAGACTCATCATTCACGATCGAACGACTCGTACCTTCTGATCATGGCTACCCCTATTGGGTCGATGAGCCTATTTATTTATCTTATCTTCTATCTGTATGTTTTGGAGGTTGGACTTCATTTTTCTTATAGTTTGTTCTAGCGTTGGTAGTAGATTTGTCTTAACCTAGATATCAACTCTATCTTAACATTTACTTTGATTCATGATGAACTATTTTATTTAAATTTTTGCTGTTGATGAGATTAGAATTACCTGTGACTGTCTATTATATTTAGTCACATTATAGCTTATATGTGTGTTCAAGATTTCAATATATTGGAGTATATCTCGTATACATGCAGATGGCATACTAAGTTCCTAGTCCTATGAGTTTTAGGACTGGGGTGTTACATTATGTGATCGACTTAGTTAATGATCAGGCTATTCCATTTGATCGGCTATGCACAGGTACAAGTATAATGGATCAGGCCGACCACAATGGCTTTGCACAAGTAGTATAAGATCAGGCTACACTCTACGTGTGGTGAGGGTGAGATATACACAAGTTGTTTGGGTATGATCACATAAACCCAAGTAACTCTCCTATCCCCCGAATAGTATAATGGACCCAACCTTATCACGTTAGGACACGGGATTCAAAAGTAGGGGGCCAGCCCACTCCCAAATCGGTATCTATTATTTGCAAAGAACAAAAGTCTTCTAAAGAAAACTTAATTACAAACTAAGAAGTACAATTTTGATTCTGGAGAAGTACAACTATAGGAATCTGATCAGAAGACGATCATTTTATCCCTTGGACGACGTGATGTTGGAGAAGAAAAGCTCTTGAACTTGCTGCAGAAGCGATAGTAAATTGTCAAAAATTCTTGTCAGGAGTTGATGATAAGTGTCCAACCCCAAAAAGTGATTTTGGAACTCTATTTATAGAGTTTGAGATTACTGCTAGAGAGTTACAGTAATTAGCGTATAGTCCAAAAATACACTGATTGTGCATTGCTTTGCGTGCCATATATCATTTCCTCCATTAGCGTGAACGGTTAACTTAACTGCACAGGACGCGTAGCTTTCTGTGAGAGAGAGGTGCTTGGTCATGGGCAGTATCGTGTGCACGTTCTTCGAGGTTAGTGGCATGCAAGCCATGTCATCTTTAACTGCTTCTGGATGGTGATTGTGGTTGATTGGCGCCAGTTTGACGAATAGTGCGTTCTATTGGTTGGAACTAAGTTGATGAATGGCGCGTTCTGTAGGTTGGCACCAAACTATAATTGGCGCTATTTGTTGACTATGTGCAGAATTTGTTAATTCGTGCCATTTGGTAAATGGCGCTGAGAAAGTATGGCTGTTAGTGCTAATCTCGAGATTTCCTCGTTTAGTGCACTGCCAATCAGATGTAACTGGGGATTCCCAGGACCCTTTCTTTGGTGTGCTTATTGATCGATAGAAAGTTAAAAAGATCTAATACGTGTTCTAACCCTTCATAGGCGGAAACTAGGATTCACGAATTATACCTGCGGCGAAAAGGAGACAAGTAATTCCTGGCAATCTCAAGCGAACGACCCCAAGATCTTCTGCACGTATTCCTTCCTCGAGTTAGACGTCGTATGGGCGACGATCTCCCAACCTTTTCTTCTCCTTGGCAGCCCTCTCTTTCTCTCCTTACGTGAATCACGAATTTAGAGAAAGTTTCAGATTTTTGATCAGTAATATGGCGGCCAGAGAATAGAGGATATATATAGGCTACGGCAGGGACCATGAGGAAAAATTAGGGTTAGGCCTCCTAACGGATCTGGATATCCCGTGTTCAGCCCGAACACACAATCCAGGCCCATTAACAATAGCTCGGTCCACTAATGAACTATTGTTGTACTACCTCCCTAATCCCAAATTATGTTTGTGGGCTCCTTTTATTATATGCTCGTTTGGCTCCCCATGTTAAGATATCGTATGTCCGTCGATCAAATTAAGTTACTGACAACTATATTGATTCGACATCTTTTATCCTTAAGTAGTACCGCTCAACTTTATTTGTCATGTCGGATATAATCCACCTGCAGGGTTTACATGACAATCCTTATGAGCTCCTTAAGAGGACATCATCAACCCGATGTATCGGGACATGGATTCTATTTATAATCAACAGCCCATCATACATACAATGTTATTACCCAATTCATAGAGGTTGTTGATCCATAATGAATCTCACTCTTTTATGAGTCAAAGTAATGCACACTGCATATACATGTCCGTTATTATATCTGGATTAAGAGTACAAGCATCCATAATAACGGAGGTGTTTGTTCTCTTATGTAGTCAGTACAAAGAGAACAACCACAAGTGGTCCTGTTCAATACACACAAAGTGTACTAGTGTAAACCTATAGTCAAGATAGACTAATACTAGATTACACTACAACCTTTCAAATAGATTGTCCAAGTCCATCTAGGTTGTGAACTATTTATATACTCCATAGGAAACTGATAATATGATCTTCTGTGTGACACCACACACCATATTATCTACAATATAGAATATCAGACATTTGTATAAACACTTGTAACAAATACAATATGCAAATATTTGCCCATATGATTCTCATTCAAAATTTAAGGAAATAAGGTTACTACAAAAGTGATGCTTTTAGTATATAACCCTAACAATCTCCCACTTATACTTAAAGCATTGCTTTTCAGTATACTGTTACAAATCTCCCACTTATACTTAATGCCATGCTGCTATACATCTGACTCCCATTCCCTCAACATGACTGTCAAAAGCCTTAGCTGGTAAGCTCTTTGTAAATGGATCAACTAGGTTGTCGGCTGATGCTATCTTGATCACAGCAACTTTTCCTTTCTTTACGAAATCTCGTATCAGGTGGTACTTGCGCTCAATGTGTTTGCCTGTCTTATAGGCTCGTGGTTCCTTCGAGTTTGCAACTGCACCACTATTATTACAATAAAGTGTAATAGACTTAGGCAAACTAGGTACCACATCCAAGTCCAACAGAAAGTTTATGAGCCAAACCGCTTCTTTGGTTGCCTCAGAGGCTGCCACATACTCGGCTTCCATGGTGGAATCATCAATACATTTTTGCTTGATACTCCTCCACACAATGGCTCCACCTCCCAAAGTAAACACATAACCTGAGGTAGATTTCCTGGAATCCCTATCTGACTAAAAATCTGAGTCTGTATACCCCAAGGGAACTAAACTATCTGCCTGGTAAACTAGCATGTACTCTTTAGTCCTTTTCAGGTACTTCAAAATATGCTTTACGGCAGTCCAGTGCTCTTGTCCTGGGTTAGACTGATATCTGCTGACCATGCCTACGGTAAAACAGATGTCTGGTCTCGTACATAGAATTGCATACATTAAGCTTCCTACTGCTGAAGCATAAGGAACTGCCTTCATGTTTTCTATCTCTTTAGGTGTCCTCGGACACTGCTCCTTTGATAGAGCAATTCTATGTCTAAAAGGTAAGAAACCTTTCTTAGAATTTTGCATACTAAAACGAGTTAGTACAGTATCGATATAGGAAGCTTGGGATAAGCCCAACATCATTTTCTTGCGATCTCGTAGAACTTTGATCCCAAAGATGTGACCTACTTCTCCCAAGTCCTTCATATCAAACTGTTTGGATAACCATACCCTTACATCAGATAACACCTTCATATTGTTTCCAATGAGCATGATGTCATCCACATAAAGTACTAGAAACACCACCACATTTTCGTCACACTTTCTGTATACACATGATTCATCCTGACATTGATCAAATCCATAGAATTTTATCACCTGATCAAAACATATGTTCCAAGATCTGGAAGCTTGCTTAAGTCCATAAATGGACTTCTTGAGCTTACAAACAAGATGCTCCTGGCCCTTTTCAATGTACCCGTCTGGTTGCTTCATATAGATGTCTTCCTCAAGACTTCCATTAAGGAAAGCTGTCTTGACATCCATTTGCCAAATCTCATAATCGAGATGAGCTGCAACAGATAAAAGAATCCGGATAGACTTAAGCATGGCTACAGGAGAAAAGGTTTCCTCATAATCAATACCCTCTCTTTGAGTAAAAACTTTTGCTACAAGCCAAGCTTTAAAGGTTTCAACCTTACCGTCTGATCCTCTTTTTCTCTTATAGACCCACTTGCATCCAATGGCTTTTACACCAACGGGTGGTTCTAAAAGCTTCCAAACCTGATTAGAATCCATAGATTCTATTTCAGATATCATTGCTTTTTGCCAAGACTCTGCATCTTTATCTTGGAGTGCTTCATTGTAGGTACAGGAATCATAATCTTGTTCCTCAGGGACAAAGTCTGACGACTCTCCCAAGAACATATATCTATCAGGTTGTATCACAACCCTCCCACTACGACGAGACACTATCGGTTGTGGTGTAACATTTGTGACACGTTGTGCAGTTATTTGTGGTTCATCCTCTTGTACTGTTGGTACTAAAGTACTTGGTGTCTCACGTCTCAGTTCTTCTAGAACAACTCTACTTGTGGGGTTATGGTTCATCACATAGTCTTCCTCTAAGAATCGGGCATTGGTGCTAACAATGACCTTCTGATCCTTAGGACTATAAAATAAACCTTCTTTCATTCCTCTTGGATAGCCTACAAACAAGCGTACTTTGGTACAAGATTCCAACTTATCTGCTTTCCCATTCAGCACATGTACTGGACTACCCCAAATGCGAACATGTTTCAGACTAGGCTTACGCAAAATCCACAGCTCTGTGGGAGTAAGAGGTAATGACTTAGAAGGAACCAAGTTCAAAATATAAGCTGCAGTCTCTAAGGCATATCCTCAAAACAAATCTGGCAAATCCGAATAACTCATCATTGATCTAACCATCTCCATAAGAGTTCTATTCCTTCTTTCGGCTACACCATTCTGCTGGGGCATTCTAGGTGCAGTCAATTGGGATGCAATCCCAGTCTCTGATAAATAATCCCTAAACTCTACAAAGAGGTACTCGCCACCACGATCTGATCGTAATGACTTGATACATTTTCCATGACGTTTCTCCGTTTCAGCCTTGTACTCTTTAAATTTCTCAAAGTACTCAGACTTACGGCACATCAAATAAATGTATCCATACCATGAATAATCGTCAATAAATGTGACAAAATATTCAAAGCCACCTCTAGCTTGGATAGTCATGGGTCCACACAAATCAGAATGAACCAATTCCAACACATCTTTGGCCCTATACCCCTTTGCCGTAAAAGGCCTTTTGGTCATTTTACCTTCCAAGCAGGATTCACAGACTGGTAGTGCCTCCACTTCCAATGAACTCAAAGGTCCATCTTCAACCAGTCTTTGAATCCTTCTTAGGTTAATATGCCCCAATCGCAAGTGCCAAAGATATGTTTGGTTCATACAAGAAGGTTCTTTTCTCTTATTTAAGTTAGATGACATATTATTCATTTCCATAAGTTGTATTGTGGGCGAAATAGGATTAATGACATACAAATTATCAACCAATGCACCCGAACAGATAAATTGTTTATTCTTTCTAATAACAATATTGTCATTAAAATAAACTGAATATCCATCATTAACTAACATAGAAACAGAAACTAAATTCCTTCTAAGTGAAGGTGCATAAAGACAATCTCTCAATGTCAAAGACTTATTTCTACCAAAAGATAAAGTAATATCTCTTAATGCAACGACCGATACTTTTGTAGCATCACCCATGAACAAGCATATATCTCCATCACTGAGCCGTCTGGTTTCCTGGAATCCCTGCAATGTATTGCAGACATAATTAGTGGCTCCTTTATCTACTCACCAGGTGCCGGTAGATAACACCGTTAAACATATTTCAACTACTAGTAAATGAGATATACCTTCTTTGTTCCCTTGTTTGAGAAGTGGACAATCAGTCTTCCAATGTCCTGACCCTTTGCACTTGAAACATTTGCCTTTTGGCTTTTTTACCGTGCCTTGAGGTCCCATGCCCTTCTTTGCTGAGTTTGCCTGTTTCTGAATGTTATTCTTCTTCTTACCGCCTTTTGGCTTAGAAGTAGAAGCCTTTTCAGAAACAAAAACATGACCACTCTGCCTAAAGAGAGATTCAGCATCCTGCAGCTCTTTTGCAAGTTCTGTCAAACTATACAACTTTTTGTTCATGTTGTAATTAAGACAGAAATTGTCAAAACTTTTAGGCAGAGTCCCGAGAATGATATCGACCTGGGTTTCTCCATCGATTTCAGCTCCAAGGATCTCCACCTCATTCAGATGACCCATCATCTTGAGAACATGATCCCTTACTGGTGCACCCTCAGCCATTTTTGTATTCATCAAACATTTTATAGCAAACTGCCTAGCTGCTCTACTCTGATGTCCGAAGAGTTCTTTGAGGTTATACATCATGTCATAAGCTGTGGCCATGGCCTGATGCTGATATTGCAGTACATTTGACATAGATGCCAGAATGTAACACCGCACCATCTCATCTGCCTTTTTCCACTTCTTATAAGCCTCTTTGACCTCTTCATCAGAGTTAGCATCAGGTTTAGGTGGACATTCCTCAACAAGTACATATTTGTACTCCTCAGCAGTCAGAACAATGTCCAAATTACGTTTCCAGTCAATATAATTAGGTCCAGTAAGTTTGTTTTCTTTAAGAATCACCATAAGTGGACTGAAAGAACCCATTTTTGAAATCCTGAGAATCACATAAATAAAATTATGTAGGGCAAAAAAACTTTTTAAATTAACTAAATATTGATTCCCTCAAAACAATAATAAGAAATTCACCAACACCTTGAACACCATGAATTTAGCATGCCACGATAGTGTGGACGTATACAAATTCAACTTTATTCAAGTAGATTTTTCTTATTAATTTTACTATCATGTCAATATAACTTTATGACAAATAAAATTAATATGCTGGTCTTGCTCTGGTCATACAAATGATAGCAGTGACTCCGATGGGGAAGATACCATTATTTGTATCTAAGTGTATACCATTACTTAATACTAAGTCCATTACCTTGTAATGAGTTCCTTCAAATGGAGAAGTGAACACATACTAGGTAACTTTCTACAATTATCCCTAAGGAAGTTTGTACTGGTGATCCATAATTATACTCATCCGATATGGAGGAAAGCACTAAAGCCAACACACAAGTATAATTACATCACCTACAAACCAGTAATGGAGACCATAGGATTTATACTAAATAAAAATCCTCTTCCACTTAGTTATTTAACAATGAGGGTTTTTCTACTAGTTGATATTATGTCCATATTGTCCATTATCAATGTAGGCTTGGTTTTTCAAAAAAACAACCACACAATAATAAACATGCATAATCAGAAAAAGCAAAATGATAAAAATAAGAGAAAATATCCAACTATTATGGTCATCTTTGCTGCTCCATCCTCAAGTATCCGAATCTAAAATCTGGTGCTGCGCAGATCATCAAAAATCATCTGTCTGCCTCTGGACTGCTTAAAACCAGCATCTCGTCCGGCGTCAGAAACAGCCACCACCGCCATCATGATTGATCAAAAATAATTAAAATTACATTAATCCTATGCCTCCCGAAGGAGTTCACACATAATCTAGATTGAAAAATTAAAATAATAAGTACGATCAACCCTCGTGATTTTAATTACATCCACAGCAACAACAACATCCACGACATGTCCGTGGTTTAAACAACACAATAAAAAAAATGCATTGGACCATAATAGTTGGATCTAAGATGCCTGCAAAACCGAGTTAGAACAAATCTACATCTACCGACTATTACATAGCATAGGTTTTATTGGACAACATGGACGTATCAATCAATACGTAGATCCAAAGCGGCTCTGATACCAATTGATAGAACTGGGAATTCCCAGGACCCTTCCTTTGGTGTGCGTATTGATCGATAGAAAGTTAAACAGATCTAATACGTGTTCTAACCCTTCATAGGCGGAAACTAGGGTTCACGAATTATACCTGCGGCGGAAAGAAGACAAGTAATTCCTGGCAATCTCGAGCGAACGACCCCAAGATCTTCTGTACGTATTCCTTCCTCGAGTTGGACGTCGTGTGGGCGACGATCTCCCAACCTTTTCTTCTCCTTGGCAGCCCTCTCTTTCTCTCCTTACGTGAATCACGAATTTAGAGAAAGTTTCAGATTTCTGATCAGTAATATGGCGGCCAGAGAATAAAGGATATATATAGGCTACGGCAGGGACCATGAGGAGAAATTAGGGTTAGGCCTCCTAACGGATCTGGATATCCCGTGTTCAGCCCGAACACACAATCCAGGCCCATTAACAATAGCTCGGTCCACTAATGAACTATTGTTGCACTACCTCCCTAATCCCAAATTATGTTTGTGGGCTCCTTTTATTATATGCTCGTTTGGCTCCCCATGTTAAGATATCGTATGTCCGTCGATCAAATTAAGTTACTGACAACTATATTGATTCGACATCTTTTATCCTTAAGTAGTACCGCTCAACTTTATTTGTCATATCAGATATAATCCACCTGCAGGGTTTACATGACAATCCTTATGAGCTCCTTAAGAGGACATCATCAACCCGATGTATCGGGACATGGATTCCATTTATAATCAACAGCCCATCATACATACAATGTTATTACCCAATTCATAGAGGTTGTTGATCCATAATGAATCTCACTCTTTTATGAGTCAAAGTAATGCACACTGCATATACATGTCCGTTATTATATCCGGATTAAGAGTATAAGCATCCATAATAACAGAGGTGTTTATTCTCTTATGTAGTCAGTACAAAGAGAACAACCTCAAGTGGTCCTGTTCCATACACACAAAGTGTACTAGTGTAAACCTATAGTCAAGATAGACTAAAACCAGATTACACTACAACCTTTCCAATAGATTGTCCAAGTCCATCTAGGTTGTGAACTATTTATATACTCCATAGAAAACTGATAATATGATCTTCTGTGTGACACCACACACCATATTATCTACAATATAGAATATCAGACATTTGCATCAACACTTGCAACAAATACAATATGCAAACATTTGTCCATATGATTCTCATTCAAAATTTAAGAAAATAAGGTTACAACAAAAGTGATGCTTTTAGTATATAACCCTAACACAATCATCATGACAAACCTTTCTAAAAAATGTGAGATTTGGCTTCTCAAGGAAGATTGCCCCATGGCTGTGCTATGTTTGGCTCTATTTGAATTTATAATGATTTGCACGATCCAGCTTTGGCGCCAACTATATTTGATAAAAACTTTCCTGAGCGTCGCACTCACAGAACTAGAAAAAAAGATCTTCTCGATTATTGTGCTGTCAGTCATCATGATTGATGTGACATAAAGTTTTTCCTTCTTGAGGAAGCTTTGCTTTATGTCCCGGCAGTATCTGGTAGACGACGCTATTCAACAATTGGCGCCATTTAATAGATATCGCTATTTGATGCTGTTATGTGGGCTAACTGTAAAGGGTATGACGCAATCTGTCAAACAATTTTGAGGTTCTACAAGAACCCCTTCAAAGTTTTTAAATTTCAAATTTTGGAATACTTTGAATAAGAAGCATGCCTTAAATTTAGAAGATTTTGTCGATTTTTGTGTAGAATTCCAACAATTTTATTATTTTGATTCGCACAAGATCTGTACGGATTTTGAGCGGCGGCTGTTACTTAGGGATATAAATAACCCACTGTTGAGAGGAGAGATAGTTTTTCTCTCAAAAGCCTTTTCTTCACGAATTCTCTTTATTTTCCTCTTCACTCAAACTTTTGGCAGAAATAGCGTCGAAGAAGTCTACGATGTAGAAAGGCAAGGGTTTGGTCGGAGCTTCATCTCGAGTACCGTCTCTGAGGGTGCCAAGGCATGCTCCGCCGTCGACTAGAGCCGAAGAAGCTAATCCCGTACTTGGAGGTGACGATCGATCGAATAAGATGATTAACAGTACAGTTAGCATGATTTGCAGTCGGCGTGAACCACAACTGGCACTAATCACCTCTTTCAGAGTGTTGGTTGGTGCCGTGCTAATCTCAATATGCGCCACCTCTTTCAGAGTATTGGCCAACAAATGCGTTGAACATGATTTCATGAATCACACAATATACGCGCTCTCTCTTTCAACAGAGAGAAGATGGCACCGCGTAACATAAAATTGCCTTTTTGCACACGCAGAACAGAAACTGTCATGTTATGTGCACAAAACAGAGACAATTACTCTGTGTGTAAATGAACATGTCGTACCATCCATAATTATGCAGAACTGTTTTAAAAACCAGAACTTAATTAAGTTTTCTTCACACATAAGAGTAGTCTTTCTTGATTCTAACTCTGTTTTCTTTTGCAGTTAACCTCAAGCAAGATCCCTACGTTGAGATATTGGCTACTGCTTTTCGTGCCTTGGAATACCGTGAAGACTTATCATATGTCATGTTCCCGTAATTTGACCATAATACACTGGCTAACAGAAGAGCTCTCTTAGAATATCAGGATGACAAGACGCTTCTGTGCATGATGAATGGTGAACCTTTCTTGACTTCAGATCAAGTTACCCACAAGAAGCCAGCTTTCTTGTTTGGAAAAGGTAGTCGGAGCTGATTCTCAGTCTAAGGCAAAACAGGAAGCTCGAATTTTTAAACGAGGAGATACGTTTGTATACCTTCCAGATATGTCAAGGAATCTATCTTTATCTCGGTATGCTCGTGCCAGCTACCCTCGAAAATTTTTGTGGGATATAACTCCATTCCAACAAGCCAAGGTTGAATGGATATGCACAAATTTGGGGATAAGAGAAAGGACATATTCTATAGTTCTTCAAAAAAGCATAGCATGCATTTGAGGGGTCTAAAACCGAGTTGTGTGCCGTCTGAAGATTCATCCTTGATGATACCGGTTCGGATGCCTTTCTTCACAAACACTTATGCTGCAGCAGGAGGGGTATATCCTCCCCTAACCCTGAGGCTGACGGTTTTAACACACCCTGACATTAAGCATTGGAATCAACTTTTCGTATGGATCATGGATACCTTCACCGCCAAATTATAAGAATTGGGACTCTATAAAGCTGTTTTAACGACCTCCTGTGGTTTCTATACCAACTCTAATATCTTCATTGCCCTGGTAAAGATATATAATAACAAGACTGGCACCTTTGCTGCTCCTCACGGGGAGATAGGCTTCTCCCTTCATGAGATACAATTTTTGTCGTATTTGCTAATGGATGAGAATCCTTATGAAGAGTACGTGCCTATTGACGATGAATTAGAGATTTTGGCTAAGGGGAATCTCCGGATGGTTACATTTTTTGATGAGTTACTCTGTCATTTTATAATCTGCACCTATCTTTTCAAGAGTAAGACGCCCGTAACGTGCTATACATCCAAGTTATTGGTATCTCTCTTCTTGGCTCCTGACACAGACAACAAGGTATAAGAACACTTGGATTGTGATCCACGTTTCTTTGAGCCGCTCGATGATGATACAATTAGAAGTTTGATACGGGAATCCGGATGTGTCGACAACACAATAGAAGAAGAATGGCATGGTTACGTAGCTGGCACCTCTGTCGAGAGTTACATAAGACAGGGTGGTATAACCATGTATAAGGAGGCTACTTTGGCGGGCTTCCTCTCTATATGGCTGAGAAGGTTCGTGGTCCCTGGAGCCAGTGCAGATGATCGCATCCACCGTGGTGTATTATTTCTCACAGTGTGTCTAGTATTTGGGTATAGAATGGATATACTTTCCGCCATGACTAGTCGACTAAATGAGGGCCTTCGCGAGTTCACGACCCTTTTGATGGACAAACCTGATTCACGAGGCAATTTTCCCCGTACTGAGATGCCGCTTACATATCAGTTCGACTGGTTAGTGTTATACCATCTTTCTTTGATGGATCCTGCTCTTGGTACCGATAGAGCTTTATCGGGGAACATATGTAGATATGTCGAATCTAAGTGGAAGGCAAACATACTATTTGATTGTAGAAAGGCATTGAATCGAGGCTCCAAGTGGAAGTTCTCTTATGTTTTTCTACTACTCGGGTACGAATCTTGTTTAACTTCTTTCCGGGATCTAGAGCCCATTGGTTCTCGTCCGCCTCCAGCAGCCTTTTTCTAGTTGGTCATGATCAGACCTTCGCATTTGGTTTATCGGTTCGAGAATATGTGCTATTTGGAACCATATCTGCCCAGCCAGTTCGCTCGTCAGTTCGGCTATGACTAGATGCATGTTGGGAATGCGACTACTTGTCTTCAAGCCTCCGAGTTTTTGATTGATGGGGCTCAAGGGTAGAGGTATTATAGTGCAAGACGCACCAATGCTATGTTTACCATGCCCTCAATTACCTTTGAGGCTGGCCCGCATATGTTAAATACCGATGCAAATTTTTATACCTCATCCAACACCTTCTCTGAAGGTTATTCTATGACGGATAGTTTTATGTACGTAAGGAAAGCATAGGAAGGACTTCCGACTTCTTTAGATTTGAGAGAAGTCGAGGAGGAGGCTCCCGCTGATGCTCCCCTAGAGGCTATACTAGTCAGTTTTCCTGAAGAGGTACAAGATGTGTTGCATGTCCCTCTCAAAGAACAGAAGGGAAAATCTCCTGTGAAAGGAGAAAATAAAAAAACAAAAGACTGGGTCCTTGTTTTCTCAGTCAGCTCGTGATGAACCTCTTTCTCCTGCTAAGGGAAAAAGGAAGAGGAAAGAAGAGGTTGTCATTGAGAAACCCTCAGTGAGGACAAGGGCTCAGTTACGACAACTTGAAGGTATTTTTCTGGAACCTGAGATTTCTACAGGGAAAACATCATCTTTCAGCGCAACAATCCCATCTCCTAGCCAAAAGGAGAGCAAAAAAGTTATTGAAGAAATGAGCAGAGAGTATATCGCTTCTAGATAATCACAAGATCAATCTTTTGGTTCCGTTAGGTCAGCTGAAGTATCATCGCAATCTCTGCTCAAGTGTAAAGAAATGAGGAAATCAATGGAGTCGAGAGTTATGAAGGAGAAGGCTGCAGTTTCTCCTTTTCCATCCTCGCCAAGGCAGTCTCCTTGTCATCAAGAGCCATCGGTGCCATCACGAGAAATATCTCCACTGTCACCTGGAGGTGTACCCTCTCTGAAAGGTGATACAGTTAATTTTTCAGTCCAAGAAGAGTTATTAGACGTTAACCCTTTGGCCATTTGTATTGAGCTTTCTTTGTCTCTAAAACTTCTACGGGCTAGCGAATCGGCTCCAGCCACTTCTGTTGATGTCCCTGTGGTTACTATTTCGAAGCCAATGGCTGCTGAGACCGATATCCCCTTTCTGCTAGGGCACTCATAGCACTTATTTCGTTCGATCTGATGTCTCCGTCGGCTTCTGATGTCTCCATCGACTTCTAATGACGCTTTGAGAGCCACGTTCTTGGGGGAGTGTCAGTTCCTTTTGGGCGAGTTTGGAGTCAAGATGGAAAGAGGGTTGTTTTAGAGGTTCCGACTCTTTCTATGATCCAAACTCCTGAAGCCATTATTTCAAGCGAGCTCCCCTCTAAAGATGAAGACATTATAGCGGTACTGTAGGACTTTGACTATGAAGACGAGCAGATTGATGAGGACATTGTTGACATCGTCCAAGATTTTGAGAAGGATGATTCAAGCCGAGGCCAGTTAGTGACTCAGGAGGGTCAAGATTTGGTGGCCAAAGATGGCTAAATTATAACTGACGGTGATGAGCACTCTGTTGAAGATAAGGGAACCATAGACCTGGTGGAGATGGAGGAAGTCAGAGTGTCGACGAACCCATTGGTGACGAGAACTCAAATGTCAACATTGAGGGCAACGAAATCCCATCTAGTAAAGATAAGGACGACGAGGGCCCTGCTGAAAGTGATAAAGATGACAAAAGTCTTAAAGGCCCCAAGGGTGATGAAAACCCTGATACTGATATTGGAGGGACTCGAAGCCCTGTTGAACATATTTCTGACGAGAAGCGAGCAGAATTAGAAGCCCATGAAGAACAAGCCATATTTGAGGTTGGAAAGATCTTCGCTCTGTCGGGAACCAAAAGCGGTTAGGATGAATCGGGAGCTAGGGGCAGTCATACTGGTTCAGAAGCTGGGGGCAGCCATTTTATGTTCGAAGGTTTGGAGGCAGGAGTAGTCAAGTTGGTGTACTGGTATCTGCTTTTGTATTGGAAAAGCTTTACTCGTAAAGAGATACTCAGCCTGTGAACACCCCTTATGTTCCAATAGGCACGGGTAAATTTTTGATCTTATTTACCATTGCTTGTTTTATCTAACGATATGTGATATAATGTTTTTTATTTAAATTGCAGAAAGTCATGTAGGGACACTCATTGAAGTCCCAATAGCTTCTACTACATTGAACATTAGTTCGGCTCTGGCTCCCTTGGATGTTGGGAATCTTGCACCATGTAGAAGCATGGAAAAGAATAGAGAAAGATCCATGCAGCAAGGAAACCCCATGCAGCTCAGAAAGTCCATGCGGCTCAGCGATTCATGCGGCCCAAGGGACTATGCGGCTCGATACGTTCCATGCGGCTCAGAAGAGAAGACACGTGGCTTAAAAACAGTTCTTTCCTTCGTCCTATACCGCATTAATTACCTTGACGGCTGACAGCTCTAATAAAAGTGACAGCCCTGACACAAAAGATGTAATTATGACTCTGTCATAATGACAGATTTCTAGGGAAACGAAGGAGATCTCTGACACAAATCCCCCGAGATCCAGAAAATGCCACGCAGCCTAGACACGTGGACAGTCGTATATGGTTCGAGCGGAGACTACCCATGCGGCTCAGGCCAAAGCTGCCCTATGCGGCTCAGATCGGGATAGTCATATGCGGTTCGAGCGGAGACTCCCCATGCGGCTCAGGCCAAAGCTGTCCTATGCGGCTCAGATCGAAACAGCTCTATGCGGCTCAAGCGGAGGCTCCCCCATGCGGCTCAAGCAAAGCCTTCCCCATGCGGCTCACGAAGGAGCTACCCATTATGCGGCCGCCTACGTTCATGCGGCCCAGGTTATCATGTGGTTCGAAGGTTCGGGGGCCACTCCCCATGCAGCCTTGACACGTGGCCAGTCTTATGCGGCTCAGTCCTCATGCGGCTTAGATCCCCTCAGTGGCTCCCAGGACACGTGTCACAAAGCCAATCAATCTTCCTGATTTACTGCAATCAACAATTGGGTCAAATCCCAATAATCTGGGACACGTGGCTGAAGAATAAATTAAATTTATTCATTCAGATTTACAGACATCAGCAAATCATTATGATGGAGATTTATTGCAACCAGCATTAATTACTGATAGGATTTGGCGCAATCTACATTAATGGCCCAAATTCATCACACTCAAAACTAATGGCCCAGATTGATTAATCAACAGGCGGCCGCCACTCTAAGGGACAATCATTGCAAACCCTAATGATTGCATTCCCCTCTTATAAATAGCAAGGTGTCATTCCCTTACAAAAGACCCTTTTTTCGAGATCAGAGAGCACCAAAATACATGGAGAAAAAAGCAGAGAGAGAGAGCAAAGAGAGCATTTCTTCAACGCCAAGCAATCTTCTGGAGCCAAGGCTGCATACCGATCGTCCAAGGAGTAAGGCAGGGCTGCTGTCATTTTCGAGCCTCTATCGTCACCCCCCAGAATCTAAAATAAACAATTGTACTTAGATTGCTGTACCTAGGCTTTCGTCCCTAGGCTTTCTTTGTACAAGCGAGTTTGTAACGTGAAGTAAAAGTCCAGTCCTCCGATAATTGTTCTGCTCTTTTATATTTTATGGCAAACACGATGGCGACTCTGCTGGGGACAAACTTCTCCATGGCTGAGGAGTTGGTGAAGCAAACGGATGCAGCCAAACTTGGATCTATGCAACAGAAGATGGTCGTCCGCTTCGACCAACAGGCGTTTGAAGAAATGCTCTCTGAAGGAAGCGCTGGCCCGGTCCAGAAGCGAACCCACACAAAGAAAGCTCGCTGCATGTGGAGGCCAAAATCATTTGCTCTTCCACAAGCTCTGGATGGGGTACTCTCGGCTACCCAAGACGGCGAAGGCGACTCTCATACGGCTCCACTTCGAGTCGTAGAGAACTCTGCGGTCCCCAAGTCCGACAGAGGAAAGCACTACGATACTGGACTTGCAGGGACAAAGAGTGATTCTACACGCCCCAAGAAGAAGCCGAACACTCATGTGGCTAAGTCTGCCAACCACATGCAGGATACTCATACGGCTGAAACTGCCAGCCGCATGAAGGAGGCCTATGCGGCCAGATCATCCAGCCGCATGAAGACAACTCATGCGACCGAGACTCGCAGCCGCATGAAGAAAACCTATGCAGCTACGCCTGCCAGCCGCATGAAGGTTATTGATGACAGCCGTACGACGCCTACTCCACGTGGCTCTGTCTTCGACCGCCTCTCCTATGGTCCTGATCTCTTGTGCTCTCAAGAAGACATGTCTGATTCTCTCCAGCATCACCTAGACTCTTCCTACTATGTGCCCTTACGCACTAGAGCGAAGAAGTCTAGGACAGCGCGAGCTTGGCAAGCTCGGTCCGCTGATCCGATCTCTGACCATCCGAGCATACCGCATACTGTTGTGCAGGCCTCAGATGGGAAGTTATACAGAACCACTCGAGTCCAGCCCCCGACGACACATGGACAGTGAGGTTCGCAAAAGTCTTCCGAAATCCAGGGAGCGAATATGATCAATCCAGACCCATCTGAATTGCATGAGGCCATCCTCCACAAACGCAAGGAAAGAGAAGATGCATCGGGGTGCAAGGAGTCCTCCCACGGATGTCACTGCACCCAAATCATTGTCAACTGCTGTTGCAACAACGAAATCGTACAAGTAGACCGGCGGTCCGTCTTCCAAAGACTGTAACAGCCGTCTTTAGAAGACGAGGCACTTCCCGTCGTCTCCTGCAAATCTGCTCAGAAAGTCCCCGCCGATGGGAAAGGGAAGAAGACGAATGTTCCTAGCCCGAAGATTTCAACCACTATGACTAAGGGACTCGTCTAAGCAGGTGCCGACCACCGGAGTTTTCCAAGGTACCCGTTCTAAGATGAAGTCTACTACAATGGGAGATTCGCTATCTGCACCGCTGGGGTTGCTGGGACTGGGGGTAGCACTCTTCCAAACCTCTACGATAATACGATGTTCCAACAAGACGAGCCAGGAGAAACAACTCTCCCATCAGATACAGCAAACCCCAACGTCTCCGAGGACGTCCACGACTCGCAAGATGAAGCAAGCTCTGAAGCTGGGGGTACTATCCCTTCCGAGTCCGAACCAGAGGAGAACATTCCCACATATCCCGACAACTTCTCTGTACAAGAGTACGACTCAGAGGGCACATCCTCTACCGTCTCCTCCGTCTCTCCTCATATAAGGACGGTGTTCATGACGGACAGCAATCAAGGTGGTTCCAGTGATCGCCAACGCATCGACACTTTGGAGGCCATACTACATGCCTTGGTCAAGTCTGTAGATGAGATCAAAGCGGCTCTTCCAACTCTGCAAGGAGGGACGCCTGGCCAAACAAGCACGGGTCCCACAGTCAATGCGGACTCGAACTCGGCGGCACCGAACCCGGGCAATAATCCTCCTGAAGTAACGGCCTCCACCGCCGTGGATGAAGCCCGCGAAGCAAGAAGAGAGGTCCAGGAACTCCGAGCCATGTTTCACGCTCGAGAAAATTCTCAAGACCTCAGAATACGGCAACCGTACCCTGCTGCATGGAGGGATGTTCCCTTCCCACCAAGATATAAGCCGTTCAACATCAATCCCTATGATGGCAAGACTTCCGCAAGTCGATACATCACTTACTTCGAGGTCACCACCGACCATCTGCCCCACGATGATGCCATCCTCACACGATTATTCATCGGGGCATTGGAAGGAGTCGCCTTCGACTGGTATCGCAACCTGCCAGACAATTGCATCCACTCCTTCACCGGCTTCAAGCACATGTTCTTGGAGAGATTCTACGAAGTAAGGCATGACATCACAATGTCCACCCTCATGGACGTCGTCCAAGGGGAGAAAGAGCTGACAAGGAACTACATTAAGCGGTTTCGCCAAACCGCAATGAAGCTGCCGTCTGGAAATCCGAATTCCTCCCTGATTGAAATTTGCCAAAAGAGATTGCTCCCAACCATCAGTCTCTGGATGGACGAAAGTCAATTCAAGGACTGGAAGACGTTTATCACCAGTGCCACAAGCGCCGAAGAACGATTGAAGAAGGCTCGCCAATTGGGATTGTACATCTCGGACGGAGAGAACAAGGGCAAGCGTCCCAACACCAACAACGACAATGGGGGTAGTCCCTTCAACAATCGGGACAGCAGGGGTAAACAGGCTATGGTGGCCGATACAGCCCAGAAACCCGAGTCAAAACTGGCAGACAAATAATGGCCGTAAATCACATACTCCGTCGAAGACGGTCACGTCAAGCCCATCTTGGACATGCTCATACAAGGAGACAGAATCCAGCTTCCTCCACCAAGACGGGAACCTCGACCGGCAGACATGGAGAACCCAAAGTACTGCCATTACCACTGCTACGTCCACCATGCTACACACGACTGCTACCAACTAAAATGGTACATCCAAAATCTTATTGATTCGAATGCTCTGGCCATCGATTTTGAGGAGGTAACTGTGGCAGCCAATATGGTGTCAGTATAATTCGGCAGCTTCCCCCCAACAGAGACTCAAGACGGCGTGGTACCCGTCCCTTGAGCGATGATGGAGATTACTAATCTTCCACCTCCTCGGGATCAGGTTGCTGGTCCAGTACCCCTCACCACATCACGGAAGAAGATCATGTGGGTCCATCCAGACTTGGTATCTGAAGTGACTCAGTCTACGCCATCCTCCACTCGCATGAAAAAGGGTGGAAAAGTTAGATCCTGCCGCACAATCTCGGCGGATGTCGAAGAAGCCACGGCTATCGTCACGCGGTCTGGGGCACAATCCCAACCCGTGACTGATAACTCAGCTGAATATCATCAGCCCGCTACTACTGACGCTCCGGGACCGGCTCAGCCTCCGACGACCGACAAGCCTAGGCCGAAGGAGACTCGTTTTGACAAATCCCTCCGAAAAAAGGCACCGCAAGGGCTGGAGAAGCCCTACAACTTCGACATCTTGGCGTAATTGGCTAACACACCGGCCGAGTTGTCATTATACGAGCTTCTGAGACTCTCAAAAGACGTTCGCACGGCTTTGAGCGATGCACTCCAAAATGCCGACGCGTACCTGGCTCAGGTCAACCTCACGGGAGAGAACCCGCCTACAGATCTCCAAGACAGTGCTTACACGGGAGCGATGCCCAACATTATCTTCACTCCGCAGGATATGCTCATCAAAACCAACCTACACGATCGCCCATTATACTATACTGGATACATCGGCGACGTAAAGGTAGATCGAATGTACATTAATCCTGGCTCTTCCATAAGCATTATCCCGAAGGGCCTGTTACATCATCTCTGCATTCTAATGCATCGCCTGACGCCTACAAGCACCGTTATCAGCGATTTCAATTCGGGTAGGAGCTACCCAATTGGGAAGATTCATCTGAAGTGTCAGATTGATGATCTCCAATCAGAAGTCACCTGCTACGTCATAGATGCAGACACTTCTTACAACATCCTCTTGGGGCACCCTTGGATACACGATTATATGATCATGCCTTCCACGCTGCACCAATGCTTCAAGTATGTCGACAAATACGGCTTCGTGAGGACAGAATTTGCTGATATCGATCCCTTCAAAGGGGTCGAATCCTACTACTCAGACTCCTGCCTGTACGAAAAGTCGAAGAAGCACCTTGGTGAAGGAGATGTGCAAGCTCGTACCGAGACAGCCATAGGATCAGAAGAACCTCTGGCAATCCACCTCCAAGTTCGCAAACCTGGCAAGTTCGTACCCCTTACAGCCACTCTGCGTAAGGACGCAATCAGCCTCTCGGCGCAAAAAGAGCAGATGATAATCCGGCTGCCAAGGTCTGGCCAAATACCAAGACCTACAACGGAGCTACTGACAATCAGGCTGCCGAGAGTCGGCCAGCCGCAAATGGAGAAGCTCAATCCCTCCGACAAGCTGATGACGATACGCCTTCCCAAGAAGAGTCGTCACTCCGATGCAAGGTCTGGGACTTCTAGCGAACCAACCACTCCCCGCCCAGCATCGAGTACCAAGCTGGGGGTCGCTAGTCTGCCAACAACTCCACGCTCTGCTCCACCTGCTGAACCTCTAACGATCAAGCTGCCCAGGTCGTCTTCTCAGTCTTCGTTTATACAGGGGGTAGCCGAAGAGGAACCGGAGCTAACCAAGTATGTGGCTGCCCACACTAATGTTCCCTCCGCAGATGATGTAATCCTCCTAGAAAAGATACCTTACTTCATCAATAAAGGGCTATCTTTGAACTACCTCGAGCTCAATAAGCTGTGTACAATGTATGCTATGGAACATGGTATAGCCACTCACCTACACACACAGGTGACAAATGTGTACACCGTAATCCAGTTCACTCCAGTGGAAGATGCTTACCGCATAATCGAGGGAGGGGATCATCCAATCACCTTCGGCCGGAAGGACGATCCGCATCCCTTCACCGTAGAAGAAGTCGACCTTGAATCAAATGCTGGGAGACTGCCTCTGTATCTTTATAGCCCCCAATCCAAATATCTCATGCAAAAACAAGGGTACGATCTGGAGACTACGCCAGGCTTGAACTACGGTACCGGGCGACGATTACCTTTGAAGCCACCAATCCCGGCTGGTAAACTACGGGACTACTATAGCAAGACTCGATGCGGATTAGGGTATGTTACACCCACAATGACCCCTGAAAGTTCAGATGAAGAATGTGACTGGCAGTCACATTCAACCGGGTCACCAACTTCTGACTCGGATACCAGCATCGAAGACGTATTCAGACAAGTCCTGTCAGTCAACATGGCATTCGCCGACGCTTACGAAGAAGATGAAGACATTCCGGAAATCCTCGAGTTAGAGCCATAGGCCCAACAGTTGGATGCACAATGGAAAAAGCGGTTCGAACAAAGAGAGCCTCTACTGAAGATGAGGTTATACAAGTGGATCTCGGTAGCGAATCTTCTCCAAAACCAATCTTCGTCAGTAAAATCCTAACAGACGAAGAGCGAGAATCGCTATTGGAACTTGTCAAAGAATATATTGATGTGTTCGTCTGGAGCTATGAAGACATGCCAGGACTAAACCCCGAGGTTGCTCTTCATAAACTCAACATTCGGTCGGATGCAAAGCCAGTCAAGCAACAACAACGACGCTTCTGCCCGGGCATCATGGATGCGATCGGGGCCGAAGTCAACAAATTAATAGCCAGCGGCTTCATTCGTGAGGAACAACACCCGAATTGGGTCGCCAATATAGTACCCGTCCTCAAGAAGAATGGGAAGATTCGAATTTGCATCGACTTCCGTAATTTGAACGAGGCATGTCCAAAAGATGAATTCCCCCTCCCTATCACAGACATCATGATCGACAACACATGCAGCTTCGAACGTATGTCATTCATGGATGGCTTCTCGGGGTACAACCAAATCAAGATGTCTCCTGACGACAAAAAGCATACATCATTTCGAACACCGATTGGCATATACTGTTACACAGTCATGCCTTTCGGTTTGAAGAATGCCGGCGCCACATATCAAAGAGCCATGAGTATCATCTTCAGAGAACACTTGTGTAAGATGATGGAGTGCTACATTGATGACATCGCCGTCAAGAGTCGCTGTAAGGGAGACCATCTGCAGGATCTGAGAACAGTATTCGACCTGATGCGAGCGCACAATTTAAAAATGAACCCTACAAAATCTTTCTTGGGCGTATCCAGCAGAAAATTCTTGGGTTTTATCATCACCGCCCAGGGTATTCATGTAGACCCTGAAAAGACGAAGGCAATTATGGAGATGGGTCCCCCGAGAAATCTCCGTGAACTCAGAGGCCTTCAAGGGAGGTTAGCTTACATCAGGAGGTTCATTTCTAACCTCTGCGGGCGATGTCGACCATTCACCCATCTCATGAAGAAAGGCGTCTCATTCGTATGGCACGAAGAATGTCAGCGGGCCTTCGACAGCATCAAAGAATATTTGTCGAACCCTCCAGTTCTGGTGGCTCCGGTTGCTGGAAAACCATTCCTGCTCTACGTACGAGCAATAGAACATTCCTTCGGGGCTCTGCTGGCACAAAACAACGATGCAGGCCATGAACAGGCCATATGTTACCTCAGTCGAATGATGATTGGGCCAGAGCACCGATACACTGCTGTGGAAAAGGAATGTCTCGCCCTGGTGTTCGCCATCCAGAAGACGCGGTACTATGTCACTGGACAAATAATACATGTGACCTCACGAATCAACCCTCTTAGGGTCCTCATGACTAAGCCAGGGGCACTCAGCTCTCGTCTCGCTACATGGGCAATATTGCTGTCCCCCTATCATATGATCTTTGTCCCACAAAAGGCTGTCAAAGGTCAAGCCTTGGCAGACTTTTTGGCAGCCCACCCGGGCTCGGAGTCGTCCAGAATATATGAAGAAATCCCAGATGAGGTCGCCGACTCGCATGTAACTTCTCACGATGATATATGGCAGATGTTCTTCGACGGTGCTTCAAGAACTGGATGCAAGGGCAACATCGTTGTCGGAGTCGGGGTGGTGCTGGTTTCTCCTTCCGGATTGGTGATCAATCGTGCTTACTCTCTCACAGAACCCTGCTCTAACAATGTGGCCGAGTACAACGCTCTGGTCATTGGCCTCCAACTTGCAAGAGAGCTGGGGTTAGAATATCTTGAAGCATACGGCAATTCACAGTTAATCGTCAATCAGATCCGGGGTTCATACGAGGTTCGTCACGAAGACATGATCCCCTATCACCAAATAGCGATCGACATCATCTCATCGTTCGAATGGTTCTTCATTGAGCATGTCCCCAGACTCCGAAATATCGAAGCCGATGCCTTGGCCGGCCTGGCCGCTTCCCTAGCAGTGCCAAATCATACTCATCAATCGGTAGATATGGCCACGAACTGGTCTGCTCCAAAAATAACGTTCAATTTGTGGCGAGTTATTCCGCCCAGACGATTGACGATGTCCCAGATTGGAGACAACCATTTATTGACTTCGTCGTCTACGATATCCTACCTGAGAACCCAAAGGAAGCCACCTCCATCAGACGGTATTCTCTCAGATTCTTCTACGATACAGAGACGAAAATGCTGTATCGGCGATCCTATGATGGATTATTACTTCGGTGTCTGTCAAACGCAGAAGCCAAAGAAGCCGTACGTGAAGCTCATGACGGTGTCTGTGGGGCCCATCAGCCCGGCCCTAAATTACAAGACCGTCTTCGCCGAATGGGCTACTACTGGCCCACGATGGTAGCAGATGCGATAGACTATGCAAGAAAGTGCAAAGCCTGCCAAGTCCATGCAGACTTCATCCACCAGCCATCCAAATTTCTACATCCGACAGTGGCGTCCTGGCCGTTTGAAGCATGGAGAATAGATATCATCGGTCTGACAGCTCCACCTTCCTCCCGAGGACATCGCTTTATACTCGCAATCACGGATTACTTCTCCAAATGGACGGAAGCTGTCCCGCTTGCAGAAGTAAAGACTTCAAACGTGATCAGCTTCCTTAAGCATCACGTCATCTATCACTTTGGACTGCCCCGAAGGATCATCCACGATAATGGTCTACAGTTTGCAAGCCACGCCTTCTATCGGTTCTGCGATAAGCACCGCATCCAGAATATTGCTTCGACACCATACAATCCAGCAAGCGAATGGGTTGGCAGAAGCATTCAACAAAACCATCATCAAGTTACTCAAGAAGTTTGTGTCATCCAACAAACGCGACTGGAACGAGAAGCTTGGTGAATGCTTATGGGCGTATCGTACCACAGTCCGAACGGCTATAGCGAACACACCATTCTTCCTGGTGTACGGGAGTGAGGCAGTTCTCCCATTGGAGACTCAAATACCCTCACTCCGTGTCGCTCTTACTTACCAACTGACGACAGATGATAACTACCATCGTCGGCTACAAGAGTTGGAGGCCTTAGATGAAAAGCGCCTCTTGGCTCAGCAACGAATCGAGCTATACTAAGCACGCATCTCTGGAGCCTTCAACAAGAAGGTCAAAATCAGAACATTCCAAGTGGGCGATCTCGTTTTGGCTGTCCGGAGGCCGATGGTCATGACTCACAAGACCGCCGGCAAATTCCAGCCAAAATGGGAAGGTCCATTTATCATTGAGGCTGTATTCTCCAACGGTGCTTACCGCCTCGCAAAGCAAAATAGAGACTTGCTCATGCTGCCCGTCAACAGCAAGTTCCTGAAGAAATATTATGTCTAAATGACATATCCCAGATTATCGAGTCATGTACCCGCTGGTGCCGCTGAACTCAGATCCATAACATTCCAGATTATCGAGTCATGTACCCGCTGGTGCCGCTGAACTCAGATCCACAACATTCCAGATTATCGAGTCATGTACCCGCTGGTGCCGCTGAACTCACAATATTCCAAATTATCGAGTCATGTACCCGCTGGTGCCTCTGAACTCACATTTCGGTCACTCTTTCAGATAGTAAGTCAAGTATGATCATACCTCTAAACTTTCTTCCTGGAAGAGATCCCCCTCATGATCCACTACCCGTACTTCCAGTGCACAAAAAGGGTAACCGATCCACAAATTTCCAAAACGGCCATGTCCTCATTACCTCTAAGTCGTTTTACTTCCGCCAAAAATAAATCACCCCTTACATAGAACTTTCATATCCTCATTACCTCTGAGTCGTTCTATGTACCCTCCTTCATTGAGCCCACTCCTACCATGTCCTCATTACCTCTGAGTGGAAAGGCTCCGTCGAAGAAACCTTCATGCTTGCCATGTCCTCATTACCTCTGAGTAAGTATGAAGATTCCCTTTCGACTTATTATCTATACCCACAACCGGAGTACGCCAAGGATAATAGGTCCACAAATATTCTCCGCTGAGTCCACTCCTGCCATGTCCTCATTACCTCTGAATAGGAAGACTCCACGGTAAAACCTCCGTACTTACCATGTCCTCATTACCTCTGAGTAAGTATGTTGGTCCTCTCTCGTCTTATTACCCGCACCCTGAACCAGGGTACGCCAAGGATAATAGGCCCACAAAATATCCTCTGTTGACCACAAATATCTTTCGTTGAGTCCACTCCTGCCATGTCCTCATTACCTCTTAGTAGGAAGACTCTACGGTAAAACCCTCATACTTGCCATGTCCTCGTTACCTCTGAGTAAGTATGTTGGTTCCCTTTTCATCCTATTATCCGTATCCTAACCCAGGGTACGCCGAGGATAATAGGCCCATAAAATGTCCTGTGCTAAAGTTTCTCAGTACAAGCCCACCATTTCTCATCATGCCCCGAGAGCCCAGCTGCTCCATGGCATTCTATCTCCCGATACCCCGAACACCCACGAACACCTTGCCGTGGAACTGTTCTAAGTATCCCCAATCAAACTTGTTACTCATACCTAAAACCAAGGTATTCCAGGGGTAACAGGTCCACAAAAAAGTCCCCCATGCGGGGCAAACAACACCATAATACCACAGGTACAACAAGCAATACAAATGAAAGGTATAACCGAAAGTACTTTTTATTTGAAGGAAGAAAAAAACACTACATATTTTGGGACCACGTCCCTCTCAAAAAAAAGAAAAAAAAGGAAACAAAAGAAGAAAAGGCCGATTATAGTTCGGCATTACACAATTCCAAAAGGCAATTCTTCACTGAGATGGCCTCCTGTTCGAGCCGCCGTTTAGCTCGACGCTCAGCCTCCTGGGATAACCGCTCCTCATCATCCAAGCCCATGAGCCCCTGCCAGTCATCTTCCAACTTCTTTAGGGCAATTTCCAGGTCAGTCGAAGCTTGATTGACTCTGTCAGCCTCCTGAATAATCAGCTCCCTGTCAATACGGACAACCTCAAGTTCAGACTCCAAGAAAGTTAACTTCCTCTAAAGCTCAAGGATCTGCTCTCGCATGTCAGTAATACCACGGGAGGCAGCCGCTTCCCGAGCCGTAACATCTTCACTCTCGTAGCTCAATTGATCATATCGATCAAACAGATCATGGTGGTCCTTCAGTACGGCCGGCCTAGTTTTATCCCGAGCAGTCCTTGTCTTCTCTATAGTAGCAGTGAGAGTATCGCGCTCCCGATCTATAACAACAGACAGATCAGCCTGCCGCAGCACCTGAAGCTGGGCCACCAGCTGCTCAGTCTCCAGCAATTTTGCATCCAGAAGCGCAGCCACCCCTGCCCCACCGAGAAGAGTCTTGAGGATATCAATTTGACCCTGGGCGTATTGCCGGGCCAAGACAAAAGAGGTCCCTCTTTCCACAGCAGCCACTATTCCCCTCTTCAAGTGACGATGAAAACTGGCAATCACATCCTGTAACACGTCGTCCAAGACCTCCGCAGAGGATGGCGTCAGAGGAAGCGTGGCCAGCAACACCGGAGGGGTGGTGCTAGAACTTGCCACTAAAGGGACAGAGTCCGAGCAGAACGAGGCATGGATAGCGGCTAACTCTTCCTCCGCCACCCGAAGAGCCTGGACACTCGGTAGGGCAGAGAAGTCGACTCTCGGAACCGCCCGGGCAGAGGAGGACGCAAGGACCATAGTCCCCTGCCTTGGCTGACCCACTACCTGACTTACCGAACTCACTTACCGAACTCGAGTCCGCAGGAGGCCCATCAAGATGAGCCGAAAGGGGAGGGGGTACGCTCCTCTCAGCCAGTGCCCCTTCGGCGGAGTTTGTCTCAATAATGTCCATCCTCGGCTCGGGAGAGGCAGGACCTATATGCCCAGAATAACAATCAATTGACGTGACCCGAAGGACGTGATGATAGAGAAGATAGGCCTCCTCGCAGGTCAAGATTCGGCTTATCTTACCAGGAGAGGAGCATGGGGGCTGCAGCTCATTGGCAGCTATCATGGTCCCTTCGCCCACGATCTCCAAGTTGAATTCAGCCGTCTCCTCCGTCCCAGCCATCTCGAAGGAAGAAACGGCTCGATCAGCATCATCTCGAGGAGATTCACCGATTTCAGGGACAGGCTCACCAGAGCCCCCGTTATTCCGAGTTACGACCTCGGCAACTTGAGACTTCTCTTCTTCTGACACCTGCAAGAGGGAAGAAAGATGATTAAAGTCAAAGATTAGAAGAAAGGAAGAGCCGGGAGTGACTTGTTTACCTCTGACGTGAGGTCAACTTCCTCGCCGCTTTCCCTTATGGTTAGCTGGCGGTGTCTGGTCACAGTCAGCTTCCGGGAATGAGGGATGCCGCCAACAGAAGAAATGTGCCTGCTCCGCTTGTGTGCGGGGTCTGACGAAACAGATGGTTGATCTTCCACCATCTCATCTGACAAAATAGGCGGCTGATTCGCCCCTACGTCTGTCACCGGAAGGGAAGAGTCATATCCATCATGCTCTACGCCTACATCATCCTCAGCAGCAGAGTCCGAATCTGGTACTTCGACTCTATTCTTCCTCTTTCTCGTCTTGGCCCCCTGGGACCCCTCCTCTAGGCCGGTACCAACGATAAAACTGGCACCCGGGTTAAAACCAACAGGAGACTTGTTCGCCATGACATAGTACAGGGCCGCCATATACAAGATCTCTACGGACGTCTTAATAGCAGGGACTGAGAAAACAGTGCGGGTATGGAATATATCATAATAGTGCCAGGCCCTGATGCTATCAAGAAGGCTACCTTCAAAACCCAGACAAGAGCTGGGACTTTCTAGAAAAAGCTGTCTGTATCCAAACTGCCGGGCAAACCTGCTAGGCAGATAAGGCTCTAGAAAGACAGTATTACGGTTGCGATACACCAGATGAGCGGGGCGGATGTTATGCAGCCACAAAAGCATCTGGCCGTCCAGAAGTTGGGGGGGCCCAATACCGTCGAGATGGACAGCCGCTATTTCCTCATCAGTAAAACGAGGGACAGATACGAAAATATTGTACATGTCTGCCCTCGCCAGTGCCATCCGACAAGCACGCATGGTCTCGAGTTCCCAAGACTCATTACGATAGCGAAAGATAAAAGCGTCGTCATCAGTTGCGCCATCTTCAGAGCCCGGTCTCATCAAAGACGGATAATGCATCAACAGCCACCCCATCAGGTAATGATAGGACAACTCAGTCCATTCAAAATCCTTGGTCACATCACGAGCAATGACCTTAGATGTGAAATTGCGAAGGTCACGGTGTATGCTGCACACCATGGCCGGGAGGAGAGCTAGCCGGACTCGCAAAACTAACTTGACAGCCAGAAGGATGAAATTGCGACTGATCCTCTCGATAGAACCAGCTCCTCCCGAGACTACACAATTGCGCAGCCATATCATCAAGAATCCTGCCAGTAGCGCCTTCTCTGATATCTCGTGAGTATCCTGATAAAAATAGCCAAAAGAGTCGGTTTTGCTCCCGAATCTATCACTAGTGGTAGTCGTCCTCTTAGTTGACGACACCAAGGCTTTAACCGCCTCCCGGGACCGAGGACGTCGGGAGGTAACTTGACCTGAAGTATCCGTCGGGAAGAGATAGTGCACCCAGTCCTTGGTGTGGGGAGCATTCCCCTCCAAGCTGCTCTCCTTTTTGGCTATCTGATGACATGTGCTATAGTGGCACAATATCTCTTGATAAAGAGCAACGAAGCCTGGATACTGTCTTTCCAAATCTTCGAACTCCTTATTTGTAGGAGTATACGCCTCAAAAGCTTCGTTCCCCCAAGGAAGCTTGGAGACCGCGTGCATTTCGGGGAGCGCAAGCCCCATCTCCCCTATCGTGTGTGTAGAAAGTCCCCGTCCGGCGATTATACATCTCCAGCAGAGATATAAACAATCTTTTGTTTATGGGTAAGCCATGGCTGGTGCCCCGAATAGCATGGTAAAGACCAATCTCACACAGAAAGGCCTCATATTTTTGCAAAATCCACAAAGACAGATCAGTCCACGAGGGAACGGGATGTACCCAACTGGGGAGCATCAACCGGCCAATGGGATAAGAGCCCTTCCGAGCAAGTTGGTTCATAAAGGTGTCGGCTGTAGAAAATGTGAAATTGGGTCCCGACACATTCAAGAAAGTACCTGGGGCCAATTCTATTACAGAACGGCTGTTGTGCACCTTGCCCGCACATACGGACTTCAAGCTGTTGTTATAATGGATGTCCCACACAAACATCCCACCTCGAGTAGGAGTTAAAGATTCTGCCATCTTTCGGTCCAATGGGAGCATATTGAACCAAGCTAATGAGAAGTGACGCTCCATTTGGGGAATGCGGATCGCCATCCCGTTGGAAACAAAACTCCAGTTCTCTGACACCTCCAGAACCTGACTGTTCTTTACAGTCAAGGCGTCTCCAAAGAAGAAAGCAGGTTTCAGGTATTCCCCTTCTAATTGACCCGAGTTTATCATAGCATTAAGAAAATAGAAAGGCTGGTTCTTGATGGCATTCAATCTCGTCGGAGGCTCGTCAATCGGAAACTGGTCCGCCATGTGCCGAACTATATGATCGTACCTATACCCCAGAGCAGCTTGGGCACTACCCCCCAGGAGTTCTCCAGCAGCATTAACCGACAAATTCACTGAGAAGAAGATAGAAAGAGATAAGTTAAAAGGGATGGACAAAAGAACTGATGAGGTGTTATCAAGCTTATGCGGCTCCAACTTAACACAGCCTCATGCGGCTCCAACTTAATGAAGCCTCATGCGGCTCAATCTCAGGGGAATACTTATGTGGCCCTGTTCAGTAAAACAAATTCATGCGGTAGTGCTCTCATAAGGCCCTCAGGGTTTGGATAAAATTCGCACTGACCGCGTGACAGATAAAATTTGTGCGAATGTATGCGGCTCAGCGTAGCTTATACGGCTTCATTGGCAAAGCGCGTATATGGTCACATCGGTTATTCTTATGCGGCTCGTAGTTCGGCCATAGGACGAACATGCGGCTCACAAAGGCTCGTGCATAAAGCATACGACGTAGCCATAGCAGTTAGGGTTCTTTAAACTCATGCAATGCCCTTACCAGCAAAGGAGGGATGAACGTCAGGATGAGACGTGGGGACGACGACCGGTGGAGGAGCGGTCGCGGTCGAAGTAGAAGCAGTCTTGTCCTTCGCCGTAGCAGTCGACGAAGACGCTGCCTTCTTCGCTGCAACGGTCTTCTTGGGAGCCATTATCGATCGAAGAAGAAGATGAAGATCGGGACAGGGAAGATTTGAAGCAAAAGTAAAGAAGTTCTCTCTCTCAAGCCCCTCTTATTTATAGGAGGACGAGAAGGGAAAGACACATAGATTAATAATCGCCTCATATAAAGACGAAACTAACTCCTCGGATTTTGTACCCTCTCTCATAAAGGAGATTTACCCAAGACATAAAATCTAAAGATTTAATGAGCCAACCCTTGGGATTCCCCCTAAAGACGGTGCTAAAGCGAAATTGAGGCAATTAAAGACACGCACACGTGGCAAGGAGCTATGCGGCTGACCATCCATGCGGCTGAACTATCTATACGGCTGAGCCATCCATGCGGCTGAAACATTCATGTGGCCAGGATTTCATATACGGCCAAAAGAATTTATACACAGCCATGCTTCTTATTCAAAGTATTTCAATTTTGCAAATTGAAAACTTTGAAGGAGGTCTTTTAGAAGCATGAAAAAGAATAGAGAAAGATCCATGCGGCCAGGAAACCCCATGCGGCTCAGAAAGTCCATGCGGCTCAGCGATTCATGCAGCACAAGAGACTATGTGGCTCGATACGTTCCATACAGCTCAGAAGAGAAGACACGTGGCTTACAAACAGTTCTTTCCTTCGTCCTATACTGCATTAATTACCTTGACGGCTGACAGCTCTGAAAAAAGTGACAGCCCTGACACAAAAGACATAATTATGACTCTGTCATAATGACAGATTCCTAGGGAAACAAATGAGATCTCTGACACAAATCCCCCGAGATCCAGAAAATGCCATGCAGCCTAGACACGTGGACAGTCGTATACGATTCGAGCGGAGACTCCCCATGCGGCTCAGGCCAAAGCTGCCCTATGCGGCTCAGATCGGGACAGTCATATGCGATTCGAGCGGAGACTCCCCATGCGGCTCAGGCCAAAGCTGCCCTATGCGGCTCAGATCGAAACAGCCCTATGCGGCTCAAGCAGAGGCTCCCCCATACGGCTCAAGCAAAGCCTTCCCGATGCGGCTCACGAAGGAGCTACCCATTATACGGCCGCCTACGTTCATGCGGCCCAAGTTATCATGTGGTTCGAAGGTTCGGGGGCCACTCCCCAAGCAGCCTTGACACGTGGCCAGTCTTATGCGACTCAGTCCTCATGCGGCTCAGATCCCCTCAGTGGCTCCCAGGACACGTGTCACAAAGCCAATCAATCTCCCAGATTTACTGCAATCAACGATTGGGTCAACTTCCAATAATCTGGGATACGTAGCTGAAGAATGAATTAAATTTATTCATTCAGATTTGCAGACATCAGCAAATCATTATGATGGAGATTTATTGTAATCAGCATTAATTACTGATAGGATTTGGCGTAATCTACATTAATGGCCCAGATTTATCACACTCAAAACTAATGGCCCAGATTGATTAATCAACAGGCCGCCGCCACTCTAAGGGACAATCATTGCAAACCCTAATGATTGCATTCCCCTCTTATAAATAGCAATGTGCCATTCCCTTGCAAAAGTCCCTTTTTTCGAGATCAGAGAGCACCAGAATACTTGGAGAGAAAAGCAGAGAGAGATAGCAAAGAGAGCATTTCTTCAACGCCAAGCAATCTTCTGGAGCCAAGGCTGCATATCGATCGTCCAAGGAGTAAGGCAGGGCTGTCGTCGCCTTCCCGAGCCTTTATCGTCACCCCCCAGAATCTAAAATAAACAATTGTACTTAGATTGCTGTACCTAGGCTTTCGTCCCTAGGCTTTCTTTGTACAAGCGAGTTTGTAACGTGAAGTAAAAGTCCAGTCCTCCGATAATTGTTCTGCTCTTTTATATTTCATGGCAAACACACCACATACCATGGAGGGGAGTTCATCATGAGCACTTATACCAAAATCTCTAAGTGCTGATGCTATCCCTGTTGCCAGTGTTCCTCCAGCATCTACTGAAGGAGATATTTCGGATGCAGCAGCGATGCCTGGCTTGCTGGCGTTGATAGGTAGCATTATCCGTACTTATACGGATCTTTCTTTAGCTCTTTGCGATGCTTGGTACAATTGGCCATAGAGAAGAACTATTCTTATGATTTTGTAAGAAGGTTTTCTCTTTATCCAATTGACTCCATACGTAATCTTGGCGACATAGATAGGGCAAATGCCTTAGAGCAGATCCTGTCGGGGCTAAGGGAGCCTATCTAGTCTTACCAAGATCTGATCAGGGGGGAATTTGAACAGACAATTGGATGCTGAATGTGAAGTCATAGCTTGAGAGAATGAAGAACGACGAGCCATGCTTGACAACACTACGACAGCATTTGATATACAGTCTGGAGAAATAGAGTCTGTTATAGCAGAGGCCATCTCTTCTGTTGAACTTCATAAAGCTGAAGAAGTATATAAGAGAAAGTGGTATCTAAAGGTCAGTCTCATGTCCAAGAACTGGAAGCTAAACTGGCCCGAGTCTGTGGATCAGTCGTATCGGCTAGAAAATATTAAGAGGAAGTTATAGAACTGCATTAATTTGCATCGAGCCATCTAGATGACTTGAACAGACAAAAGGCGATCTTATCCAAACCCGAAATGCAGTGATGGAACTTCATTTCTTGTCAATGCAGCCATTAAAACTAGAATTCAGGAGGAACCTGGCCAGAGAGAGTTTTTTTCTACCAGAGTGGAACGCGCTGAAGCTTTAAAGAAGATGATTTTTGACCTCAGTACTCTGCCTCCACAATGAATCTTTCAAGAGGCAAAATAAATGTAATAGTCTTTTTGAACTGTCTTTATCATATTTTGAGAAATGTAATAGTTCGTGTTCTTAAGATTTAAAATGAAATGCAAAGCTATCGGATTTGTGACTCTTTTACTTATTATGTATCTATTTGAGACACAAGCAATAGATAGAAGTACATAAGTACATTCAGAGGTACTGGACGTGACAAATTTTTTGAGAATAACATCATTTATTATATCCGTTAGTGGAATTGCGGACGTAACAAAATACAACTTGATGTGACATTATTTCTGGGACAACTTTATCAGAGGTAATGTTGATGTGACAGGTCGTTGATACAGATAATATAATTCAGAGGTAATATGGACGTGAATTTTTATATCTGTCGATTATTCTTAATCCACCTGGGGCTCAAGAATAAGATACCTTTTAAAACGACTGGGTTTCAAAAGACGATATGTTATGGTTTAATCTTTTGGGAATGTATCATAAGATCTGAGTTAGATTCTACTAGAGAATTTTTGAGGACCTATTATCTATGGATTTGTTAACGAAAATTGAATAAAAGATAATAATTCGAAGATTGTGTATATACAATATTTTGCTAGAAAATATAATATATGTCTTCAAACATGGTAGTTCTTTAGAAATTTGTTGTTGATAGGCATCATAGCTAGTCGGCCATCCATCATGGTCAACTGATAAACCCCGTTAGAGAAAACTTTTCTTACGACGTAGGGACCTTCCCACTTTGGCTCGAACTTATCTTTGCTCGTGTACATCTTGGTCATAGGTCGTCTGACAGTAAGGACTAGTTCACCCTTTTGAAAAACTCGTACTTTGACTTTGCGGTTGAAGGCTTTCGAGATATGGGCTTGATATAGCTCAATGTGCTATTGAGCTAACAACCGTTTCTCATCGAGTGCTTTGAGCTCTTGAAGTCGAAGGCGATCAGTATTTTCTACTGTTAGTTTATTGGCGATAGCTATTGTCAGTGATCGAATTTAAATTTCTAATGGTAAGACGGATTCACATCCGTATAATAGAGAGAAGGGTATGCAACCAGTTAGGGTACATACAGTAGTGAAGTATGCCTATAGGCATTCTCAAAGCTTTTTACTCCAATTATATTTATTAGCAGAAACAAACTTGTTGAGAAGCTTGATGGTTGTCTTATTGAATGCTTCTACTAAATCATTGGCTGCGGGATTGTAAGCTGTAAAAGAAGTGTTGTTGATTCGAGTGTCTTTACAGAATCGAGTAAATGCTTGACTTACGAAATGAGGTCTGTTTTCGTGAATGATTCTTCGATGAACGCCAAATTGATAAATCACGTTGTGCTTAATGAAGTTGATGACATTACTTCTCTTGACTTCAACGAGGGGATTAGCTTCTGCCCATTTTGAGAAGTAATCGGTTATAGCAAGGATGAACCAATGTCCTTAGGATGATGGTAGGTTAATAGGACCAATGATATCCATGCCCCCAAGCTTCAAAGGGCCAAGATGCTATAGTTGGATGTAAGAATTCTGACGGTTGGTGGATGGAATATGCATGGATTTAATATGCTCTACATTTCCTTGCATACTCAATTGCATTTGTCACCATAGTGGGTCGATAATATCCTATGCGTCTAATACGGTCTTGTAGTTTAGGTCTAGACTGATGTGCACCGTAGACACCATCATGAGCTTCATGCAGTATTCATTTTGCTTCATCACCCGTAAGACAACACAGGAGCATATTATCAAAAGATCGATGGTAGAGTGTCTTGGAAGAGTGATTGTAATAGTATCGAAGTGACCGACGACGAATTGTCGTTACTTATTTAGGGCCTTCTGGTAAGATATCATGTTCTACAAATTCGATGAAGGGAGTCCTCCAATCTTCGCAAGTAGAGCAAATTTTGACTGCATTACTGAATTCAATGTTCAAATTATTCTCGACACAGAATAATTCTCGATTAGCGATGATGATTAATTGCTGCCTTTTCACAGGAACAACTAGTACTAATGTTAAATTTGCAAGTGCATCGGCTTCCGTATTGCACGTACGACGTACATATTCGATAAAGAAACCATTGAATGATATAGAAAGTTTAACTACTGCCTTTTGGTAGGAGATAAGATCTTGGTGCCGGACATCATACGTACCTCTAACCTGGTTGCCAATTAGTTTAGAGTTTTCGTATACTTCAAGATAATCGATATCCACCTGTTTAGCTAATTGGAGACCGATAGAGGATTGACTCTGGAGATAACATTAATGGTTTGACCTATGATGTAGTGACACGTCTTCTGGATGGCGAACACCAAGGCTAGACATTCTTCTTCTGCTTGACTATATCGATGTTTAGTACCGACTATTGTGTGGCTGAGGTAGTAGATTGCTTGCTCATGGCCTTCGTTGTTCTTCTGGGCTAGGAGGGCACCAAGAGAATGATCCATTGCTCGAACGTACATCAAGAAGGGTTTTTTTGTGATTGGAGGAACTAGGACTGGAGAGTTCATCTGGTACTACTTAATGTCCTCAAATGCTTGTTGACATTTATCAGTCCAAATATAAGATACACCTTTCTTTATTAATTAATTGAACAGTTTGCAACGTCGAGAGAGATTTGAGATGAATCTCCTTATATAGGCAAGTCACCCTTGGAATCCTCGTAGCTTCTTTAGGATGCGTGGAGGACGCATCTCTTGAATGACTTTGACTTTATTGGGGTCAACGTGTATACCCTTAGAGATAATAATGAATTTGAGAAATTTTCCACTAGAGACAACCATGAATGACTTAGTATGATTCATCTTGATCTGATGTTGACGCATTAGGTTAAAGATAGTTTTCAGATCTTGGATGTGATCTTCCTTTGAATGACTCTTGACGGCAATATCGTCGACATAACATTCAACTATTTTCCGTAAATGTTCGCGGAAGATCATACTCATGGCATGTTGATAGGTAGCACCAACATTCTTAAGACCAAACGTCATGAATTTATAGCAGTACATTCCAAGAGGAGTACGAAAGGATATATGCTTTTCGTCTTTAGGATTCATCTTAATCTAATTATAACCAAAGAATCTGTCTATAAAAGACATTCGTTCAAACCTGCAGGTACTGTCATGACATTGGTGATCGGGAGAGGAAATTCTTCTTTGAGACAAGCTGCATTGAGATCTCTAAAGTCGATGCAGACTCGAACTTTTCCTATTTTCTTCATAACCATAACGACATTAGCCACCCAGTCGGGATGCTGTTCCTCCATAACGAAGCCACATGCGATAAGCTTCTTGACTTCAGCTTCTATAGCGTCCATCATATCAAGTTAGAACCATCGTTGTTGCTGTTTAACAGGCTTAGCGTTTGGCATAATATTGAGCTTATGTGTAGTGATATGAGGATCTAGTCCCGACATATCCTCATAGCTCCAGGCAAACACGTCAATGTAATTTTTAATGAGCCGAATAAGTTCTTGTTTGTCTGCCTCAGGAAGGCTTTTACTGATGAAGATAGGCCTTTTAGAAGCATCATCTCCGACGTTGATCTGGATCTGTTTATCCTCAGTAGGTGGTTCACACTATTCGAAGCAAAATTTCTATTGAGTGTCCATCATTTGTGCCCAAGGCTCATTCTCTGATGTCTCGATGAAGTCATTATCGTCTTCTGAAAATTCAGTTGTCACCATATTAGCAGATAGAGTCAGTCGATGGACATCCCCTATGCTGGTGTCTGAGTCCCATACGAAGAAGTCGGAAGAATGAGATCGTATCTCTTTGTCTGACTCAGATCTGTCTGGGGTTATGATCGGTGTAGTATAGCCTAACCCATGTTTAGTATTAGTATAATACTATGACGTCCTTCCTTTTTGGATGGGTAGTCGAATAGGAGTTAGCCTACCTTTACCTCCGTTAAGTCCAGACCTAAAATTGTGACCCATTTTTTGAATAATATGTTTGGATTATCGATTATAACAACGCAGTTGTATTCTTCCACAATCTACTTTTTCAGATTCGCTATTGAGTATAGCCCTTTGATTACATTCTCTGTTGAAGAGAATTAGATGCTCATCCTTGTTCCGAAGAGGAACTATAAAGAACAAGTTTTGTACAGGTTCAAATGCTATCTCATCCTGGAAGGGTTGAATTTCTTCCAAGGTGAGAGGTTCAAAATTATTCAAAATTTCTAAGTAATGTTGTACGTAAAAATCGACATCGATATACTGTGAAGGAGGCATCGTTTTATTGATACTTTTCTCTTCTTCAACCTTTATAACTGCATTTTCGACCTTGGCTGAAGACATTACCAAGTCGATAACAAGAGGAGAAAGAGAACTAATAGGCTTGTTACGACGAAGGTCGATAACAAGAGGCTCAGAAGAGATGAGCTCCCTTTATTCCACTTTTTCAGTAGGAGGGGCGAGATTGATGGTCAACATTTGAGAGGATGAAGGGAGAAAAAGTGCATCCTTTGACGGGGATCACCAGGGCCTCGTCTGGGTCGTCAATTTGGTCTTATTCTATGTCCATGGCTAATACAACTTTCATGTATTCTTCTTCGTATATCCTAGAGTCTAGGCTTCAATGCTTCGGAAATGATTGAGATCAACAACTTCCTTCTTGACCTCTCCATTGTCATCCACGTACTTAAAGCAGTATTGTGCTCATGAAACAATGACCTCCCTAACAATATGTTATAGGAACGTGACAGTCAATCACATAGCAGGTGACTTTCGTACGAAGATCGCCAATTTAGATTCTCAAGCAATTTTTTTCAGTGGTTTACTCCTCCCAGAATTGAACCCAAGAATAGTTGTAACCGTTGCTGAGAGGCTATGGACTGGAATCTTCAAAGGATCCTACAAAGTTTTCAAAATTAGGTTGAGTGCGGATCCGGGATCAACATGAATGCGATCTACCTTCATCGTGCCGACATACCTGTAGAAGCATGAAAAAGCACTACGTTAACAAAAGCGTAGAAGACATCTGTCGCTTTCCATACTTCACAGAAGCACAGGAAGATGCCAAGTTAATGCGCACATCAGAAATCAGATCACAAGAGAAGGCTGTGCATAAAGGAAAATACTTTATTAAAACTCATGTTTACAAAGATCTAGTACAGATTCTTCGTGATTACATATAAAGACTCTCTACGACCTACAAGTGTGCAGCCTACAAGTCTATAGCCTATCAGTGCAAAGCCTACAGTGCGCAGCTCTCCTCGTTGTCAGAGCGAATTACTTCCTTGTCAAGTGTGCAGCTCTCCCACTCCAATATGGCTAATGAAGCAGTTATTAAGCAGAACGAGGTTGCAGCTCCTACATGGTGCTCACAGCACAACCTGTGGCTCTTTCAGTCTAATAGAGTGCCGACAATCAATCTAAACCCGGTATCTTGGGCCTCGAAGACCTCCAAGATGTTGTTTAGGTTTGAATCCCTCATGACAAACGCTCAAGTGTATTTCAAAATTTCGAAGTTGTCCTTCACCAAGACTACAACTTCTTTGGATGAAGAGATCCACCACCAACAGTCGACTTATGCAAGGCCTATGGCCGTCCGAAGCTATGCCGGGGTCAAGCGTGACAGCGGAATGTCAAGAGGCAAAGAATTCCTTAAAGGCTCCCCTTTTATAGGTTGTGTGTGGTCCAACCCACATACCACATGGCAGTTGGTCAAAAGCCTAGAATTTATTGGATGTACCTAGAATTCATCACAATGAATCTCATTCAATGAGGTCTTGTTGACTGAGTCTTTAAGGCACCGCTTCTCGAGCCCCCTAATGTGGCAGCAAGAAAGAAGGCGTTGACTCATCCGCTCAGAAGCAGTCACAAGTCACCCTAAAAGTACATTTACCAAAGTTCCAAGAAGCGCATCTCCTTCATAACTCCTTCAGAGCTCCCAGAAGCGCAGCCCCTTCATGGTTCCTTTAGAGCTCCTAGAAGCACACCTCTTTCATAACTCCTTCAGAGCTCCCAGAAGCGCAGCCCCTTCATCGTTCCTTCAGAGCTTCTAGAAGTGCAACCCCTTTATAACTACCACTTTTCTAAAATGAGGATATTTTTCACTTTTGTGAATTGATTAATTTTTAAATATCATTAATTGGTGAATTGTGTTAGTATCATAATTTGGTAAAACCTTGGAACCACATTGATTAGATATTAGACATGACCAAAGAAGACTTGGATTAGTGAGATTAGACAACTTTAGATTCATTTCTAATTAGTTAGTCAAGCCTCTAATCAAATTGGAAACCATTTAGAATCTATTTAATGACCAAGACACAAGTTAGAATGGGCCTTTACCAAAGAGACTTGACATGACAAATTAGGAAAGGCCTTTAGGCATTAAACCAAAGCCAATCCTAGCCCAACTACTTGGCCGGCCACATGAGCCTCTCCACTGCTATTATTAGCAAATATTTCTCCATCTTCCCCTTTTCATTGAAACCCTAACCTTAATTTAGGTGTTCTTCTCCAAAATTTCTCTATCTCCCAAATTAAGTCCAAATTCCCTCAACCAATTGCAAACTATTTCCCTTGAAGAGGAGAAGCCTCTATTGGCTAGCTTGGGAGCTTTTGGAGGAATTTGGCCCTTGGAGCGTGGAGGAGATCTAGATCTAGGATTTGTTCCTTAGGAATCCATCTCCCAAGTGGTAAGAGCCCTCTAAACTCCCTAAATTCCTTTCATTAGTGTAGATGCATTCATTTAGGATCCCCTTTTACACTAGGAATGCCTTGGGTCATGTTTGGATCCATTTGGAGTATCACGGGCTTATCGCACCGTATTGAATACGTACCCCAAGTGTTTGTCAAAATGACCATTAGGGCATTGAACTCTCTAATTTCAGTTTTTAAATATAGATTGGGCTGAAATTACTATAAGTTATCAAAGGAATGATTATATAGTGTATTGGTATGGATTGGAATATGGTATCATTGATTTGGGGATGTGAAACACTGTTTGAGGCAGTGTTCTGTTGACTGCCACATACACTATTTTGTCCAGTTGATTTTTGTTCTGTCAACATGTCATTATGTTCAAATCTCTATTCCTTAGTTCAGTTTCCTGAGTCTCAGTAGTATGATGTCCTGCATACTCTATTGTAAGGTCAGTCCATATACCACCTGTCAATACATATGTCAGTCTATTCATCAGTTTAGAGTATCAGTCCTGTAGTTGTTGGTCTTGGCTCTTGAATATCAGTCTAATACCCTTCATGTTCAATCCTCATTCTTTTAATTGTCCTGCATATCCTTGTCATTGTCCATTGTATGGTTGACAGTCGCTGGTTGATCATATGTTCAGTCTTGAACATCCATGTGAGCATCCATTTGCTTACTTTGTTCAGATATTCATGTGGCAATCTATTTTTGCTCTGTCCTAGTACAACCCAGGTATTTGTTTGGTCTTGTCCCCAATTACCTAAAGTCAGTCCATAATGTCCTAATGTATTGCCATGAGTTGTTATGTATATAATTCCCTTAATCTGACCATACCCTTCCTTTGTTTCAACCTTCACTAGCAGCTAATTTATATAGAGGATTCTTCCTGTTTGGTCAGTCCCATTTCAGGTGATGTATCAGTCCTACATTTTCACTGTTCAGTCAAGTTCCTAAATTGTAGTATCAGTCACCTACTTGATGTCTATTTTAGATGTTAAGTCCATTATAATATGACCTGTTGACTGAGATGTACAGTTCAGAACATGAGGTTATGATATCTTTGTCCCTAGGTTTGTTCAAAAACAAAATTGTTCTGTCTCTTGCACTTATGATCTGCCTTGCATATCCTAATCCTAGGACAATCCCAATACATACCAAGTGTTCAACCATCTTTGTGGTCCAGTCATTCTTTAATTCCCTGCATTTGATATTCACTTCCTTGTTTCCCTTGGTATCAGTCAATGCAAGGGGTTGGAAAGGCTCGAGCACGTACCTATGGTTGATGTTCTAGTCCATGACCAATAGAGCATTTGTCTTGTTTTGAGTATATATTATTCATATTCTGACCTTTCATCCCTTTGCAAGTGTTGAGTCCATTGCAATACGTTCAGTCACTTGAGTCCATTGTCCTATCCTATTTGATTGATTACTACCCTGCATTTGATGTTAAATCCCCTGCATCCATCTATGGGTTATATATTCACTATATGTTCAGTTGAAATCATATAGGTTCATTAACTTCTTTTGACTAGTTCCTCGTTTGCTTATCTCTTGTTCCCATTGTTCTGTCCCTGGGTTCAGACTTGTTCATTGCATTCTCTTAGTGAGTTGCCTTTCATTCATATTGCACTGCCCTACATATTAATGTTTCCTGCTTGATGATTTAGGTGGTTTATGCCCAGGGTCTTATTACATCAACCAATGTATAATGTTCAGTCGACTACATTCCTACTATCAGTCCCTATGTCATCATATCTGTCATCCTATATATATTTCTAATTTACCTTGAATATCAGATGAAATAGGTTTTGTCCTATTCGAATAGAGTATCTGCCCTTCTTGAACATTACCATCTATTCATTAGTTAAGTTCATATATTGAAAGTATTAAGAGCAGTGGATGTCCTGCATCACTTAGGAGTCCAGACCCTGTCGTATAGGTAATTTCCCTTTTTCAAAGTTCTGATACCTACTCAGTATCAGTCATCTATACAATAGGTTCAGTCCAGATAATTGGATAGGGATACCTTATAGGCTGTGGTGAATGTCCTTACCTTGAGTTTTAACCCACTTATACCTGGGGCTGTCAGTCCACATATGGATTGATGGTCTTGTGTTAATAGAAGTTCCTTTTCTTCATGATTAATTATTTTACAACCTTGTTCAGTTGCCACATTAGATTTTCCTCCATTACCTTGCCTGTCCATTTTAGATTTTGTTCTGTCCTAGTTGTATCTGTGCGGCCCCTTTACCATGGATTCATTTCATGTAGAGCAAGCTCTGACCTATATATCTCACCTGTCCAGATTTGTAGTATCATGCTTCAATACATGTGCAGCCCATTCATAACTCAGATCCTTCTTTTACTATTATTCTATATATATAAATATATATATACATGGTGGTTAGTACAGTTCTAAATTAAACCTTGTTTTAGTTCCCAAATAACCTAAGTTCAGTCAATACTAAACCTTAGTTTTATTTTTCCTTCTTGATGTTGCCTTGCATCTACCATATTCTGTTCTCTCCCTAGAACATAGGATTCCTTTCACTTTGAATGTTTAGTCCCTGTTCTTTAAGGTTCTGTCCCATTTTACGTACAGGTATTTACATACAAATGTTAGGTTCACATATGAATGTATATACATATATTATAGAGTTAATTAATTGTGCCCCCTATGGTTTGTACGCATTTTGGTAACTGTTCCCGTTGTTTTAAAAACAAAGAACACCCCCTGGCTGATTAATTTTTCACTCATTTTCTTCTATGCACCAGGGGTGCGACTAATTAACTATATAAACCAGGGGAGTGTTCTTTATTTTTAAAACAATGAGGACAATTACCAAAATTCATACAAACTATAGGGGGGTACAACTAATTAACTCTATATTATATATATAAGTAATTAGTGGTTGTTATTAGGTTTGGGTATGATATTAGACAAACCATTCATATACATGTCTACTTATAAGGGTAGAAGTAGATAAGGTGTTGTAAGTAATGTATACTTTGGTTATATATTCGGGTTATCCTAATAACTAGTTATTTAATGTGGAATGTGGTTTGATATCACATTGGTCTAGCTATAATAGTCTTCTTAGCCCAAAAAAAAAAATCTAGAGTTGACCAATTGGACCAAAGTTGACTAAATAGCTGAAGTTTGACCTAGTTTGACTAGTGTTGACCCAAATTGACCTTACTGACCTAGATATAGCCTAGCAGCGTGCATATAACACTATTGTTTAATTTAGAACACTCAATAACCTGTAATTCTCATCATAGGTCTTTGTGACTCCAGTTTGGATACCGACACAAATCCGTTACTCAGGATATCAGGCGAGTACATTCTCTGATCGTTTTCATTATGATAGTATCTATATTGCCTGCTCTAGACTACTTTACTTGATACTGACACATTGTTATCACGGACCAGTACTATATAGATCTTGTCATGAGATATTATCCCCTTAATGGGTGCATCGGGTATTTCATATTCATGTACGTCTTATACTCCTTGTATTCGTATTATTCATGTACACTCATGTGCGCTCATGTACTCTCATGTTTACATGTGCTTCATGCTCAAACTAATAATCATGTACGTAATGTAATATGATCGGATCCTTGTGTATTGATTAGGGTATGGGAGTAGAAGTGGTTATGTGATTAAATTCCTCTACTATAATCGTGTATATGTCGATTATATCCTCACGTATAATGGAGTTACCATAGATTACGCATGTACAACCTAAACCAATCACATAACTATCTTGTCCTCTGAATTACTTATATTTAGTTTAGTTCATAGATTCTCTATTTTATTCATGTATTCAGTTTCTTTATTCATATTCCTGTATTCATGTACTTCCTTTACAGCACGTCATGTATTTTATTCTATTACTTGTTCTATATTTCCTATCATATATTGGAACTGCTTTGAGAGTTATGTAATTCGCTCTAATCCTGACTGGATATGTTGACAAATCATTACAGAGAACTTGGATGATTACTTGGTCGCCAGGAGGATCCAGCTAGCCAAGAGAAGACACTAGTAGTGCCTAGATTAGACTGTTAGAACTTTTGTCTGGAATTTGTCGCAAGTTATTTCTGAGATGTTATATCAATTCATGTATACTTTGAGATACTCTGTTGACACATAGAATTATGTCTTTTGGGTTGTATTGTACTTTGACTTTCTATCTATTCCATATCGTGCTGTTATTCCTCTTTAGTTAGTTTGTGATTGAGTTGTATCTTCTGAGTTTGTCCTCTTTATGGAGAGTATATACTAGATATGTACATTATATTGTGTTAGCTATTGTTGAGACCTAGGACATCGTTCTACCGTCGACACTGCGGCGCAGGCTGGACGTACCCACGGTCTCGTGCCCTTTCACTGGGTGCGGGACGTAACACTCTTTACGGTTTCTTCAGAGCACCCAGAAGCGCAGTCCCTTTACGGCTCCTTCAGGCTTCATAGAAGCGCAGCCCCTTTACGGCTCCATCAGAGTTCTTAGAAGCACAGTCCCTTGACGGCACCTTTAGAGTTTCTAGAAGTGCAGCACTTTTACAGCTCCTTCACTGATCTCTCAGAGCTTTCCAGAAGCGTAGCTCTTTTATAGCTCCTTCGCAGATCTCCCAGAGCTTCCCAGAAGCGTAGCTCTTTCATAGTTGCTTTAGAGTTCCTCGAAAACTCAGTTACTCGTCATCTCAGAAGCGCAGTCGCCTCGATGACCCCAAAAGTGTAGTTCATATAATGCGTAGCTCCTCCGTAACGTAGCACTATGCCACAGGGCCAGTATGACAGCCGTATCACTTCATATGCAATCAAATATAATTTTGTTCAAACAGTAGTATCTCTTTAGATACAATCTGATCTAGGATGTTCAAACCGCCACTCCTTCAATAGAGTTGAAATCAAGTTTGTTTAAACTAAAACAAGATCTTCGAGCAATGTGTACATGTCGCGTATTACTTATGATGAGTAGTGCCAACCATCGTTCCTTTGATAGAGTCGAGATCCAGCTTGTTCAAGCTGAACAAGATCTTCGAGCAGAATATGCGTGCCACGTGTCACTGATGATAAGTGGTGCCAACCGTCCGAGACCTCAGTAACAAGGAAATCTCAACAACTGTCACTCCTCACATCTTCACTCACACGTGCAGTTCTTCTGCGCACATGAAGTGAATATAGATATGTGAGCCTCTGACTTGCGCAATGTGATCTCTCACAACTGTAAGACGAGAGAAGACTCTGTCCCAGGGCACACTTATGCTAATATCACCATCAACTGTTGCTGCCATCAAACAACAGCATCGCCACCAACAAGGCGGCCTATTTTCCAACGACTGCGACCGACAACGGTTGTCCACCAGAGACTCGGCAAGAGATCGTCGAGTGTGAAGAAGATTAGCTCTTTGTTGCTTCATTCAAAGCCATATAGGGGTCACTATCCCTCAAGAATCTCTCCAAGAATCCTTTCGTTCAAGCTGGCAAACCAAGGGCCGACTTAGAGGCAGCAAGCTGACAGTACGAGTATGTTCCAGCATACCCATGCCAAGACCAGACCCTTGTTACAGGGGACTTTCGCTTCGACCACAACACTGGTTGGGGGTAGTCAGAACCCAAAATTCCATGACAATCCCTCGTTCTAGCCAGAAGAAGGTTTGTGCAGAATAGATACAGATGCCTCTGTGGGTGTGAGCTACCAACAAGCTGGGGGTAGTAACTACTTCGAGTCGGAGGACGATTGCAACCTACCCGTCTACCCTCAGGAAGGCGAAACTCAAAGGTCCAAACCGGAGAGCGAAAGATCCACAGTACCCTATATTTTCTAACACCTAATGTCCTTCTATATAGCCGAAGGTGACAACTTGGGAAGCGGCGAGGGGTCCAACCATCAACAACATATAGTGGCCCTTGAGATGGGTCTGAATACGTTTAATAAGACCATGCAAGCCTTGACTTTTGTGGTCCTGGAGATCAAAGATAAATAGACATCTAACGCTCCTACCCCGACAACCTGGAAACAAATGGGGAATCCAATGCACCTCCTCATGTGCCGTCTCCGGTCATAAACCAAGCACTGCCGTAGTCATCTAGCCCATCAACAACTGGATCCACAATATCAAATGATAAGTAGCAGGCTCTCAAGGAGTTGTACACCTGCTTCGATGCTAGGGAAAAACAAGAATCACTCCAAAAGATGGGGATCCGACAACCATATTCCCCCACTGAGTGGGATAATGTGCTATATCCTTCCAAGTACAACCCGCAGATGCTCACACCCTTTGATACGAAGGAGTCTCCTCGTCAATACTTGAGGTATTTCACCCCAGTAACGGGGCATCTGCCAAAAGACGATGCTCTACTCACGAATATATTCATTGGGGCATTGCAGAGGGTAGCCTACAAATGAGTTTACAGCCATCCCTACAATTGTATCTCGTTGTTCGATGATTTAATGCATCTCTTCCTCGCTCAGTTCTATGAAGGAGGAATGGACATAACGATGTCTACTCTCATGGACATTTTCCAGAAAGAGAAGGAGCCTATATACGCTAACATCGATCGCTTCTGTCAAGCGGCCCTAAGGCTACCACATGGTGTACCCGAGCTCATGCTTATGGATTCATGCCGAAAGAACATGCTCTTCGCAATCAAATTATGGCACAGTGCCCCATGCACATAATGGACACCATTCATCAATGGTGCAGATATGGCCGAAAGAAAAGCCTGGGACGCACAATTGCTGGGACTGAGTTTTCCACCACTCGAAGACAAAGGGAAACGTTTCCAATAACAACCCTGTCCACAAAAACGAAAAGGGGAAGCAAGTCCTGACTGTCAACATCTCTAAAGCTTCAATGTCGATGAACCAGAAGCCGACAAAAGCACTGAAACCGAAGGAAAACTACTCCTTTAATCACTACCAAAATAAGTCATATTGGCGATAAATTTAGCAACGCCAGTTACATGCGTTGGTAATTTTTGTGTATTTAGCGACGTTTTATAAAGACGTCGCTGAATGTCACTATCAGTGACGTTTAGCGACTGTTAGCGACACACATTATGGTTTGGAAAGCTGATGTCACGGTCTAGTCGCAGAACATTGCTATTTTGTTTAACTCAGCGACGTTTTGCGACTCCATATTAGGTCCGTCCCCAGTTATTTATTGAACAGCGACGTTTAGTGACGTCGTTTACGGACGTCGCTAAAATGTTTCATATAGGGTTCGAGCCGATCGATTTTTTATTTTCTTTTACCCAAAATTTTCAATCTTCCGCTCCCCAAATTTCTCTTCCGCTTTCCCTCTCTTCCCCGGCGACCCCCTCTCTCCGGCGACCCCCTCTCCCCAATGGCCCACTCTTACAGCAGCCCCCTCTTACTCCGCGCGCCGTCGACATCCTCTCCGCCCCCTTTTCCCGACGACCCCGACCCGACCAAGGAAGGTATAACCCTAACCCTATATTCCTTTTCTAGACACGACACACACACACACACACGCTGACACGATACACACACACGCTGATACGACACACATGCACACACTGACACGATACACACGTACACAAGACACACACACACACACTGACACAGACACACTTTGACACACATACGACACACACACACACACACACACACACGCTTACACGACACAACCCTATCTCCCTTATATATGTTGGTATATATAAGTGAAGATATATATTTCTTTCACCCAAAATTTTCAATCTCCCGCTCCCCAAATTTCTCTTCCCCTTTCCCTTTCTTCCCCGGCGACCCCCTCACTCCGGCGACCCCCTCTCCCCGACGGCCCACTCTTACAGCAGCCCCCTCTTACTCCGCGCATCGTCGACATCCTCCCTGCCGTCGACATCCTCTCCGCCCCCTTTTCCCGACGACCCCGACCCGACCAAGGAAGGTATAACCCTAACCCTATATTCCTTTTCTAGACACGACACACACACACACACACACACGCTGACACGATACACATACACGCTGATACGACACACATGCACACACTGACACGATACACACGTACACAAGACACACACACACGCTGACACAGACACACTTTGACACACACATGACACACACACACACACACACGCTTACACGACACAACCCTATCTCCCTTATATATGTTGGTATATATAAGTGAAGATATATATATATATATATATATATATATATATATATATATATATATATATATATATAGGAAAATATATATACATATATATACATATATATTGTATCTTATATACATGAAGCTACTGTCACATATGAATGAAGGAAGAAAATCAGATAACGGGAAGGGGGAGATGTGGACTTGTATAGGTTGGAGTTGGGGACTGTATGTCCATATATATATATGAATGTATAGGAAGATAGAGTGTCTTTTTGACTAATTCAGTGAAGGGGGTGATGTGGACTGGTATAGGTTAGAGTTGGGGACTGTATGTGCATATGAGAGTATATATATGTCTTAATAGTATTGTATCCCATATATAGTATAGTATCCTATATATGTCTTAATAGTAGTCTTCCTCCTACTGATTGGTCGTCAACGGTGATGCTGACCCCGGAGCAGTATAGGTTCTTGGTGTCCCAGGTGCAGGCACTGCCTACTCCTCCTCCTCCTCATCCTGACCAGGTGTAGTCCTTTATTGGACTTGTTTTTATTTGTTGTGTTGGTGACCCATTGTTGGATCTTTATGTATTTGTTGGTTTATGTATTTATTTTATCCCATTTATGACTATTTGTGTTATGTTATGTTGAATATCGGACACACTTTTTATAGCCGTTTGGTAGTGGATTTGTATCCACCCGGCTATTTCTTGTCTTTCTGACCGTTTAATTCTATTTATTTGATTATTGGTAGTGCATTATTATTATTTGTCTCTATATTGGTTTACCGGTGTTGAGTATTCCACCGAAAGGGTTGTCAAACCCAGAGAATTCTACGGAGGGTTGCTCCGGGTCTATTATTTATAAACTGAAACTCTAAATGCAGGTACAATATTTTTAATGTAACTGTTATTTACGTGAAATGCATACTGCCTGCTATTTTTTTATAATTTTTTTGGAATTAGCGACGTTCAGCGACGGTTAGCCACGCACACTTACGTCGCTAAAATGTCACAAACATGAGGACCAAACATCGCTAATCGTCGCAGAACGTCGCAGATGCGTTGACGTGGGAAACTGTACAGGTCATCTAATCTAGTATCTGGATGTCAGTATTCAAGTATCGTAACGTCGCTAAACGTCGCTAAAATGATGACGTGGCAACCAAAAAATTCTTAAATATGGAGTCGGACAATGTCGCTAATTACTAATTTAACGTCGCTAAAATTTGAACGGACAGAGACAATCAGCAACGAAAGGTCAGGTCGCTAATTAGCAACATTGTTATCGGTAAAAGTCGCTAATACTAGCATCGTAAGGCGTCACCGATCGACGTCTATACGGCGATGAATAGCGACGTTTTTGCTAATAGTGACCATGAATAACGCGACATGCCCAAAACGTCGCTAAATACGTCGCTGTTTTCAATTAGCGATATTTTGTGGCTGTTTAGCGACGTCGTTTGGCGTCGCTAATATGAGATATTTTGGTAGTGAATGATGAGGATGTACTAGAGCTCTTCAATATGATGATGAAGGGTGACAAGCTTCAACTCCGGCCTCCCAAGCATCCTGACAAAGTGGAAAATGTGGACAATCCAAAGTACTATCACTATCATCAGTATGTTCAACATTCAATATGTGACTGCTACGTATTGAAGAAGTAGATTTAGCGGCTCATTGATGCCAAGGTTATCTCACTCGACTATGAGGATAGGACGGTCACCACCAATATAGTAACCTTCCAGTTCGGAAGCTTCCCGAAGACAGAGGCTCAAAACGGTGTCGTCTCCATCCCCAGGGCGACAATAGAAGTAGTGAACCTTCCACAGGGCGTGACAACGCTCAGAGCCTTATCCCGCTTGAGATGCCGCAAGGTAAAGTTATGTTGGTCCATCCTGATCTTGTCCCAGACATGATTCTGCCCGCAGCGTACTCTGTTAAGGGAAAAAAACTAAGTCGTGTCGTATGGTTTCTACATCGACCGACGACGCTCAGGTTACCACTCTCTTGGCTCATCAGCGAGAGGATAACTAGGTTCTAAAGGAAGAGGTACCTCCGCCTGCTGCTGCAACCGCACTTGAAACATCAAAAATAGGTCCATCTCAAACTCCTGCAGCAGATAAGCAGAAGCAGAAGCCGAAGGAGGTTCGCTTTGATAATCCACTGAAGAAAGACTCAGCAGTAGGGTCGATCAAACCCTACAACTTCGATATATTGGCAAAACTTGTCAATACTCCCACCAGGCTATCGCGCTTCGAGTTCCTCCGTCTCTATAAAGAGACTCGGGATACCCTTAGCGAGGCATTGCAGAATGCTGATTCGTTCCTCATCCAGGTTAAGCCACCGAATGAGGATCTGACCGCGTGCCCGTATTGCCACAATGTGGTTGAAACAATCCCTAACATCACCTTCACTTAGCAAGACATGTTGCTGAAGAACAACAGGCAGAATAGACCTCTGTAATATGCAAGGTATATTGGTGTAATGAAGGCCGATCGTATCCACATCGATTACGGCTCCTCCTTTAACATAATTCTTCATAGTTTACTCCAAAACTTGGAGATTTTGACGCATCGACTGACCATGTCAAATACTACAATCAACGATTTCAATGCTAGAAAAAGTGAGCCCTTGGGCTAGATCCGTCTGAAATGCCAGATAGGCGATCTCCATAACAATGTCACTTGTTATGTCATTGATGCTGACATAAACTACAATATGATGTTAGGTCGACCATGGATACATGAATACATGATCGTACCCTCTACCCTCCATCAATGCATAAAGTATGTGGCTAACGACGGGACTATAAAGACCGAGTTTGCTGACATTGACCCGTTTTGAGGACCCGAAGCATACTGTACTGATGCAGATCTGTACAAATCAGTCCCTTGGGACGATGATGCCAATGATGCAGACAATAAGGCAGAGACAACATCTGGGAGCGCAGCGGTCGCTGAAGAACCTTTGAGAATTAGACTAAAAGGGAAGCCTCCCTAAACATCAGTGCCTCTTGTCATCAAGGTTCGAGGAAGGACTCCTACTCACTCATCCCCGACATCGTCAACAGCAAGTCTGGAGCCTATTCGGATCAAGCTGCTCGAAGGGTCCCAAAAGCAGTCCTGAGGTCGCAAGTACCTTCGGTTCTAGCATCCTTGGTAGTCAAGCTGAAGTGGAGACCTCCTTCACCTTCTCTCATGGCAGCCTCAGTTCTCAATGATGAGGAATTATGGGACTATGGACTACATATGCGTGAATGTCGAGGCACACTCTTTAGATAATGTATTCCCTCGGGATAAAATTTTGTATTCCATTAATAGAAAGCTATCTTTGAATTACACTTGTGCCCACTGGAATGCCATGTATTTCTTGGATAATGCTCTGTACATGTTACAAAAACAAGTGACACATGCAGATCCTGCAAGCCGAGTTATCTCTTCCCGAGATGCCTACTTCTTGGTACCAGCCAGGAAGAAAGACGAAGAACCCATCATCTTCGGCCGGGTAGAACGTCCCCAAAGACATATTTTCGTCGAACTAGAACCCGATAACGACAAGATGCAACTCTACTATTACACCACTCAAGCTAGACACCTTATCCAGAAGATGGACTATGACTTGACGAGTGACAGAGGCCTAAACTATGGCAAAGGCCGACGCCTCCCTTTAAGACTTCATGTTCCAAATAAAAAGTCTCAAAATTACTAACAACGTACTCGTCGGGGGTTGGGTTACGTTACACCCATGACAACTTCGGAGAGTTTGGAGCATAAGGACATAATGCATTCTTATTCCACTAAATTCTCAACCTAGGACTCCGATACTAGTATCGGCTAGGGCTTCAAGAATATACTATCGGTCAATATGGTCTCTGTAAATCCCCTAGTGGAGGAAGACCAAAGGCTGGAATTCTTCGAAGAAGAACCCTGGGCTCAACGCCTAGGACCCCAATGGGAGTGGCACTTCGAACAGCAAGAACCTCCCACCGAAGACGAGGTCGTTCAAGTCGATGTAGGAGATGATGCTTCACCTAAACCCATCTTTATTAGCAAAAGCTTGACTGGAGAAGACATGGAATCTCTGATACAACTTCTTCGAGAGTACATCGATGTCTTTGCTTGGAGCTATGAAGACATGCCGGGTTTAGACCTGCAAGTCACAATGCACCGACTTAATATCCTGTCCAAAGCTAAGCCTGTTAAGCAACAATAGCATCATTTTTGCCCCAACATCATAGATGCTATCAAGAAAGAAGTCAAGAAACTCATAGACAGTGGCTTCATTCACGAGGAGCAACATCCAGATTGGGTGGCCAACTTCGTTCCCATCACTAAGAAGAATAGAAAGATTCGAGTCTACATAGACTTTAGGGATCTCAACTCGGCCGGTGCAAAAGACGAGTTTTCCCATCCAATCACCGACGTGATGATCGATAATAATTGTGGCTTCAAACTTCATGGACGGATTTTTAGGCTATAACCAGATAAAGAAGTTCCCTAAAGACGAAAAGCATACTATTCCAAACTGCGAAATGAATCTACTGTTATACAGTAATGACTTTCGGTTTGAAGAATGCTAGAGTAATATATCAACGGACTATAAGCACCATATTCCTTAAACATCTCCGCAAAATGGCAGAATGTTATGTTGATGACATTGTCGTTAAAAGTCGAAAGAAAGCCAATCATCCGGATGACTTGTGGATAGTGTTCAACTTAATATGGACACATCGGCTGAAGATGAACCCAACCAAGTCTTTTCTGGGAGTTTCCAACGACAAGTTCCTGGGCTTCCTCATCACGGCCAAGGGTATTCAGATTGACCCCTGAAAAGACCAAGACCATTCTGGATATGGCTGCCTCGAAGAATCTTCGTAAGCTTCGAGGCCTATAAGGACGCTTGGCATATATCAGAAGATTCATAACAAATCTCTTTTGGGGATGTCAACCATTCACCAAGCTAATGAAGAAACGGGTTTCTTATGTATGGACCGAAGAATGTCAACACGCGTTCGACAACATCAAGAAATACCTCACTAGTCCACCAGTCTTGGTAGCACCTGTCTTGGGGTGGCCCTTCCTACTATACGTCCGAGCCATGGACCATTGTCTAGGCACTTTGCTTGCCCAGAAAAGCAACGAAGGCCACGAATAGGCCATATACTATCTGAGCATAACCATAATTGGTGCGGAACATCGGTATAATTCTGTTGAAAAGGAGTATCTCGTCATGGTCTTTGCCATCCCAAAGATGCGTCATTATGTGGCCGGACAGACGATTCATGTCGTCTCCAGAGTCAATCTTCTCAGAGTCCTTATGACTAAGCCAGGGGCACTAAACTTGCGACTAGCCACATGGGCGATCCTCTTGACGCCTAATGACATAGTGTTCATCCCATAAACGGCCGTTAAGGTCCAAGCATTGGCAGACTTCTTGACTGCACATCATATACTAGAAACGTCAAAACTATACGACGATATTCCTGATGAGGTCTTGGAGTCCAATGCAGTCACAAACAATCTCGTTTGGCAAATATTCTTTGATGGTGCCTCGAGAACAGGCCCCAAAGGTAAAATTATTGCTGAAGTCGGAGTAGTCCTGGTCACTCCTGAAGGCTTGGTCATCCACTGAGCATATTCTCTCATAGAGTCATGCACTAATAATGTTGTTGAGCACAACGCTCTCATCATCAGGCTCCAGCTCCCTAAATAGTTGGAGCTTGTAACGTCCCAATCCCAAAATACTTAGGACCGAGTACGTAGACATGCCAGCTACACATATACGAAGAATACTCCAATATATGAAATCCTCGTATAGGTACATAAGCTGTAAATAACGTAAATCATAGGCCAGTATATGAATAACTATATATCATCCATAGCTCAACACAGTAGATATAAGAAGTCCAGAAATAATAAGCAAGTCAAAAAGATAGTCAGATGGACATACCCACTCCAAACAACTATAAAAAATAGTCTCAAATGATCGGGGTCAAACCTCTGCAAAATAGAAAGAAAATAAATATAAAAAGGTCCACTACATAGTCTCAATAAATCTCAAAACAGGATTAGAGCTAAATATCGGAAGGGAATGCCTCGTCATCCATAAAAGATGGATCCAATACCGCTCCGTACTCCTATAGGAAATTGTCTAACCCTGGAGAGATAAGCATGTTCTCAGAGGGACGTAACAAGATACAAAAAATACCATGCCGAATAAACTGTGATATATAATAAGTAAAAGAGTGATGCATGCAATAGGGTTCTTAACCGTTCTACTGTGAACATGCAGTTGAGACACAATCGTTCGATGCATGAGCCCTGGCTGATAATAGGATCTGGTATAGTCCCCTCTCGGGCACCAATGACCAAGCGCATTATATTCAAGATCGTCAGTGGCCAACCTGAGTGGATAATCATACCCGTATCTCCAGCGGAGCTTCCAGGTTACAAGGAAATGTGTAATAGAACCCATACATCAGGTATTGTTCTCCTCATAAAAATGCCTAGTATCGTCATCTCCATGAATCATATGAACCTCTAGTAACTGCCAAGTCTACTAACATGCAATTCTATTGGCAGTTACTCCTATCCGTCGCACGCCTCAAACGTATCGGTGGCCAGCTGACTATGCGAGTATGTATCCTACATGTGTCACACAATACGTGATAAAGCATGTGTCATGGCCGTATGAGATATACCAATATCTCATTATCAATGGGTGGTCACTACGCTAAGTCAATGCAAGAAAATAGAACAAAATTAAGTAAAACGACCGATACAGTCGCTTGCAACCAAGTGTGACTTGGACGCACAATAATATAAACCATACAGTATATAATAAAACTGAATATAAATAACTAAAAAATAAAGTAAAAATCACAGAGTATAGTGGTAAGGTATCTTGCCTGGTGGTGCGGAAATGGCAAATCCAACAGTCAAGCACGTCAGCAATAAAAAGTCAAAATCCACGAACGGCTCCGGATGCTGAAACAAACATCAAGAACGTTCCCGGTGTAAAAGATATGTCTAAAAAATGCCTGTCCAAAAGTCCAATTCTGGACACAGGGCCAAAATCATAATTTTAGGTCAAAACGATATCCGCTGTTGGACTCGTTTTGCAATGAAATACGTTCCAGTATCTATGGACTCCAAAGTCTTCAAACTACATATCTACGAGTTTAGTTTGAGGAGACGAACCCAACCGTCTGTCCAAAGTTGGATTTCGGTGGGCCGTGCATAATTTTGCTCGTTGGATCGGGTCGTGGGCCCGCCAAATAGGCGTTCCGGTCGACCTTCTCAGAATCGGACCAAATTTGGTATACAAGACCAAAAAATCAATTCGGTCCTGTTGGCGTAATTCGTCTCGATGCGATGAACGTGCACAAAGTTAAGGCCTAGTTTGTAAAGTGGCCGATACGGGGTATCTTGACGGATACGCTTCGATTTCATCGCGCACGCACAATAAAATCGAGTTCCGTCGGTTTCTATATTTCGACAACATATATAAGCGTATTTCGATGTTTATGGGTCGCGACCATGTCATCCGGTTTGTCGGGATGCACGCCGTCTCAGAAAAAATTTCCTAAAATTCTGGTTTTTGAAAACAGATTTTTTATGATTTTTGAGATCAAATAACTTCGCACATATTAGATGAAATCAGGATGTGTAAAAAGGGTTTTGCTCTTGTATATGGTGTTTATAACTGTTCGAAACTGGTTTGTGAGAACTCCTACTATTTAGTTCAGGAAATGCCTTCCAAAATAATGCTCTGGACAGGTTTGCTCATGTTCTGTTTTTCGAAAAAATCTAATTTTTGGCCTGATTTCATGTCGATTTCTCATCGAATACGAACCAGTTTAACACGAACTAATTTGTAGGGTTCTTAGATGGCTATGTAGGCGTTCTATAGGATTTTATGGCGTCAAAAACGATCAACTATTCATGAAGGAAAGAAGCGACGAAATGGCATACCTGGCGGTGTCGTACCATTGCGTCCGCAGGTGCGGTTGTGCATGCGCGCGGCTGTAGGGGGTCTGTGTAAAACCCCTAAATTTTTACTATTTTTTTATTAAATTTAGTACTGATTTAAAATTTTGTAATATACGTCGCGTAGTCGTATTATACGTCGCACATGACCTTTTATTTCTTTTTTTTCGAATTTGCTCGACGAGTGCGAATATGTGTGAGCGTACATATTTTAGAAAAATATTTTTTCTCTAATTCATTATACCCTTTCAAAATATTATATAAATATTTTTGCTATAAAAAGCCTTTTGTTTCTAAAAGTTATTAATAATAAATAATAGTTTTGTATACTAGAAAAGCCTAATTATGTAAAGAATATTTTTGCATACATATATTTCGTAATTATTTATTGGTCTATTTTAAATAAAAGTATAATTTTCGAGATTTATGAATATTAATATTTTATTGTTCAAAAAAGTATTTAAAAATATTTATTATTTTCGAAATTATTATTATTGGTATTTTGAAAAATATATTTGGAAGTTATTATGGCCATTTAAATCTTGATTTGAATTTTTGTATTTATTTAAATAGTTAAACATTCGAAATTTGATTTATCCCATTTGATTTTGAGCTAAAATTTAATTAGATTTAAATTTGATTTGTATTTGGAATTGGATTTTGATTCGGATTGGATTTATTGAATTAAATTAAATTATAGATTGAGTTATCTAAATTGGGTTTTAAATACACCTAATTCTTTTCCAATTGGGAATTCCCACGTCCTATAAATAGGCATGTACTCCTCCAATTTCTATCATTCATTATTCTCCAAATTCTCCACAATCAAATAAGTGCATCGTGTTCGTGCCCCTCCCAGTCCAAATATCTTATTCCATATTTTACAATATACATTGATTCCTCGTGTCAGGCACACCTTCGACACGACAAACCCTAAGCCTAAACTATAACCCAGTTCCTATGTCTGTGTCGACATTACGACACGAATAGTACAAACCACCGCAAATCCGCACTCGTCACCCAAACCCGGCATTGGTCTGCCCTGACCGCGGTCGAACCCAATCACCGCCCACCACAGTTCCGCCTTCGTCCAGAATCGTGCCGCCACCCACATTAGCATCACGACCACCACCATCGTAGCCATCGACGCACACCGTCACCGCCACCCATTTCCGACTAACAACCAGCCTCGACACACCCACGCCACCACCCAAACCACCCTGCCACCACCAGCGCCTTACCCATCACCACCGCCACCGCGACCATACACCACCACTACGGCCGTCCCCGACCAGCCACCAAACCATCATCAAAAAGAAAAAGAAAATAAGAAGAAGAAAATAACCACTGCCACTGCCTTACCTTCGCCGGAGTCGCGCCCGACCGCCGACCCTTGCCGCCGCGTGCGCCATCTCCCGGAGCACAGCGCCCCTCCGCCGAATCCACGATCCCGTCCGTCGTTCACCGCAGCGCCTCCTCGGCCTCGTGAGCCGGCGAGCCCGCCTACAACTTTGCCGGTCGAGTCCTAAAACCCCGTTCCCTCTCCGCTCCTCCGCGAGCGGCGCGCCACCGCACGTCACCAAACCCAACCGCCGTAGATCCGGTCCGCCTCACGCTGCACCACCGCCGCCTGAGTACTGTTCTCCGCCTCCACACCCCCGCCTCGCCGGACCACGAACCCGACCACCGGAAACCCCCGCTTCCTCAGCCCCGACGAACCCCTCTCCCGCTTCCTCCGCTCCTCTCGGCTTCGTCCGCCGTGGCTCCACCCTCCCGCGCTTACCACTGGCCGGAACCCCTTTCGCTCCGACCGCCGCCCGCCAAACCCTCCTCTCCGATCGCGCCTCCCCTTCGTCGCGAAGTTGCCGCACACAGCCACGCGCCCATCAACTCCGCCGCCTTGCTCCCTTCAACTCCGCGCCTCGCCGCCACGAGCTCACCCTTCCTTCTCCGTTCACCTTCCCGCCGCACCCTCTCTCTATTGTCACCTTTTTCCCAGTGCCAGAAGAGAACACGTTTTCTACTTTCCTCCCTTTTCTTAATGTATTTTATTTTTTATTTTGCTTAGCTTATTTTGTGGTTTTTGAGTTGTTATATTTTATTGATTTATTTATTTCTATTATTATACTAGTGTTAACTTTTTTTTGTTTTTATACTATTATTATTATTTGTATTTATACAGCTATCAGTTCTACTACAATGTAAAGAATAGTATCTATGGTGGTACCACACTTAGTATTATTATGTAGTAGTTGTAGCAATAGTAACAGTATTATTTTTATTTATTTATATTGTTATTATTGTAACCATACATAAATATTTTCAACATTTGATATACCCTATTTTATCATATCTTGATCGTGCATCTACCTTCAAAATTGGGTTAGAAGCCCTAAATGTATTTGCTATATTATTTTGTGGCATTTTAAAGGTATAGCTTTACCAAAATATTTTACTTTAACAAAATTAGGTTTTGTCTTAAACTGAATTTCTAAACTTACAAATGATTATCCAAAATATTTTTATAAGATATAGTTTTTTTTTCCTACCAAAAATGTTTTTTGAAAATAATTAGGATATTTTGCCTAAAAATGAGTTTTATTTAAACTACCTACATATATTTTGGAATAATAAAATATTTTTCAAAGATTATAAATATTTTTCTCTACGATCGCGGATATATATTACTATCAATTTTTCTTTTGATTTTCCATCCTGTCCGTAGCTAATCACATTACTCCTATACCCTCGCCAATTCTAGACTACCATATGTCCAACCTAACCAGTTTGACCCTTCTGGACCCAATGGAACTGTCCGTGCCATCAACAGAGGTCCCCTTGTGTAGTTGTACACCAAAGTTACAGATCGTGCCACCTTGATCATCAAAGCATACCAGGCATCCTACCAGGCAAGACACCTTGCCATTTGCTGTTTAATTATTTTAGCTCATATTTCATGCATTATTTTTTTTTTATGCAAAATAAACTGTGATACATGGCATAACCTGTTAGAACTTACTGTTCATTTATATTTCCTGCTATGTATTATTTTTCTCACATTAAACCTAGGTTTAAGGGACCACCTCGTGTGTTGCATTCATTGGCCTTCACACGTGGTAACACGAAGTTGTGTGTCGTATGTAGGACACGGAAGTACGTAATTGGCTGGCCACCAGTACGTACAAGCCGTGCGATAGGAATAACCGCTAATAGATGTTGCATATTAGTTTGACTTAGCGGTTATAGTGGTTTTGTGTTGTGGATACAACACAGTAGGCATTGGGCGGGGAGGACAATTCCTTAGCGTATGGGCTTCGATGCACTTCTCTTGTGACCCGGACTCTCCGCTGGAGATACGGGGTTGATAACCCATGATTACTGACGGCCACTGACGATTCTGCGGAACGTCATGCTCTTACTGATGGGGCCTCTGGTGCCCAAGGGGGACTATGTCGATCCTATTCAGCCAGGGTCCATGTGCAGGAATGATTGTTCTTAACTACACTTCACTTAGAATGATTAGGTACCTTTATCCGTTAGGTACGAGTACTTTTGGTTTGGGTACTTGTATCTGACCGTGGCTTGGAACAATAACTTGTTGCGGATTAGTTCATCACATCTTGTCCTTGTTTGGTTGTAGGTGTGACTTACTACTTCGATGAGAAGGTATTGAACCTTGTTGGGGTCCGAATACCATATTAGATTCTTAGCATGGAAAGGTACATCACAGTGAATTAGTTTACCATCTTCTATCCTTGTTTGGTTGGGGGGATGGTACGCTCGTTCAGTAGGTGTGTATTGGACCATGTTCTAATTCGATTTACTTATTTATTTGAGCGATATTATTTAGTTTATATGGCATGATATTATGTGTCTTGTTACGTCCCTCTGAGGACCTGGTTATCTCTCCAGGTGTGTGCTATTGTCTTCGCAGGTGTTCTAGCTCTAGTCGTGATCCGCTCTATTTCTTCGAGGATGATTGCACTTTGGATCGTCTTCGCTTCGCTCGCCACTCATTTTATTTTCTATGTACTTTTCCTTATTTTGTTGGTAGTGTATTTGTCTCCGCCAACATATTATATCAAGATAATTCCTTATCATTATATGATATCTTTTATTCATTTATTTTGTGTGGATGAGATTAGTTATGGTTCTACTGCATTTTACAGCTTATGTATTTATACGAGGCTTCCATATATTGGAGTATACTTCGTATGAATACAGCTGGCATGTCTACGTTCCTAGTCCTACGTATTTTGGGACTGGAGCGTTACATGTTTTTGTGGTGGCCCATGCAGGTCAAGATAAATTGTTTGTTTACTTTACCGTACCAAGCAAGCCTGCGTATAGGATTAGAAGTCTAGAATCTCATCCACATACTTGACCTCTTTCCTTGATTTATCTCCGGTTTGACTCATCAATTGCATCTTGCTTGCTTCCTTCCATCCCTATTCTTATCTTCCCTTCGTGCTTGCTAGAGATTGACCCTACTAGTTAGATGTCCCAAACACCCTTAGCTTAATTCTTTAAGTTGGGTAGAATACCCCACACACCCTTGACCATTAAGGGAATACAAATGGTATTATCCATACCATAGATACTAGAGGAAGTTAACCCATTTTGGTCAACCAAGCCTTGGTCAACAAAACCGTAGAATGATGGTATAGGAATAAACAAGACTTAGATCCTTATGACTCTTAGACTATTCATATTTATTTTTATTCATCTGTTATCGTGCTTATATTTTTACTATCTAGACTAATGATGCTAATGTAGCCTAGTTTTTGCAAGCTTAACCTTTTACCAAGCTTGTTCGTGACATATATGTTAATGGAGGTACCCCACTAACATATTGTCTATCAGAACCGGTACATGATGGTCTGATCAACCAAGTGCACTTTGGTTCGCTTTTATTATCGTTCTACGTGGATGGAGACATAGCTAAACTTGTCCTCTAGAGTCTCATCCGCAACTGCCTTGGCAACTCCTTTTGAAATTTTCGGTCGTCCTTGAATCACGTCTTCGTATTCGATAACGCCTTCTTCGAACTCTAAATTGGTTTCTCCTTCACCAATTTTCCGAAGGACGAAGGCGTAATACTTGAAATTTCTCTAGCTATCCTATCAATTATGACCATTCCCACTCGATGTTGCTATATCTTCATCATAAACTACTCGACCCTATCAAGACCCTCTAATCACTTAATTAAAGCGAATCTATTTCGTTCTCTTAATCGTGACCCTCATTCATTACCCGTGACCATACCGTATTATTTTTCTACGATCTAGATTGCGATTTCTTTCGACATGATTTTGTGAAAACATTGTCATCATTGGATCCCCATTGATACCCCCTTGTGTCCTCTCACCCCCTACTAATTCTAAATTTTGAGGACGAAATTCTTTTAAGTTGGGTAGGATGTAAAACCCCTAAATTTTTACTATTTTTTTATTAAATTTAGTACTGATTTAAAATTTTGTAATATACGTCACGTAGTCGTATTATACGTCGTGCATGACCTTTTTTTTCGAATTTGCTCGACGAGTGCGAATATGTGCGGCGTACATATTTTAGAAAAACATTTTTTCTCTAATTCATTATACCCTTTCAAAATATTATATAAATATTTTTGCTATAAAGAGCCTTTTGTTTCTAAAAGTTATTAATAATAAATAATATTTTTGTATACTAAAAAAGTCTAATTATGTAAAGAATATTTTTGCATACATATATTTTGTAATTATTTATTGGCCTATTTTAAATAAAAGTATAATTTTCGAGATTTATGAATATTAATATTTTATTGTTCAAAAAGATATTTAAAAATATTTATTATTTTCGAAATTATTATTATTGGTATTTTGAAAAATATATTTGTAAGTTATTGTGGCCATTTAAATCTTGATTTGAATTTATGTATTTATTTAAATAGTTAAACATTCGAAAATTGATTTATCCCATTTGATTTTGAGCTAAAATTTAATTAGATTTAAATTTGATTTGTATTTGGAATTGGATTTTGATTCTGATTGGATTTATTGAATTAAATTAAATTATAGATTGAGTTATCTAAATTGGATTTTAAATACTCCTAATTCTTATCCAATTGGGAATTCCCACGTCCTATAAATAGGCAGGTACTCCTCCAATTTCTATCATTCATTATTCTCCAAATTCTCCACAACCAAATAAGTGCATCGTGTCCGTGCCCCTCCCAGTCCAAATATCTTATTCCATATTTTACAATATACATTGATTCCTCGTGTCAGACACACCTTCGACACGACAAACCCTAAGCCTAAACTCTAACCCAGTTCCTATGTCTGTGTCGACATCACGACATGAATAGTACAAACCACCGCTGATCTGCACTCGTCTCCCAAACCCGGCATTGGTCTGCCATGACCGCGGTCGAACCCAATCACCGCCCACCACGGTTCCGACTTCGTCCAGAATCGTGCCGCCACCCATATTAGCATCACGACCACCACCATCGTAGCCATCGACCCACACCGTCACCGCCACCCATTTCCGACCAACAACCAGCCTCGACACACCCACACCACCACCCAAACCACCCTGCCAACACCAGCACCTAACCTATCACCACCGCCACCGCGACCGTACACCACCACTACGGCCGTCCCCGACCAGCCACCAAACCATCATCAAAAAGAAAAAAATAAGAAGAAGAAAACAACCACTGCCACTGCCTTACCTTCGCCGGAGTCGCGCCCGACCGCCGACCCTTGCCGCCGCGTGCGCCATCTCCCGGAGCACAGCGCCCCTCCGCCGAATCCATGACCCCGTCCGCCGTTCACCGCAGCGCCTCCTCGGCCTCGTGAGTCGGCGAGCCTGCCTCAAACCTTGCCGGCCGAGTCCCCAAACCCCGTTCCCTCTCCGCTCCTCCGCGAGCGGCGCGCCACCGCACGTCACCAAACCCAACCGCCGTAGATCCGGTCCACCTCACGTCGCACCACCGCCGCCTGAGTACTGTTCTCCGCCTTCGCACCCCAGCCTCGCCGGACCACGAACCCGACCACCGGAAACCCCCGCTTCCTCAGCCCCGACGAACCCCTCTCCCGCTTCCTCCGCTCCTCTCGGCTTCGTCCGCCGTGGCTCCACCCTCCCGCGCTCACCACTGGCCGGACCCCCTTTCGCTCCGACCGCCGCCCGCCAAACCCTCCTCTCCGATCGCGCCTCCCCTTCGTCGCGAAGTCCCCGCACACAGCCACACGCCCATCAACTCCGCCGCCTTGCTCCCTTCAACTCTGCGCCTCGCCGCCACGAGCTCACCCTCCCTTCTCCGTTCACCTTCCCGCCGCCCCCTCTCTCTATTGTCACCTTTTTCCCAATGCCAGAAGAGAACACGTTTTCTACTTTCCTCCCTTTTCTTAATGTATTTTATTTTTAATTTTGCTTAGCTTATTTTGTGGTTTTTGAGTTGTTATATTTTATTGATTTATTTATTTCTATTATTATACTAGTGTTAACTTTTTTTGTTTTTATACTATTATTATTATTTGTATTTATACAGCTATCAGTTCTACTACAATGTAAAGAATAGTATCTATGGTGGTACCATACTTAGTATTATTATGTAGTAGTTGTAGCAATAGTAACAGTATTATTTTATTTATTTATATTATTATTATTGTAACCATACATAAATATTTTCAACATTTGATATACCCTATTTTATCATATCTTGATCGTGCATCTACCTTCAAAATTGGGTTAGAAGCCCTAAATGTATTTGCTATATTATTTTGTGGCATTTTAAAACTATAGCTTTACCAAAATAATTTACTTTAACAAAATTAGGTTTTGTCTTAAACTGAATTTCTAAACTTACAGATGATTATCCAAAATATTTTTATAAGATATAGTTTTTTTTCCTACCAAAATTGTATTTTGAAAATAATTAGGATATTTTGCCTAAAAATGAGTTTTATTTAAACTACCTATATATATTTTGGAATAATAAAATATTTTTCAAAGATTATAAATATTTTTCTCTACGATCGCGGATATATATTACTATCAATTTTTCTTTTGATTTTCCATCCTGTCCGTAGCTAATCACATTACTCCTATACCCTCACCAATTCTATACTACCATATGTCCAACCTAACTAATTTGACCCTTCTGGACCCAATGGAACTGTCCGTGCCATCAACAGAGGTCCTCTTGTGTAGTTGTACACCAAAGTTGTAGATCGTGCCACCTTGATAATCGCAGCACACCAGGCGTCCTACCAGGCAAGACACCTTGCCATTTGCTGTTTAATTATTTTAGCTCATATTTCATGTATTATTTATTTTCTTTATGCAAAATAAACTGTGATACATGGCATAACCTGTTAGAACTTACTGTTCATTTATATTTCCTGCTATGTATTATTTTTCTCAAATTAAACCTAGATTTAAGGGACCACCTTGTGTGTTGCATTCATTGGCCTTGACACGTGGTAACACGAAGTTGTGTGTCGCATGTAGGACACGGAAGTGCGTGATTGGCTGGCCACCAGTACGTACAAGCCGTGTGATAGGAATAACCGCTAATAGATGTTGCATGTTGGTTTGACTTAGCGGTTATAGTGGTTTTGTGTTGTGGATACAACACAGTAGGCATTGGGCGGGAAGGACAATTCCTTAGCGTATGGGCTTCGATGCACTTCCCTTATGACCCGGACTCTCCGCTGGAGATACGGGGTTGATGACCCATGATTACTGACGGCCACTGACGATTCTGCAGAACGTCATGCTGTTACTGATGGGGCCTCTGGTGCCCAAGGGGGACTATGCCGATCCTATTCAGCCAGGGTCCATGCGCAGGCAGGATTGTTCTTAACTATATTTCACTTAGAATGATTAGGTACCTTTATCCGTTAGATACGAGTACTTTTGGTTTGGGTACTTGTATCTGACCGTGGCTTGGAACAATAACTTGTCGCGGATTAGTTCGTCACATCTTGGCCTTATTTGGTTGTAGGTGTGACTTACTACTTCGATGAGAAGGTATTGAACCTTGTTGGGGTCCGGATACCATATTAGATTCTTAGCATGGAAAGGTACGTCACCGTGAGTTAGTTTACCATCTCCTGTCCTTGTTTGGTTGGGGGGATGGTACGCTCGTTCAGTAGGTGCGTATTGGACCATGTTATAATTCGATTTACTTATTTATTTGAGCGATATTATTCAGTTTATATGGCATGATATTATGTGTCTTGTTACGTCCCTCTGAGGACCTGGTTATCTCTCCAGGTGTGTGCTATTGTCTTCGCAGGTGTTCTAGCTCTAGTCATGATCCGCTCTATTTCTTCGAGGATGATTGCGCTTTGGATCGTCTTCGCTTCGCTCGCCACTCATTTCATTTTCTATGTACTTTTTCTTATTTTGTTGGTAATGGATTTGTCTCCACCCAACATATTGTATCAAGACAATTCCTTATTATTATATGATATCTTTTATTCATTTATTTTGTATGGATGAGATTAGTTATGGTTCTACTGCATTTTACAGCTTATGTATTTATACGAGGCTTCCATATATTGGAGTATACTTCGTATGAATACAGCTGGCATGTCTACGTTCCTAGTCCTACGTATTTTGGGACTGGGGCGTTACATCGTGGGGGTCGCTGGAGGACCAGGGATTGGGGGTCGAGTCGGGGACTTTGGGTTTTGAGGATTTCAATTTATTTTTTTTAAAAACATCGATATATATATACTAGATAGGAAGAAGGGTTGGTTGCTTCTCAGTTTTGCGGGGAGGGCTCGGGTGAACAGTGCCCCCCGCGGGAACTGTTCACCTGAGGTTTTTTCGTTTTTTTGTTTTTTTATTCCTTTGTTTTTGTTTTTGTTTTTTTTTCTTATTCTTTTCTTTAAAAATAAAAGTAACAAAATTTATTTAAACGTATAATCTAAACTATCGTTTAAATAAATATGCATATATTTTATTTTATTTTAAAATATATCTTTATGCCTATTATTATTATAAATTATACATTTTTTTTATTCTTTTGAGTCCAATAAAATACTTATAAAATAAAAATCCTATGATAAAAATTCTAAAATATTCTAAAATAAATTTTCTAAATATTTTCGTAGCTATAAGATCTTCGTATATCCAATAAAAATATAAATATAAATATAAAAACTGTATATTGGCATATAACTCGATACTATATAAAATATCTCATATTTTTTTACATTTTTTTGTTGATATAGCTATTTATGAAATAAAGTTTAAATTATTCCAAAATAATTAATATAATAAATTTAACCTACTGAGGTTATTAAATATAGATAAATTTAAAAGAAACAAAATTGAATATCAAGAAATAAAATAAAAATTATAAAAGTTTAGGGGGTTTGCTGGGGTCGACTACCTTGAGGCCTATGGCGACTCGAAACTGATAATCAATCAAGTTCGAGGATAATACGAGGTCCGACATGAGGATCTGGTCCTTTATCATCAGGAGGCAATCGACATCATCTTTATCTTTACAAGGTTTCTTATAGAGCATGTACCTTGGTTGCAAAACCTGGAGGCCGACGTCCTAGCTGGTCTCGCCATTTTTCTGGCAGCTCTAGTCGAAACCCAGTACTCCGTCATAGTGATGGTTCGGGAGCTGGTTTGCCCAAAAAATAATCTACATATGTGTCTGAGTTACTCTGTACAGAGAAACACTAATGTTGACGTTCGGGCCCGTTCATAAACTATACAGTCTACGAAATCCTTTCCGAGGACTCGATGGAAGCCACTTCAATCAAGAGGCCATCGCTCCGATTCGTTTATGACAAAGCTACCAAAATGCTGTATCGTCGTTCATATGATGGACTCCTCCTTCGGTGTTTATCTAATGCTGAAGCAAAAGAAGTACTCCGAGAGGCACATGATAGCACTTGCAGATCTCACCAGCCTGGTCCTAAGTTACAGGACCGACTGCGTCGCATGGGCTGCTACTAGCCCACCATGATGGCAGATGCTATTGACTATACAAAAGGGTGCTGGGTATGTTAGTTGTATGCTGACTTCATCCACCAACCTCCTGAGTTCCTATACCCTACCGCAGCCGTCTGGCCCTTTGAAGCATGGTGAATGGTTATCATCGGGCCGATCAGCCCTCCGTCCTCCAAAGGATACCGATTCATCCTCGCCATTACTGGTTACTTTTTTAAGTGGGTGGAGGCGGTACCATTGGTTGGGGAAACCTCGAACAAGATCAGCTTTGTCAAGCATCACATTATCTACCGCTTCAGAGTTCCTCGAAGGTTTATTCACGATAATGGTCGTCAGTTCATGAGCCATGCATTCCATTGGTTTTGTGATAAAAATTGGATACAGAATATAGCATCAACGACCTACAATCCTGTAACAAATGGACTAGCTGAAGCATTCAATAAGATAATCGTTAAGTTACTCAAGAAGTGTTGGCCCATTCAGCCATGGTCGAACCGATTTCTATAATTGACTTAAAACTCCGAGCTTGATATGAAAAAAATAGAAGATCGCAGATTTCGTCTCAACTAATTTTTTTCTATCTTATTATGTACTTTTTATTGAGTTTAAAAAATTATACATCAGGATTACTGGCAAATTTAGAAGACCCTACTCTCAAAATTTATTTTTCCTGACCCAAAACATAAACCTAAACCTTTATTTATGAAAAAACTCCATAAACCAAAATGGCCTAGATTTGACCTAACCGAACTCGGCCATAGTTCTACCCGAACTCGGTCAAGTCAAATCACTCCTGGTCAGCTGCATTTTCCTACTCCTTTGGATTTACAACGATCAAAATTATGAACGTTAGCCCTACCGAGTTCTGTCCAAACTCTGTCCTAAAAAATCCTATAAAAGAAGAAGAACTTTCCATTTCTATTCACTCATTCATTCTTCATCTTCTTTATCTATTCGCAAGCTTTCTATCTACTTAAAGAGCTTCAATCTTCAATTCTCTAAGACAACTCCTATTCTTCTAAGTTTCGGTGGTTTCCAGTTAGGAGTATTTGAGTTGTACAAGCTTGGTATATAAAAGCTTTCCTCATAAAGGTGTTTGAGATTTGCTCGTAGGCTTCGGATAAAAACACGACAGTGTTGAAGTTGGCGTGTTCTTCGGAGTAAAGCACGCGGTGTAATCTTTATTAAAAAATAGTGGATTATAGCAAGCAAGAGTTCTCGCAAACTGGACCAATCCTCTCAGAAGGAAACCAGTATAAACCTCGGTGCTTGCTTATTGCTTTTTTGACTCCACTTACTTATTGCTTTTCTTCATTGCATTAAAGTTTTATTTATATATTTGCCTCACCTGCTTAGTTTTTAATTTGGAGAATATTTTCCGCTGCACTCTATTCACCCCTTCTAGAGGTGCCATCGGTCCTACAATTGGTATCAGAGTACCGTTTCTCTCTAGTTGGATTTAATCTCCTTTGAGATATAGCATCATTATACCCGAGTAATGATAAAGGCCAATCAACAAATAGGCTACCCCTATTTGATGGCATAAACTACACATATTGGAAGACATGTATGAGTTTCTACCTCAAGTCTTTTGATTTTGATTTATGGTCGATTGTCATGAATGGTTACAAGAAACCACTACCTATTGTGGTAGAGGGTAATCTAGTTGAAAAATTATTTGACAGATATACCAACAATGAAAAGAAATAAGCAAGTCTTGATGCAAAAGCGATAAATACTTTATTTTGTGTAGTAGATAGAACTGAGTTTAACAGAGTATTAACATGTGTCACGTCTCATGAGGTTTGAAAACTTCATGAGGTCACTCATAAAGACACTTCATAAGTGACGGAGTCCAAAATCTTACGACTAACACAAGAGTATGAGGCATTCAAAATGAAGCCAAATGAGACTATTACAAATATGTTTACATAGTTTCTAGTTAATCCTCTATCTTCTCTTGGAAAAGAATACAACAATCGTAAGAAGATTTGGAAGGTACTTCGCGGGCTAACCAAGAACTGGAATCCTAAAACGACAGCCATTATTGAAGGAAATGATCTCACAATGATGACTCTTGAAACCCTTACGGGAAAGATTATGACGCATGAGCTAGACCTTAAAGATTTTGAAGAGTTAGCACCAAAATATAAAGGCTATAGCATTCAAAGCTAAACTAGACTGCCTCCGATGACGAAAGATTCCAGAGACGACGAAGATGAAAGTGAGACAGACATCTCAGACAACGAGCAAATGGCCCTCATGACAAGGAACTTTAGGAGATTCCTCAAATATGAGAAGTCAAACAAGAAAAAAGAAAGATTCCAGAGACGACGAAGAACTGATATGCTTCAGCGGTATGAGAACAAGCACATCAAGAAAGATTGTCCAGTTGTAAGAAAGGGAAACAAGCATAATCAGTCAAGCAGGAGAAGGACTTTAACTAGAAACTATGCCAACACTAGCATCTAGTGAGAAAGCAAAGCTAGTGATTCTGAGAAGAAGAAAAGCCTCTCAACACTGTAAATTTTTATTTAATGACCATAGATGCTAAGGAAATATCGAATCCTCTCTATGAAAAATTTACATTTGATGAACTGTCTGATGCCTTCACTGATCTATTAGAAGATCAGAAGAAAATAATGGATTTGTACAAAAGCGTTAAGAAAGAATTAAAATTTGTACAATCTGTGTTTTCTAAGCAATCTCATATGCTAGAAGATATTAAAAATTCTTCTAGTCACACGGATAAGGCTACTTCTTTAAAGCTGAGTCTATATGATGCCCTTAAAAAGCTTGAGAAAGCCAATCAAAAAAATGTAAAACTTAGCGATCTCATGAACTAGAGAAAAAGAAGTACAACATTGCTGCTCTGAGAATAGACGTACTCACGACTAAGTACAATGAAGCCCGGGACATCCCTAAAATGTTAGAGATTAAGCTGGACAAAAAGGTTGTCAAACCTGTAGCTCAAGTGAACACAAGTCACAAGGCTAAGCACAAACATAACACGCTCAACAATGCTAGAACTACTAGAAGCCATGCATATATGTATACATTTTTACACAATAAGAAAATACACACTTCTTCAAAAACACATATACATGATCTTCGAACTTCACCTAGCATTAAACGTTTGCTAAATGCCATTATTGTTATATAAAAGGACATGTATCACACCAATGTAAGATTAGAAATCTAGTAGATATGAATGTGAATGTATGGATTTCAAAAGCTAACAAATCAGGACCCTCTGGAAAGTGCGTACCAAAGGTTACAACTTCAACTTGTGTTGTAGGTGGACGTTCTTTCTCCCACTAAAAGTAAGTAGATCCTTGATAGTGGTTGCTCCAGGCATATGACAAGTGATAACACATTGTTTGCAACTCTATCGATGAAGAAAAAAGGCTATGTCTCCTTTGGGAATAACTTAAAAGGACATATAATTGGAGTTGGCAATATTGGTACTTCTCCCTCACCCATTATTAAAAATGTATGCTTAGTAACAAAATTAAAACATAACCTGCTAAGTATTAGTCAACTGACTGATCATGGTTCTGGAATTAATTTTGTTAAAAATAAATGTTTTGTCTATGATAAAACTTCTGAAATAATTTTCTTTGAGGGAATAAGAGAGGACAATATATATGTATTATATTTGTCAGAGATTACTAACATTACAGGATAGTATTTCTTCACAACTAAAGACGAAAGCTGGGTATGGCATATGCGTCTTGGACATGCAAACATGGACACTATTGTAAGATTGTCCACAAAGAAATTGGTAAGAGACTTAGATGATATAACATTCAAGAAAGATATTGTTTGTGCCGAATGTGAAAAGAACAAGGCATATAGGCCATCTTTCAAATCAATAAATTCTATAAATACCTCTAGACCACTGCAATTATTACATATGGACTTGTCTGGACCAAGTAAAGTCGCTAGTATTGTTGGTGAGAAATGCTTATGTGATAATTGATGACTATTCTTGGTTTACTTGGGTTTATTTTCTTGCAAATAAAAGTGAGAACTTTTTTGAATTTGTGTCTTTTTGTAAAAAGGTACAAAATGGGAAAGGATTCCTGATTACTCGCATACGAAGTGATCATGGAGGTGAATTTGATAATCATGAATTTAAATCCTTCTGTGATTCAAATGGGTTATCACATGAATTCTCTTACCCCAGAACTCCTCAACAGAATGACGTTGTGGAAAGGAAGAATAGAACTCTTGGCGATATGGCCAGAGTTATACTAAACTAGCATAATTTTCCAAAATACTTTTGGGCAGAAGCTGTCTATACAACAAGCCATATTTTGAACAGAGTTCTTATTAGACCAATCTCTATGAATACTCCATATGAATTATGGTTTAATATAACCCCTAATATCAGCTATTTCAAGGTATTTGGTTGCAGATGTTTCATCTTGAACACGAAAGGCAACTTGAAATTTTTTGATGAAAAAGCTGATGAGGGCATATTCTTAGGGTATGCTTTAAAGATCAAATGATACAGGGTATTCAAAAAAAGATCACTTGTTATTGAAGAGTCGATAAATGTCACATTCGACGAGCTGAATAGTCAATACAACAACGATAGTGACAATGAAGAAGAGAAAACTCCCTCAAACAGAACATCAGAAGATACACCATCCTCGTCCTACCTGGAGAGTCTACCGAAACAATTGCGGTTTACACTAGATCATCCAGAAGAACAGGTAATAGGTGATGTATCAAGAGGTGTAAGTACTCGCTCAAGCACAAGAGATTTAGATCGCTAATGTTGCGTTTGTATGCTTTGTGCTTTTGCTAGTTTTTGTGGTTTTAAGCTTTTCCAAGTGGATGTTAAAAGTGCTTTTCTAAATGATTTTTATATAAAAAAAAGTTTTTGTGAAACAACCTCATGGATTTGAAGATTTTGAAAATCCTGATTACGTATTCAATCTTCACAAGGCTCTGTACGGTCTCAGACAAGCACCTCGTGCATGGTATGAGCGCCTTAGTTCCTTCTTGCTTGAATACGGTTTTTCAAAATGGAAGGTTGACTGTACTCTTTTCATAAAATCTTTAGATAAAAATATTTTATTAGTACAAATATACGTAGATGACATAATTTTTGAATCAACTAATGAGATGCTATATAACGAGTTTGCTAAGTGTATGCAGAGTGAATTCAAAATGAGCAAGATAGGAGAACTAACATTCTTCCTCGGGCTACAAATCAAAGAAAGTTCACAAAGGATATTCACCAATTAAGCAAAGGACACAAAAGGCTTGCTAAAGAAATTTGACATGGACAACATCAAACCTATCAGCACACCTATGGCAATGTCTATAAAGCTTGATATAGATGAAAATGGTACACCAACTGAAGTACATAAGTACAGAGGTATGATTGGTAGTTTACTATACTTAACTACTAGTCGACCAGACATTAAGTTTTCAGTAAGCTTTTGTGCTAGATATCAGGCTTGTCCTAAAGAATTACATTTAAGCGCCGTTAAGCGTAACCTACAATACCTTATAGGTACTTTGACGAATGGTCTTTGGTATCCTAAAACCGATTTCTTTGACCTGATAGGTTACTCGGATACAGATTTTGTCGGATGCAAAGTAGATCGTAAAAGTACTAGTAGCACATGTCATTTTTTAGGAAAGTCATTAATATCCTGATTTTCTAAAAAATAAAATTTTGTTGCATTATCAACAGTCGAGGTTGAATATATAGCCGTAGGACGTTGTTGTGCTCAGATTTTGTGGATGAAACAAACTTTGGAAGACTACCAATTATCGTTTAACCACATCCCTATTTACTGCGATAACACTCGTTCTATTAATCTTACGAAGAATCCTGTATGTCATTCTCACACTAAACCCATAGAAATTAGACATCACTTCCTTAGAGTCCATATTTTACAGGGAGATATAAGTTAAGAATTTGTTGACACTTAGCATCAACTAGCTGACATCTTCACCAATCCCTTGGCTGAAGATCTTTTTAACTTCATACGAAGAGAATTAGAAATTTTAGATGTTTAAGTAACATAAGTAAGTGTTAATTAATTGAATTAATAAATTTGTAGAAACTATTTTGGTTATAAGCTGAAAGGGCCCTTCTAACAAAAAGACGTAAAAGTCTAAGCAACACGATACCAAGTGTCTTCGGACTACCGCTAGATGGAATCCGGCCCCTATAGCTAACCCGAAATAGTCTATACAGTTTGTGTCTTTTGGTTCATTGATATAAATTATACTTCTTCAACACAAATATTTCTAAGCCATCTTTGCATTTATGTTAAAAACCTATCACAAAATTTTTAATTCTGTCCTGATTACCCATGGACCGAACTCGATCAGAGTTTTGGCTGAACTCGAACCGAACTAGGTCTAGGTAAATCAGAACATAAGCAGGACAGTCGGGTTGCCCTCTATTTAAACCCAAAAAATTATCATCTTCTTCACCAAGCCACTCAATATTCCACTGAAAACCCTAACCTCCTAGTTCTCCTTCCTCCAAGCTTCTCAAGTACTCAAAACTTTGATTCAGAGGTTTTTCGAGATTATCATCCACTGTTCATCTTTAATTTTGGTAAATCTCAACTCTTTCCATCTATTTCATGTCCAATGTCTCCCAAAATTCCTCATTCTTGCAAAAAGAAGAGTAAGGTGGATGAAGTTGAGTCCTCTACTGCTCAAGATGCGGCTTCTTTCTCTTTGTTTAGTCCCTCCGTACCGGATGGTAATTTCTTTGATGATTTCATTTTTGTGTCACAAGATGGATTCAATGAATAGTTTAGTAATTTCCATCAAAGAAAGATTTGTCCGGTAGTCCTATTAATTTAACTTTGTTTCTCGATCACATCAACGTTTTTGAACACTTTGAGTTACTAGATTTAGTTCAATCTAGTTTTTTAATTTATTCTAATGCTATTCACATGTTTTATTGTAATCTTTTCGTCACAAACGACACGATTAAATCAAAAGTTGGCAGAATTGACATCAAGTTTGATGCTGATGATTTATCAATCATGCCTCACATTCCCAATACTGGGGAAGCATTAATTGATATTTCCTCGGTGCAATTTCCCTAAGGTACAACTTTTGACTCTTTTCGTGACTCCTTATGTGCACCTAACTCTCGTCCTCAGGCACTCTTCATCCTAAACATTTGAACAACTACTTTTATGATCTCCATAAAATAATATTTTATGCCATTATTCTAAAAAATACTGCCACTGATGAGATTTCATACTTAGAACTCTCTCATATCTATCATCTTCACTTTTATGTCCCCTTCAGTCTGCGCAAGACTATCATGAAGGTGTCGTAAGAAACCGCACCGTCTTCTCTATACGATGTATCTGCCTATCATTTTTAGCACTTTGAGGTTACTTTGGATGACTGTGCTCAGGATGCTCCTCCTGCATATCTTCATGAGCATTGCCGAGTTGCTTCTATTCCTGCAGTTCAGGCTCCTCCACCTCCAGTTAAACCATCAGCTGCAGACTCCCATCCTTCCCATCCTTCCGGTGGTGTTACCCTTGAGTCACTTCAGGCTCTTATGATTGATCTTTTTTGGTCCAAGGACTTTCGTATCACTCTTCAACTTCAGGCCATATCTAACACTGTGCGTGATGTTGCCTACAGTTTTGCTCACAACCCTGGTGGTCATATTCCCATGGTTCGAGATCCCACAGTTCTTGCGTATCGCATTGATGATCCAGAGGCCCAGCGATTCTTTGACCCTGCTGCTGCCCGTTATGATGCCCACCGTTCTACTAAGATTGGTCCTTCTAGGGCGGCAGGTACTGATGACGAGGATGATGATGACGACGATTGAGGATGTGTTTCCTCGTGATAGAGCATCACTAGTTATGTTTTAGTTTTTTTAGTTATCTCTGATATGTATTAGTGATAAATGCTTCTTTCAAGCATTATCAGTTTGAGTTTATTTGGCTTGACTTGTATGCACTTTCTACTATTTTAGTTTATATAACAGTTTCCTATTTCAGCGCTTTGCATTATTATATGTTCAATTTTTTTCTTATCTCTATTGTGCTGTGTAATATTTTTAGATCGTTATATCATTTTGCTTATGTGACAAAACGAAGGAGTAATATGATACTTTATAATCTTGTTGATTATTATGCTCTCTGACTAACAAGTTTGAAGTTAGCTCTAATTTTTTTGGAGTTCCTGTTTTCTAGATTTTTCAGATGTTTAGACTATACGTTTTGTTACGGGGTAGTAACAAGACTTGACCGTACATTACGGGGGAGCAAATATATTGTACCAATGCTCAAAGCCAAGCTACTTCCATACCTTCCATACCACATCAAGTCTTCTTCCGAACCGAGCCGAATAATTTCTTAAGTATCAATCGTAGTTTTGTCAAATTATAAAAATGGGGGAGGCTGTTGGCCCCTTCAGCTATTGTCGAACCGATTTTGATAATTGACTTAAAACTCTGAGCTCGATATAAAAAGAAATAGAAAATCGCAGATTTTGTCTCAGCTGATTTTTTCTATTTTTTATGTATTTTTCTTTTTATTGAGTCTAGAAAATTGTGCGTCGGGATCGCTGGCAAATTTAGGAGGCCCTACTCTCAAAATCCGATTTTTATTACCCAAAACAAAAACCTAAACCATTGTTCATCCAAAAACTCCACTAACCAAAATGACCTAGATTTGACCTAACCGAACTCGGCCAGAGTTATGCCCGAACGTGGTCAAGTCAAATCACTCCTGGTCAACTGCATTTTTCCACTCCTTTGGATCTACAACGTTCAAAATTATGAACGTTAGCCTTACCAAGTTCTGCCCAAACTCTGTCCTAGAAAATCCTTTAAAAAGAGAAAAATTTCCTATTTCTATTCACTCATTCATTCTTCATCTTCTATATCTATTCCAAAGGTTTCTATCTACTTAAAGCTTCAATCTTCAAATCTCCAAGACAACTCATATTCTTCTAAGTGCCCGTGGTTTTCGATTAGAAGTTTTCGAGTTATACAAGCTTGACATATAAAAGCTTTCCTTAGAAAGTTGTTTGAAGTTTGATTGTGGGCTTCGGATAAAAATACAACGGTGTTGAAGTTGGCATGTTCTTCGGAGTAAAGCACTCGGTGTTATCTCTATTCAGAAATAGTGGATTATAGCAAGAGTTCTCATGAAATGGACTAGTCCTCTCAGAGAAAAACCAGTATAAACCTCGGTATTTGCTTATTGATTTCTTGACTCTACTTATTGCTTTACTTCATTACATTAAAGTTTTATTTATATATTTGCCTCACCTGCTTAATGGATTATAAGGCTACTTCTTTAAAGCCGAGTCTACATGATGCTCTTAAAAAGCTTGAGAAAGCCAATCAAGAAAATGTAAAACTTAGCAATCTCTATGAACTAGATAAAAAGAAGTACAGCATTGCTGCTCAGAGAATAGATGTACTCACGGCTAAGTACAATGATGCCTGTGAGATCTCTAAAAAGTTAGAGGCTAAGCTGGGCAAATAGGTTGTCAAACCTATAGCTCAAGTGAACACAAGTCACAAGGCTAAGCACAAACATAACAAGATCAACATTGTTAGAACTACTAGAAGCCATGCATATATGTATACATTTTCACACAATAAGAAAATACACACTTCTTCAAAAACACATATACATGATCTTCGAGCTTCACCAAGCATTAAACGTTTGCTAAATGCCATTATTGTGGTATAAAAGGACATGTATAACACCAATGTAAGATTAGAAAGCTAGTAGATATGAATGTGTATGTATGGGTTCCAAAAGCTAACAAATCAGGACCCTCAAGAAAGTGGGTACCAAAGGTTACATCTTCAACTTGTGTTATAGGTGGACCTTCCTTCTCCCACTAAAAGCAAGTAGATCCTTGATAGTGGTTGCTCCAGGCATATGATAGGTGATAACAAATTGTTTGCAACTCTATCGATGAAGAAAGAAGGCTATGTCTCCTTTGGGAATAACTTGAAAGGACATATAATTGGAGTTGGCACCATAAGTACGTCTCCCTCACCCATTATTACAAATGTATACTTAGTAATAGAATTAAAACATAACCTGCTAAGTATTACTCAACTGACTGATCATGGTTATGGAATTAATTTTGTTAAGAATAAATATTTGTCTATGATAAAACTTCTGAAATAATTTCCTTTGAGGGAATAAGAGAGGACAATATATATGTACTATATTTGTCAGAGAATACTAACATTACAGGAAAGTGTCTGTTCAAAACTCAAGACGAAAGCTGGGTATGGCATATGCGTCTTGGACATGCGAACATGGACACTATTGCAAGATTGTCCACAAAAAAATGGGTAAAAGGCTTACCTGATATAACATTCAAGAAAGATATTGTTTGTGCCGAATGTGAAAAGAACAAGGCATATAGGCCATCTTTCAAATCAATAAATGTTGTAAGTACCTTTAGACCACTGCAATTATTACATACGAATTTGTTTGGACCAAGTAGAGTCGGTAGTCTTGTCGGTAAGCTATGTGCTTATGTAATAGTTGATGACTATTCATGGTTTTTATTTTCTTGCAAATAAAAGTGAGACCTTTTCTGAATTTGTGCTAAATTTGTGTCTTTTTGTAAAAAGGTACAAAATGAGAAAGAATTCATGATTACTCCCATGCGAAGTGATCATGGAGGAGAATTTGATAATCATGAATTTAAATCCTTCTGTGATTCAAATGGGTTATCACATGAATTCTCTTGCCCTTGAACTCCTCAACAGAATGGCATTGTGGAAAGGAAGAATAGAACTCTTGGCGATATGGCCAAAGTTATGCTAAACCAGCATAATCTTCCAAAATACTTTTGGGCTGAAGCTATCTATACAGCAAGCCATATTTTGAACAATGTCCTTATTAGAACAATCTCTAAGAATACTCCATATGAATTATGGTTTAATAGAACTCCTAGCATCAACCATTTAAAGGTATTTAGTTAAAGATGTCTCATCTTGAACACGAAAGAAAAGCTGATGAGGACATATTCTTGGGCTATGGTGTAAAGAGAAAAGGATACAAGGTATTCAAAAAAGATCACCTGTTATTGAAGAGTCGATAATGTCACATTCGACGAGCTGAATAGGCAATGCAACGACGATAGTGACAATGAACAAGAGAAAACTCCATTAAACAGAACATCAGAAGATACACCATCCTCGTCCTACCTGGAGAGTCTACCGAAACGATTGCGGTTTACACCAGATCATCCAAAAAAATTGGTAATAGGTATGTATCAAGAGGTGTAAGTACTCGCTCAAGCACAAGAGATTTAGTTGCTAATGTTGTATTTATTTCTAAAATAAAACCTAAGAATGTTTTAGAAGCTTTTATTGATGAATTTTGGATTTCTGTAATGCAAGAAGAACCAAACCAATTTGAACGGAATCAAGTTTGAGAACTCATTCCCAGACCTATTGATTACTCGACTATTAGTACCGAGTGGGTGTTCCGAAATAAGTTAGATGAGAATGGTTCAGTCACACGCAACAAAGAACGTCTAGTGGCTCAAGGCAATAATCAAGAAGAAGGGTTGACTATGATGAGACATATGCTGCAGTTGCTAGACTAGAGTTCATTCGTATGCTTTGTGATTTTGTAAGTTTTTGTTGTTTTAAATTTTTCCAAATGGATGTCAAAAGTGCTTTTCTAAATAATTTTTTATAAAAGAAGTTTTTGTGAAACAACCTAATGGATTTGAAGATTTTAAAAATCCTGATCACGTATTCAAGCTTCACAAGGCTCTTTACAGTTTCAAACAAGCACCTCGTGCATGGTATGTGCGCCATAATTCCTTCTTGCTTGAACACGGCTTTTCAAAATGGAAGGTTGACTCTACTCTTTTCATAAAATCTTTAGATAAAAATATTTTATTAGTACAAATATACGTTGATGAAGTAATTTTTGAATCAACTAATGAGATGCTATATAACGAGTTTGCTAAGTGTATGCAGAGTGAATTCGAAATAAGCATGATGGAAGAACTAATATTCTTTCTCGGGTTGCAAATCAAACAAAGTTCACAAAGGATATTCATCAATCAAGCAAAGTACACAAAAGACTTGCTAAAGAAATTTGACATGGACAACGTCAAACCTATAGGCAGACCTATGGCAATGTCTACAAAGCTTGATATAGATAAAAGTGGTACACCAACTGAAGTTCGTAAGTACAGAGGTATGATTGGTAGTTTACTATACTTAACTGCTAGTCGACCAGACATTAAGTTTTTATTATGCTTATGTGCTATATATCAGGCTTGTCCTAAAGAATCACATGTAAGCACCGTTAAGCGTATCCTGCAATACCATAAAGGTACTTTGACGATTGGTCTTTGGTATCCTAATACCGATTTGTTTGAGCTGATAGTTTACTCGGATGCAGATTTTGTCGGATGCAAAGTCGATCGTAAAAGTACCAGTAGCACATGTCATTTTTTAGGAAAGTCATTAGTCTCCTGGTTTTCTAAAAAATAAAATTCTGTTGCATTATCAACAACCGAGGCTGAATATATAGCCGTAGGACGTTGTTGTGCTCAGATTTTGTAGATGAAACAAACTTTAGAAGACTACCAATTATCGTTTAACCACATCCCTATTTACTGCGCTGGTTCTATTAATCTTACGAAGAATCCTGTATGTCATTCTCACACTAAACCCATAGAAATTAGATATCACTTCCTTAGAGTCCATATTTTACAGGGAGATATAAGTTAAGAATTTGTTGACACTGAGATCAACTAGCTGACATCTTCACCAAGCCATTAGCTAAAGATCCTTTTAACTTCACATGAAGAGAATTAGAAATTTTAGATGTTTAAGTAATATAATTAAGTGTTAATTAATTGAATTCATAAATTCGTAGAAACTATTTTGGTTATAAGCCGAAAGGGCCCTTCTGACAAAAAGACGTAAAAGTCTATGCAACAGGGTGCCAAGTGTCTTCGGACTACTGCTAGATGGGATCCGGCCCCTACAGCTAATCCGAAATAGTCTATACGGTTTGTGTCTTTTGGTTCATTGATATAAATTATACTTCTTCAACATAAATATTTATAAGTCATCTTTGCATTTATGTTAAAAACCTATCACAAACTTTTCAATTCTGTCCAGATTACCCATGGACCGAACTCGATCAGAGTTTTAGCTGAACTCGGACCGAACTCGGTCTAGGTAATTCAGAACATAAGCTGGACAGTCGGGTTCTCCTCTATTTAAACCCTAAAAATTATCATCTTCTTCACCAAGCCACTCAATATTCCACTAAAAACCCTAACCTCCTAGTTCTCCTTCCTCCAAGCTTCTCAAGTACTCAAAACATTGATTCAGAGCTTTTTCGAGATTATCATCCACGGTTCATCTTCAATTTTGGTAAATCTAAACTCTTTCCATCTATTTCAAGTCCAATGGCTCCTAAAATTCCTCATTCTTACAAAAAGAAGAGGAAGGTTGGTAAAGTTGAGTCCTCTACTGCTCAAGATGCGGCTTCTTTTTGTCTTTGTTCAGTCCCTTCGTACCGGATGGTAATTTCTTTGATGATTTCATTTTTGTGTCACAAAATGGATTCAATAATTGGTTTAGTAATTTCTATCAAAGAAAGATTTGTTCGGTAGTCCTATTAATTTTACTTTGTTTCTCGATCACATCAACTTTTTTGAGCACTTCGAGTTAATAGATTTAGTTCAATCTAGTTTTTTAATTTATTCTAATGCTATTCGCATGTTTTATTGTAATCTTTTAATCACAAAGGGCACGATTAAATCAAAAGTTGGCAGAATTGACATCAATTTTGATGCTGATGATTTAACTATCATGCTTCACATTCTCAATACTGGGGAAGCATTAATTGATATTACCTCGGTGCAATTTCTCGAAGGTACAAGTTTTGACCCTTTTCGTGACTCCTTATGTGCACCTAACTCTCGTCCTCACGGCACTCTTCGTCCTAAACATCTGAACAACTACTTCTATGATCTCCATAGAATGATATTTTCTGCCATTATTCCAAAAAATACAGCCACTGTTGAGTTTTCATACTTAGAACTATCTCCTATCTATCATCTTCACTTTCATGTCCCCTTCAGTCTGCGTAAGACTATTATCGCCACTATGGGAAGGTGTCGCAAGAAATCGCGACGTCTTCTCTAAGCGATGTATCTGCCTATCATTTTTTAGCACTTTGAGGTTACTTTGGATGACTGTGCATATCTTCATGAGCATTGTCGAGTTGCTCCTATTCCTGCAGTTTAGGCTCCTCCACCTTCAGTTAAACCATCAGCTGCGGATTCCCATCCTTCCCATCCTTCCGGAGGTGTTACCCTTGAGTCACTTCAGGCTCTTATGATATATCTTTTTCGGTCTAAGGACTTTCGTATCACTCTTCAACTTCAGGCCATATCTAACACTGTACGGGATGTTTTGTACAGGTTTGCTCACAACCCTGGTGGTCATATTCCTATGGTTCGAGATCCTATAGTGCTTGGGTATCGTATTGATGATCCAGAGGCCCAGCGATACTTTGACCCTGTTGTTGCCCGTTATGATGCCCACCGTTCTACTAAAATTGGTCATTCTAGGGCGACCGACACTGATGACGAGGATGATGATGACAACGATTGAGGATATGTTTCCTCGTGATAGAGCATCACTTGTTATTTTTTATTTTTTAGTTATCTCTGATATGTATTAGTGATAAATGTTTCTTTCAAGCATTATCAGTTTGAGTTTATTTGGCTAGACTTGTATGCACTTTCTACTATTTTAGTTTATATAACAGTTTTCTATTTCAGCACTTTGCATTATTATATGTTCAATTTTTTCTTATCTCTATTGTGCTGAGTAATATTTTATATCGTTATGTCATTTTGCTTATGTGACAAAACGGGGGAGTAATATGATACTTTATCATCTTGTTGATTATTATGCTCTCTGACTAACAAGTTTGAAGTTATCTCTATTTTTTTTTGGAGTTCCTGTTTTCTAGACTTTTCAGATGCTCAAACTATACGTTTTGTTACGGGGGAGTAACAAGACTTAACCATACATTACGGGGGAGCAAATATATTGTACTAATGCTCAAAGCCAAGCTACTTCCGTACCTTCCATACCGCATCAAGTCTTCTTCCTAACCAAGCTGAACAATTTCTTAAGTATCAATCGTAGTTTTGTCAAATTATAATGATGGGGGAGAATGTTGGCCTATTTAGCCATTGTCGAACCGATTTTGATAATTGACTTAAAATTCTGAGCTCGATATGAAAAGAAATAGAAGATCACAGATTTTGTCTCAACTGATTTTTTTCCCTATTTTTATGTATATTTCTTTTTATTGAGTCTAGAAAATTGTGCGTTGGGATTACTGGCAAATTTAGGAGACCCTACTCTCAAGAAGGTCCAGTTCATGAAGGGAGAATTCCGTAGCCATTCAGTACTGCTCCTCTAGGGTTGCGTGTCGACAACCTTGGGTTTCCTCGGCGGCAATCACTTCGCCCATTTTTAAGTCGATCTTAACATCCTGTTGACGACAGTTTTTCGCTCCAGTTCCTGAAGGGAGAATTCGGTAGCCATTTTCCCAAACTCTGCGTCCGCTATGACCGAGATGTTATGCTCAAGGCCTTGAAGATCCAAGGTAATGGCTTCTAACTCTACCAGAGAGGCTTCCAGGGCATCAACTTTCGCCATATATCCAGGATTCTCGTGCAGTGTAACCAACTAAGCCCTTACTATAGACCGAGCTAGCACAAACGTTCGATTTTGCTCCAAGACGACCTTTATACCGCACTTGAAAGCATTGTAAATGGTGCCGAGGATTAGGTTGGTGAAATAATCACTATAAGCCATAGTCATTGTATTCAGTAGAGGCACCATGATAGAAGGCTATGGAACAGAAGTGACAGAAGTAATAGCAGCTGCAGTCATTACATAACAAGAGGATGTTGTCGAGGCGGGAGCAGCCATCGTTAAGGACAAAGTCGCCAATGAAATAACGGTACTAGCTTTAGGCGCTGTTTGGTCCAACTCCTGTACCACTATCTCAGAAGAAGCCCCGTGTGTGCCTCCCTTTGAGACACATGCTGGGTCGAGACCTTCTCGAGGAGAATCCCCCTCCATCCTAGAGCCAACTCCTAGTTCCCCAGCCTCCAAAGGTGTAATTACTACGGCAGCAGTTGTCTCGTCAGTAGTCTCCTCGAACGGCTTATCAGCGGTCTCCTCAACCAGCTTTTCAGCAGCTGGTTCATCAGTGGTCTCATCGACCGGCTTGTCAGCGGTCTCCTCAACCGACTTTTCAGCAGCTAGTTCATCAGTTGTCTCCTCGACCGGCTCGCCAGCAGTCTCCTCGATCGGCTTTGTAGTGACTGTATTGACCGACTCCTCATTAACCAGCTCTTCGGTGTCTACATCGACCAGATCTTTAATGGCCTTCTCGGTCGCCGTTTCAATGGCCGTATCGGCCGGCTCTTCAATGGCCTCCTCGGCCGCCATTCTCATTACCGCATCGGCCAACTCTTCAATGTCCTCCTCGACCGCCGTCACAGAGGCCTCCTAGACCAACTTTTTAATGGTCTTTCTAGCTGGCTCTACATCATCCTTCTCGACTGACTCTTTGATGGAACTGGGTATTCCCAGGACCCTTCCTTTGTTGTGTGTCTTGATCGATAGAAAGCTAAACAAATCTAATACGTGTTCTAACCCTTCATAGGCGGAAACTAGGGTTCATGAATTATACCTGCGGCGAAAAGGAAACAAGTAATTCCTGGCAATCTCGAGCGGACGACCCCAAGATCTTCTGCACGTATTCCTTCCTCGAGTTGGACGTCGTGTGGGCAACGATCTTCCAACCTTTTCTTCTCCTTGGCAGCCCTCTCTTTCTCTCCTTACGTGAATTACGAATTTAGAGAAAGTTTTATATTTCTGATCAGTAATCTGACGGCCAGAGAATAGAGGATATATATAGGTTACGACAGGGACCATGAAAAGAAATTAGGGTTAGGCCTCCTAACGGATCTGGATATCCCGTGTTCAGCCCGAACACACAATCCAGGCCCATTAACAATAGCTCGGTCCACTAATGAGCTATTGTTGCACTACCTCCCTAATCCCAAATTATGTTTGTGGGCTCCTTTTATTATATGCTCGTTTGGCTCCCCATGTTAAGATATCGTATGTCCGTCGATCAAATTAAGTTACTGACAACTATATTGATTCGACATCTTTTATCCTTAAGTAGTACCGCTCAACTTTATTTGTCATGTCGGATATAATCCACCTGCAGGGTTTACATGACAATCCTTAAGCTCCTTAAGGGGACATCATCAACCCGATGTATCGGGACATGGATTCCATTTATAATCAACAGCCCATTATACATACAATGTTATTACCCAATTCATAGAAGTTGTTGATCTATAATGAATCTCACTCTTTTATAAGTTAAAGTAATGCACACTGCATATACATGTCCGTTATTATATCCGAATTAAGAGCACAAGCATCCATAATAACAGAGGTATTTGTTCTCTTATGTAGTCAGTACAAAGAGAACAACCTCAAGTGGTCTTGTTCAATACACACAAAGTGTACTAATATAAACCTATAGTCAAGATAGACTAATACTAGATTACACTACAACCTTTCCAATGGATTGTCCAAGTCCATCTAGGTTATGAACTATTTATATACTCCATAGGGAGCTGATAATATGATCTTTTGTGTGACACCACACACCATATTATCTACAATATAGAATATCAGACATTTGCATTAACACTTGCAACAAATACAATATGCAAATATTTGCCCATATATTCTCATTCAAAATTTAAGGAAATAAGGTTACTACAAAAGTGATGCTTTTAGTATATAACCCTAACAATCTCCCACTTATACTCAAAGCATTGCTTTTAAGTATACTATTACAAATCTCCCACTTATACTTAAAGCCATGCTGCTACATATCTGACTCCCATTCCCTCAACATGACTATCAAAAGCCTTAGCTGGTAAGCTCTTTGTAAAGGGATCAACTAGGTTGTCGGCTGATGCTATCTTGATCACATCGACTTTTTCTTTCTTTACGAAATCTCGTATCAGGTGGTACTTGCGCTCAATGTGTTTGCCTGTCTTATGGGCTCGTGGTTCCTTCGAGTTTGCAACTGAACCACTATTATCACAATAATGTGTAATAGACTTAGGCAAACTAGGTACCACATCCAAGTCCAACATAAAGTTTCTGAGCCAAACCGCTGTTTTGGCTGCCTAAGGGGCTGCCACATACTCGGCTTCCATGGTAGAATCAGTAATACATTTTTGCTTGATACTCCTCCACACAATGGCTCCACCTCCCAAAGTAAACACATAACCTGAGGTAGATTTTTTGGAATCCCTATCTGACTAAAAATCTGAGTCTGTATACCCCAAGGAAACTAAACTATCTGCCTGGTAAACTAGCATATACTCTTTAGTCCTTTTCAGGTACTTCAAAATATGCTTTACCGTAGTCCAGTGCTCTTGTCCTGGGTTAGACTGATATCTGCTGACCATGCCTACGGTAAAGCAGATGTCTGGTCTCGTACATAGCATTGCATACATTAAGCTTCCTACTGCAAAAGCATAAGGAACTGCCTTCATGTTCTCTATCTCTTTAGGTGTCTTCGGACACTGCTCCTTTGATTGAGCAATTCCATGTCTAAAATGTAAGAAACCTTTCTTAGAATTTTGCATACTAAAACGAGTTAGTACATTATCGATATAGGAAGCTTGGGATAAGCCCAACATCCTTTTCTTGTGATCTCGTAGAACTTTGATCCCAAGGATGTGACCTACTTCTCCCAAGTCCTTCATATCAAACTGTTTGGATAACCATACCCTTACATCAGATAACACCTTCACATTGTTTCCAATGAGCAAGATGTCATCCACACAAAGTACTAGGAACACCACCACGTTTCCGTCACACTTTCTGTATACATATGATTCATCTTGACATTAATCAAATCCATCGGATTTTATCACCTGATCAAAACATATGTTCCAAGATCTGGAAGCTTGCTTAAGTCCATAAATGGACTTCTTGAGCTTACAAACAAGATGCTCCTGGCCCTTTTCAATGAACCCGTCTGGTTGCTTCATATAGATGTCTTCCTCAAGACTTCCATTAAGGAAAGCTGTCTTGACATCCATTTGCCAAATCTCATAATCGAGATGAGCTACAATAGATAAAAGAATCCGGATAGACTTAAGCATGGCTACAGGAGAAAAGGTTTTCTCATAATTGATACCATCTCTTTGAGTAAAACCTTTTGCTACAAGCAGAGCTTTAAAGGTTTCAACCTTACCGTCTGATCCTCTTTTTCTCTTATAGACCCACTTGCATCTAATAGCTTTTACACCAACGGGTGGTTCTACAAGCTCCCAGACCTGATTAGAATCCATAGATTCTATTTCAGATATCATTGATTTTTGCCAAGACTCTGTATCGTTATCTTAGAGTGCTTCATTGTAAGTGCAACGATCATAATCTTGTTCCTCAGGGACGAAGTCTGATGACTCTACCAAGAACGTATATCTATCAGGTTGTATCACAACCCTTCCACTACGACGAGGCACTATCGGTTGTGGTGTAACATTTATGACACGTTGTGCAATTATTTGTGGTTCATCCTCTTGTACTATTGGTACTGAAGTACTTGGTGTCTCACGTCTCAGTTCTTCTAGAACAACTCTACTTGTGGGTTTATGGTTCATCATATAGTCTTCCTCTAAGAATCGGGCATTGGTGCTAACAATGACCTTTTGATCCTTAGGACTATAAAATAAACCTCCTTTCGTTTCTCTTGGATAGCGTACAAACAAGCGTACTTCTGTACGAGATTCTAACTTATCTGATTTTCCATTCAGCACATGTGCTGGACTACCCCAAATACGAACATGTTTCAGACTAGGCTTACGTCCAATCCACAGCTCTGTGGGAGTAAGAGGTACTGACTTAGAAGGAACCAAGTTCAAAATATAAGCTGCAGTCTCTAAGGCATATCCCTAAAACGAATCTGGTAAATCCAAATAACTCATCATTGATCTAACCATCTCCATAAGAGTTCTATTCCTTCTTTCGGCTACACCATTCTGCTGGAGCATTCCAGGTGCAGTCAATTGGGATACAATCCCAGCCTCTGATAAATAATCTCTAAACTCTCCAAAGAGGTACTCGCCACAACGATCTGATTGTAATGACTTGATACATTTTCTATGACGTTTTTCCGTTTCAGCCTTGTACTATTTGAATTTCTCAAAGCACTCAGACTTACGGTGCATCAAATAAATGTATCCATACCTTGAATAATCGTCAATAAATGTGATAAAATATTCAAAGCCACCTCTAGCTTGGATAGTCATGGGTCCACACAAATCAGAATGAACCAATTCCAACACATCTTTGGCCCTATACCCCTTTGCCGTAAAAGGCCTTTTGGTCATTTTACCTTCCAAGCAGGATTCACAGACTGGTAGTGCCTCCACTTCCAATGAACTCAAAGGTCCATCTTCAACCAGTCTTTGAATCCTTTTTAGGTTAATATGCCCCAATCGCAAGTGCCAACGATATGTTTGGTTCATACAAGAAGGTTCTTTTCTCTTATTTAAGTTTGATGACATATTATTTATTTCCATAAGTTGCATTGTGGGCGAAATAGGATTAATGACATACAAATTATTACCCATTCACCAGAACAGATAAAATGTTTATTCTTTCTAATAACAATATTGTCATTAAAATAAACTGAATATCCATCCTTAACTAACATAGAAACAGAAACTAAATTCCTTCTAAGTGAAGGTGCATAAAGACAATCTCTCAATGTCAAAGACTTATTTCTACCAAAAGATAAAGTAATATCTCCTAATGCAATGACCGATACTTTTGTAGCATCACCCATGAACAAGCATATCTCTCCATCACTGAGCTGTCTGGTTTCCTGTACTGCCAAAATAAGTCATATCAGCGACGTATTTAGCGACTCCAAGATAGAACGTCGCTAATTTTTGGGGGTTTAGCGACGTTTATCTAAGACATCGCTGTTTGTCGCCAACATCGACTAATAGCGACGTCTAGCGGCTACAATTTGTTAAATGGGAATCTCCGTCGCAAGTTCGTCGGTACACGTCGCTGATATAGCGACGTGTAGCGACGCATTTTAATCAGCGTCATCGTTTATTAAATATCAGTGACGTTTAGCGACGGCCGAAAAGGACGTCGCTAAATATTTCATATAGGCGGCGAGGGTTTCCTTTTCGATCATTCACAAATTCCCTCCCCCCAATTTTTCGTGCGCTCCTCCTCCGCGACGCTCCTCCGGCGATTTTCCTCCTCCGGCCTCCTCCTCCGCGGCGCTCCTCCGGCGATCTTCCTCCTCCTTCTCCTCCTCCTCCTTCCTCAGGTAGCTCCTCCTCAGGTAACTCTCCCCTGTCCCCGCTTCCCAGTTTTTCCTCATCTTTTAGCTCTCTCTTTCGCTTCTAGTTCGTGTCTACGAGAGCGTGGACTCGCTGCGGGGGACACGAGACTCACAGTGGACTCGCTGCAGGGGACACGAGAGCGTGGACTCGCTTCTAGTTCGTGTGACACCTATTTTGTTGGTTTAGATACGTCGTGTCCCACTGTGTGGACACGAGACTCACAGTGTGACACCTATATACTGATACTGGGAGTTTTTTAGGTATATCAACTGTTAATTTGATGTTTTGCTTGGATTCGAATTCTAATTCAGGGTTCGAGCCCTATTTACTGATACTGGGAGTTTTTTGGGCATTTTCAGGGTTTTGAAATGATGAATAAATTGACTAATAATTATTATCGAGCCCTATAAAATTTTAGCTATGTCACGAAGGATGGATACTAATCCTGTGAATGAGTTTTCTCCTAAGTATTCAAGACAGTTGAGTATGATTTAGCTCACTGACATTACTGAAATATGGAATGAATAGTGTAGGGTATGTTGGTCAGGTTTTGGAAGAGTTGGGATATGATAGTATGCATGTTACAATTAATAAGGAATGCTGTTGACACCAAATGTTGCATGACAGGTTACTTGAATAACCTGGAATGTTTTACCTACTGAAATAAATGGTTTGGGCAAGGGTGTGTATAGGTTTGTCATCAGATGGTATGGAATTTTGTCTGCCAAGTTCTGAACAGCAGTCCAGGCTGCCTACTTAGTTGAAAGTCTTAATTAGACTTTCTGTTCAGTACCCTTTGACTGAATTAAGTTGACCTGAATACCATATTTTAAATCCTAAATCTAAGTCTGCCTGTTGTTCAATTAATGACAGGTTATCTTGTTAACAGTTAATGCCTTCCTTTTTAATATGTGTAAAACTAAGAGGTAGGATAAATCCAGTACAAATTAGGGACTGTCATGTTCAGGCAGTTGGTACCAGTATTTAAGACTAGTTTGATTTGTATAATTATCTGCCATTCGACTGGCGAGACAGAAATCTATGTACGACATTTGCTATAAGGAATTTGCACTAATCTAATGTACGACATCGTGATCAGGACATAGTTCCTGCAGCCATTCGACTGGCGAGGCAGAAACTATGTAGCCACAGATAAAGTTGACTGTCCTCCGACTCCCATCCCTCGGCAATGATGATACGACAATCTATCACTATATCTTTTAGTAGTAGATAATGTCTTAGTATTACATTATGTGGGTTCATCTTGATTCTGTTACATCCTTCAGATACTAGATTCGATAAGAACATATACTACACCATATGTACAGAACATAGATGATTCAAACTAATGTATGTTAGAATGAATTTTGGGTTGTGTTCTGAGCCATTCATCCCCACACTTGGCAATTATGCATGTGAAATATATCGTTGAAGAACATAAAACTTATGGTCGTACAATCGTCACTTTCGTACGTCAGTTCATGTCGGTTTTCACTTTCTGCAGTAATTATCTTAAAATGGATATGAATTACTATCTGCAGAACCTTTTGTGGATATACAATCGTCATCCTGATGAATTGTTATCTGTGTCAATCTTTGCAAAATTATCTTAAAATGGATACGAATTACTATCTGCGGAACCGTTTGTGGATGTACAATCGTCATCCTGATGACATGTGCGGTGTGCGGGATGAATTTATACAGGGTGTACAACAGTTCCTGCAGTTTTCCAAGGCGTTCCCTCAGTACATGGACCGTACAAAAATTAAGTGTCCATGTATGAGATGTCGCAACTTGAAATATCATTCGGAAGTGGATGTGACATATCATTTGTATTCGAGGGGTTTCATGCCAAATTATTATCAGTGGACCATACACGGAGAACTTGTGCCTTTAGCCTCTGAGCCGGAGCCTTATGTGGAGCCTTATGTAGATGTCCACGAGCATGCTGATTACGACCAAGGGTGGACGAACATGGTTTTCGATGCTGCGGGGCCTAGTTTCGATCCGAACAATCAATATGCAGCTGAGGAGGCACCGAATGCCAATGCTGCAAAGTTCATGGAGTTGCTGGAGAATGCAAGGACTCCTTTATATCCTGGTTGTGATGACCATTCACCGTTGGAGGTGATTACAAGATTGTTGAGCATAAAATCAGATTTTAACATGTCTCAAGAATGCTACAACTGAATCCTGGAGTTAATTAAAGATATATTGCCGGAGGGTGGCAAGTTACCTAAAGACTTCTACCGATCCAAGAGAATGGTGAGATCGCTCTGGATGGGGTATAAAAAAATTGATGCATGTCGCAACGGATGCATGTTGTACTATATGGACGACAAGGATGAAGACGCCTACAGATTTTGTGGTACCGATCGCTTCAAGGCAACTAGTACAATAAGGACTTCTGGTGCACGCAAGCCAACAGATTCGATGTACTATTTGCCTTTGACGTCGCGGTTGCAGAGGTTGTTTATGGCAAAGGAGACAGCTGATAATATGAGTTGGCACAAACGGGAACAAATAGATGGAGTACTGGATCATTCATCCGACGGGGAAGCATGGAAGCACTTTGATCGAGTGTATCCCGATTTTGCTTCGGAGCCGCGTAATGTCAGATTGGGGCTTTCCTCCGACGGTTTTACCCTATTTGGACTTTCGGGTTCACAATATTCTTGTTGGCCTGTGATTGTTACTCCGTACAACTTGCCGCCTTGGATGTGTATGAAGACTCCTTACATGTTCCTAACTGTTATTATTCTAGGTCCGAAGAACCCGAAGAGGAACATCGATGTGTACTTACAGCTCTTGGTAGATGAGCTGAATCAGTTGTGGGAAGTAGGTACAACCACATATGATGTTTCCAGAAAGCAGAACTTTCAGATGAGGGCCGCACTAATGTGGACCATCAATGATTTTCTGACCTATGGAATGTTATCGGGTTGGAGCACCCATGGTCGTCTCGCATGTCCGTACTGCATGGATCGCACTAAGGCTTTCCGTTTGAAATACGAAGAAAAACCGTACTTCTTTGATTGTCATCGACAGTTCCTGCCAAAGGATCATCCGTACCGGAGGAAGAGGAATGCTTTTCGTGCTGGCGTGGTAGAGAAGTCCAGTCCACCGCCACGGTGGTCCGGGTACACGATATGGAAAGAAGTTAAAGAATTGTCAAGTGCTATTGAAGAGCCTACAGCGGGGTACAAGTGTGATGGATTTGGCCGCGCTCACAACTGGACGAAGAGGAATATATTCTGGGACCTACCATATTGGAGTGACCATCTGCTCAGACATAACCTGGATGTCATGTATATCGAGAAGAATATATTTGACAATATAATAAATACTGTGATGGACGTAAAGGGGAAGACGAAAGACAATCCCAAGGCCAGGTTGGACTTAGAAAAAATATGCAGACGTCCAGAGTTACATTTGATAAAGGAAGGCTGTGGGAAGTATAAGCAGCCCAGGGCCATTTTCTCACTGGACAAGGAGGACAAAGGTAAACTTTGTAGGTGGATCCAGGACCTAAAATTTTCAGACGGGTATGTATCAAATTTGAGAAGATGTGTTGACCCGAAGAAGAACAAACTATAGGGTTTGAAGAGCCATGACTGTCACGTTTTTATGGAGAGGTTAATCCCGATTGCATTTCGAGAATTCTTACCTCATGTCGTTTGGGATCCACTGACAGAGCTTAGCATATTCTTCAGAGATCTTTGTTCTACTAAGTTGCTCGTCGATCGGCTTGAAAAGCAGGAGAAGGACATTGCAGTAACATTGTGTAAGCTTGAGAGGGTGTTCCCTCCTGGATTCTTCGACTCTATGGAGCAATTGCTAATTCATCTTTCATATGAGGCACGTGTTGGTGCGCCCGTCGGTTATCGGTGGATGTACCCGTTCGAGCGCCATCTAAACCACCTGAAGAGGAAGATGAAAAATAAGGCACGGGTCGAGGGTTCTATTTGTGAAGCCTATGTCCTTGAGAATATTACAAACTTTTGTTCAATGTATTTCAAGCCTCATATTGCTACAAATAGAACAAGAGCTCCGAGGAACGACGATTGAGATATAGAATATAATGATGCATTATTGAAAGTCTTCAATGCTCTTGGAAAGCCTTCTGGAAAACTAAAAAAGAGATATTTGAATGATGAGGAACTAAAGGCTGCCCAGTTATATATATTACTCAACTGCAAGGAGGATGAAGTGGAAAAGCTAGAGTGGTAAGTGAAAATCTTTAACGTTCAAGTCGTCTATTTGTTGATTACGTTATTATAATTTAACGATTATATCCCGATATTTATTGGTTTTCAGCAAATTTAATGATGAGGTGAGGTCAAGTAGACCATACATTGCAGATAAAGAAGTAGAAGAAGAAATGAGACTTCATTTCCCGTCTTGGTTGACTGTATATGTACGTAAGAAGCTAGTTAGAATCTTCCTCCATTCACAACTGCACAAGAAATAACTTAACATTAAACTTAATTTTGTATCTTTTCGTGTTTAGGTCGATCGTCCGGACGTCATCCTTGAGAATGAATCTATTAGAACTCTTGCCAAGGGACCAATTTATGCCGTCAAAATATGGCCAAGTTATTGCATGAATGGGTTTAAGTTCAAGTCAACAAATGCTCTCATCAGAGATAGCTTCCTGGATCTTGATTCCACAAAAAATAGTTGCTTGTGTATCAAATCTACAAACTACAAAGATGTCACTCCAGGCAATGATTTCTATGGCGTCTTACGGGAGATCGTGGAATTGACGTACAACTATGGCATAGAGCCTGCCAACATCGTGTTGTTCAAAGTTGATTGGTTCGATCCCATACAAGATCAAGGCTAGAAAATTGACAAGCATGGTCTTGTGGATATTAACTACCGTCGTCAATACCAAGGATACGAACCATTTATCCTAGCAAGTCAAGCTCAACTCGTATATTTTACAACATATCATACACGGGGAATAACGAGGTACGACTGGTGGGCAGTATACAAGACTAAAGCCAGAAATACCTACGACGTCGACGAAGTGGCTTATCAGGAGGACGAGCTGCCTCTTGTACCAAATACTCGGATGCATCGGAAGAGAGGAAGGCATTTTGGTTTGCCCACTTCAAGGTAACTAAAGATAGTTAATTTAGTATGATTAATATAATTTTAAGCATTTTTTAGAACTTATTATTTTAATTTGTAATTCTTGTAGAGGACTTATTTTTATCCACCATACTGGGCCGAGCAGATTGAGAGACAGTTTCATGCCGTCGCCGCCAAGTTGATCCGTGATGCAATTGACGATCAGAAAGCTCGTCAGCACTCCGAAAAGTCGATTGCTAGTTGGATCACACATGACCAGTGGACCACGATGAGGGCTCGATTTGAGGAACCCCGGTACAGAGAGCGGTCGGAGAAGGCGAAGGCGGCTAGGACGAGGGCCAGAAAGTGGTGTGGTGGATCGATTCCTATGACGGAGCATTTCCGTCGTCTGGTATGTAATTTATTGCAGTATATAAGATTTTATTGATAGTTTGAGTATATAATTTTCCATTTTACTAGAGAATAAAATATAACAAACACGCAGGTATAGAGGGGTGAGGACGCAAAAATGGTGACCGTCTTCCTGGCCACCTATCGGAAGGACGGGAAGCTCATCGACGACCGGGCTACTCAGAGCTATGTAAGTACTAATTTAGATTTTGTTAATTTTTAACACAACTTGAAGAATATCCAGATAACCATATACTTAATAATAATTAAATATTTTAGACGTTTATTAGGCTAATTTAGGTAAGTACTGATGTATAGAGATGCACAATGATTTCTAGGACGAGTATGTTAGGCTACGTGATGAGCGTACGTGTGCTAGTGCACCGGCAGAGGGAGGGGTTGGTACATCGCAGCCCTCTCCGCCTCAGTCGGAGGACGAGCTCAAGAAGATCGCTGTTGGTGGTCTTCAGAGGGGTACGTACTACGGTACGGGGTCCTACGGCGCATTTGTTGCGACGCAGGCATCCAGGGCTCCCTCTTCCAGTGCGCATTCACAGCCAACACAGACCGAGTCGAGGAGACCATTGTCCGTTAGATTTCTGAGCTGCGCGACGATATGCTGAGGAGGATTGCTGATCAGCCAGGGTCTCAGGTGCAAGGGGATGCTGCGTCGGTCACCGCATGCTTTGACGAGCTCGAACGCACCGTGCAGCACGTACAGGGGACACAGGAGTGTTTTCCATAAAGAAATTCTCTTTATTTGTTGTGTTTCTGGAAAAATTACAACTTTGGGAGTCCGATCTAGAAGACGATCGCTTTATCCCTTGGACTATGCGAAGAAGAAAAGCTCTCAAAATTTTGACAGTAGATATCAATGTATCTGTACAATGAATGAGAAAAAAAGAACTCTATTTATAGAGTCAAAAATAATAACTGAAAAGATAACTACCTCACCATAGGTGCACTTGAAAAGTCACGCAGACTCTAAATACACGCAGGGTTAGTGAGTAATTACTGGACGTGGCCCGTAACTGTTGGACACATGGCATCAGTGCATAGGTCGTGTGCAAGTTACTGGGCACGCGAGAGAGAGATCGGTGGCATGGCTGCCACGTACTCCAGTTGAAGTGAAATCCACGCTGACTTGCTGAAGGCAAAAATCCACGCAGATTCGTTGACGCAGACTCGTTGAAGGCAAAATCCACGCAAGCTTTGAAGAAGAATACTTCAGAATTCACGCAGGCTTTGAGAAGAATAACTCAAAAGTCACGCAATATTTTGAGGAAGGAGAAGGTTCAGAATCCACGCAAACCGCCAGCTGTCTTGATTTGGCACGCTTCGTCTGACACAAAATCTCTGACATTGATTATATTGTCAGCCGCATTAAATGAAGATAAGACCCAAAGTCACGCCAACTTGGTGAAGAGTGAGTCTTGCTAAGGAAGATTTCGAAAATCATGCAAAAGACGGCTGTGATCTCTCGAGTTCTGTGCATACGTGGCATACGAGGAGACATTTCTCGACTGTTGTGTTGTCAGTCATTATGATTCTGATGTATGGCTAAGCTGTCTCTGCGTGACTTCTAAAGGAGATGGCCAGGTAGAACTTAGCGTATCTTTTGTGCTGCTTCTCGGATCACTCTGCGTGACTTGTTCTGATCAACTCAGCGTGACTTCATTTTTGAGGCCTACAAAACCCCCTTCAAAGTTTTCGAAAAATGATAAAATATTTTCGAAATACTTTGAAATAGAGATGATGAAATGAGTTAAAGTCATGCTGAGATGACTTAAATGATTTTTTTCGAAAGTCGAAAAGACTTTGAAGTTCTTCGAAAACACCCGAATGAACCTATTAAATATCATAATGACTCTTCGTTCTCCGAGACTGATTGCGTCCAATTTATGGTGGAATATGAACTGTCGACGAGATCTGTTATATAAACAGGGAGTGATTCTCAGTTTTGACATTCATCTCTCGAAAATATGACCCCAAAGGAAGCAGCTGAAGAGGAAGCACGTAAGTTGGGCTTTTGTTCCCATGGTGACCCCACTTTTGGGGGTAAAGAACCCGAACCTGTCGTCATCGAGCTCAAGGACGACGCCATGCAGTTAGCCAAGAATCTCTTGAGCTACTTTGGATTGGATGGCTCGCCTTCTTCTGATGGGCGGAGCCTTATGGAGAAGCGTGAAATGCTCGAGACTCTGTTGCATCGCCTGGGAGTTAAGAGCGTAGAGGAGTTAGGCATCAAACTTAGTCGCTCTGGAAAATAGAGCGTAACTTTCTACGCTTTTGTTGCACTTTTCTGTTTTGTCTTTTTGTAAGGCCATCAGTGCCTGTTTAAAGAATGAAGTACAACTTTTGTGTTTGATCTGCGTGCCTTTTAATGAAGAATATTAATTAGCACACTTTGACTGTTTCTAATGTTGTACTGTCTCCCGAAGTACACGTGACACTCATTCCACAATTTACGAGCGCTATTTATGCAGATCTTTTCCAAGAATAGACCTGCACTTGACCCTTTAAATAGATGGATGAACTCCACGCAAACTCATCTTCCCATTCTTCTTCCTCTCTTCTGAGAAATAAATTTTCTGTGAGAAGAAAATAGGAAAGCCATGGTGTCTGATGTCAAATCTCTGTGCACGCTACCAGACATGGGTCTGTCAATCCTTAGCAGCAAACTCAGCGATAAGTTCAATATACACGCATCGAATTTTTTTGTTTGCTAAAAACAAATTCATCTTCCTGAAATGAACAGAATGCATCTGTCTTTGCTTGGCCAATTTCTGTTGGCTGATTTTTCCTTACTGTTTCTTGCAGAATTTTGGCTGAAAACCTTCTTCAGAACTGGCATTGGTGATGTGGATGCTATGGAGAATGTTCTTCTGACACCCACATCAGGGAGCTCATACGCCTTTGACGCGTAAATTAGACAACTCAGAACTCTTCGTGAGATAGAAGGGTCTTCCTTAGATGGTAGGAAGAGCCTTTATACACGAGAGTTGGATGGTGGGGTTAACTCTACTACCGAGAAATCGGGTAGTAGAGTTCCTTTCAAGGCAGAACCAGGAATTGTATCCCAAGGTTTGGATACATTCCTGTCTTCCTTGAGAGGTTACCCCCATCCACCCAGTTGTATTGGCAGCAACACATTTTCGTGTTGCCCTACTCTGTGGTTCTCCTCTCGTCTGAGAGATAAGACCAGAGTTTAATTCCTGCTGATCTGGTCGTGACTGAGACCCAGACAGTCAGGAATTGCCACCAACAACGAACCTGACGGAGAAGGTCCGACGGAGAAGATCCAAAGAAGAAGATAGATCTCTATTAGGTTATCGTTGTGGTGTAGAATGAAAATCCAAGATTTGTAATAGATTTCTATTATGATTTGTAAGAAAGTCTAAGAAAATGTAATAGAATTTTTTGTGGTGAAATGAGAATGGAAATGATAATTCTTCTATGCTCAATGATTTGTATTTGTGGATGAATTATGGACATGATAGATAATAAAATCATCTTTTCTGTTTTAGAGTATATGATATTATCAGAGGTATTATGGACATGATAATATATAGGAACTCGAAAGAAAATAGATTGATTTCTATGCAGAGGTCAAAATATGACAAATGAGTAAGCAGATTCGGAATTGATTCAGAGGTTATGAAAACATGATAAATAACGAATCCCCACTTGATAAATTGATAGAAGATTATGAACGGATGAACCGTTAGGAAATGATGAACAGATAAACTGTCGAGTGAATGTAATAAATGAACGGATGAACCGTCAAGTATTAATGAACATGTGAAACGTCGGATGAATGTGAGAATTGAATGGATGAAATGAATATCGGGAAAGAATACGTCTCTTTGATCCTTGTAACCATATGCCTATAAATAGAGCATATATTTGAGTAGAAGGATCGCATTTTATCCACAATGTCTTCTGAAGAGAATATAAAGAAGGCTGAAGTCGTCCCCGAAGCTACTGAAGGTGTTAAAGAACATCCACCTCCGCAGAAGAAGAAAATGGGCGAAAGCTCGTCTACTCCCAAGCCGCCGAAAGATATCCTGGACTTCCTGGTTGAACCAGGAGAAACCGAAGAAGAAGAAGCAATGAGGCTGGCTGTCTGTCAATTCTTGGTGCGGTCAGGAAAAGATGTACTCAATTCTTTTGCTGATTATGTATGTGGTCCTCGTCCCAAATATGAAAGGGATTACAGTGATCTTCCATGATGATGTACTCTTTTTCTTGAGGAATTTGTCTCAAATAAACTCCGTTTAAGGAAACTTTGTTTACGATATATCCTTCCCACTTTATATTTTTGTCTTTATTCATTGATCTTTTGACTCAGAAATCAGAAAGACTAAATATCATTTTCATAAATATGATATTGAGATAGAAAATTCAGAGGTAATATGGACATGATTTTCTGGATATCAAATTTGTTGAGAAAACGATACAAAGTAGAATACCTATCTCCACTGGGGATAATAGATATCAGAATGATTCTTCGGAAAGAACAATGAAACAGCTGGAGAATGATGGGAGGACAATCTTGATAGAAATATTAGACGTAGTACTTCTTCAAGAATTTGCCGTTGATGGGCATCATAGTGGCTTTACCATCTAGAGTAGTGAGTTGATAAGCCCCATTAGAAAAGATCTTATTGACAATGAATGGACCTTCCCATTTTGCATCAAACTTGCCCTTACTCATGTGTGTCATAGTCATCGGGCGTCTGACAGTAAGCACAAGTTCTCCTTTCTGAAATGTTCGAATTCTGACTTTCTTGTTAAAAGCCCTTGAAATTCTAGTTTGATAGAATTCAATATTCTGTTGAGCAGATAACCGCTTTTCATCCAGAGCCTCCAATTCTTGAAGTCTAAGACGATCATTATTTTCTGAGGTAAGTTCATTAGCGATTGCTATCCTTAAAGAAGGAATTTGAATCTCTAATGGGAGAACAGCCTCAGATCCGTACACCAGAGAGAAAGGTGTACACTTAGTAGCATTACGGACTGTAGTGCGATAAGCCCACAAACATTCCCCGAGCTTGTCACTCCAATTACGTTTGTTAGTGGAGACAAACTTCTTTAGGAGTTTGATGATAGTCTTGTTGAAAGCTTCTGCTAATCCGTTAGCTGCTGGATTATATGCGGTAGAAGCAACATTATTGATCCGGTGATCGTCACAGAATCGAGTAAATTTCTGGCTGACGAACTGTGGTCCGTTATCATGAACAATGCGTCGAGGAACACCAAATCTGTAGATGACGTAGTGCTTAATAAAGCTGATGACATTAGACGTCTTAACTTCAGATAAAGGAATGGCTTCGGCCCATTTGGAGAAGTAATCGGTTATTACGAGAATGAACCGATGACCTTTAGATGACGGTGGATTGATCGGGCCAACAATGTCCATGCCCCAAGCTTCGAAGGGCCATGATGCTGCCGTCGGATGTAAAAATTCTGAAGATTGATGTATAAAATCCGCATGGATTTGGCAAGCTTTGCATTTCCTTGCATATTCAGTGGCATCTGATACCATAGTTGGCCAATAATAACCCATCCGTCGAATACGGTCTTGAAGTTTTGGCCCAAGTTGATGCGCTCCACAAATTCCATCATGTGCTTCACGAATAACTTGTTGGACTTCATCACCGGCAATGCACCGAAGGAGTAAACCATCATAAGCTCGACGATATAAGGTCTTTGTTGTATGATTGTAATAGAATCTGAGTGATCGTCGTCTGATAGATGCTGCCTCACTCGGATCATCCGGAAGAATATCATATAATACGAGATCTAAGAAAGGAAGTCTCCAATCTTTATCCGTATTCTGATTCTCAGTCGAGTTACTGAAGATGAATTCCATGCTGGAATCGGATGAAGATGATATCGATTTACGACTGAATCTAAATCCCCTTGTTGTGTTGACGTCATGAGATGTTGATTCTTCAATGTCAACTGGAAGTCCTAGAGTCAGGTTATTTTCAAGATGAAATAATTCTCGATTACGAACAACAATCATTTGTTGCCATCTGATTGGGATAGCCAGCACCGCTGCAAGATTAGCAAGGGCATCAGCTTCTGTGTTACATGCTCGCCTAACATGTTCAATGAAGAATTCCTTAAATGATGAGGCCATAGATATGGCCGCTCTATGATAAGGAACCAGATCTTGATGGCGAACTTCATAAGTACCCCTGATCTGATTGACAATAAGTTTAGAGTCTCCATACGCCTCCAAATATTGAATATTCAGATGTTTAGCGAGTTGAAGACCAATAAGTAATGCGTTGTACTCAGCTACATTGTTTGAACACGGCTGATCGAGAGAATAAGCCCTTTGGATGGCAAGACCTTCTGGCGATACATGAACAATTCTAACTCCAGCGACAATATCGCCATTAGGACTAATTCTTGATGCTCCATCAAAGAATAGACGCCAAGTAGGATCTTCTTCAGCAATTTGATTTGAATCTAGGACTTCATCTGGGATTTCATCATAGAGTTTTGAATTTTCTGGAATTGAGTGAGCAGCCAGAAAATCAGCTAAAGCTTGTCCTTTGACTGATTTCTGAGGAATATAATGCATGCCATACTGAGCAAGTAGGATTCCCCAGTTAGCCAATCGAGAATTCAAAACACTGGGTTTCTTCATCATGATCCGTATAGGATTGATCTTGGAGATGACATGAATAGTCTGGCCAATGATATAATGACGTATCTTTTGGACAGTAAATATCAAGGCTAGACATTCTTTTTCAACCGGTGAATATCGAGGTTCAGCTCCGGTCATAGTGCGGCTGAGATAATAAATGGCTTGTTCATGGCCATTTTGATTCTTTTGAGCGAATAATGCACCCAATGAATGACTCATTGCTCGAGTATAGAGGAGGAACGGTATTCCTGAGACGGGAGGTACCAATACTGGAGGGCTCATTAGATATTGTTTTATATCATCGAATGCTTTCTGACATTCATCATTCCAGATAAAAGAGACACCTTTCTTCATAAGCTTGTTGAATGGTCTGCAGCGTCCTGATAAATTAGAGATGAATCTCCTGATATAAGCGATTCTTCCTTGAAATCCTCGTAGCTCTTTTAAGGTGCGTGGAGGACGCATCTCTTGGATGGCTTTGATCTTCTCGGGATCCACGTGTATACCTTTAGAGGTAATGACGAAGCCGAGAAATTTACCACTAGAGACGCCTAAGAAGGACTTAGTAGGGTTCATCTTTAATTGATGCTTACGCATTAGATCAAATATAATCTTCAAATCTTGGATATGATCCTCCTTTTGTCGACTTTTGACTGCAATATCATCAACATAGCATTCGACTGTTTTCTGTAAATGTTCACGGAATATAGTGCTCATAGCTCGTTGATAAGTTGCTCCTGTATTCTTGAGACCGAATGGCATAACTGTATAACAGTATGTACCAATCGGCGTTCTGAAAGAAGTGTGCTTCTCGTCCTCTGGAAACATTTTGATCTGATTGTACCCAGAATACCCGTCCATGAATGACATTCGTTCAAATCCACAGGTATTATCAACCATGACATCAGTGATTGGTAGAGGGAATTCGTCTTTAGGACATACCGCATTGAGATCGCGAAAGTCTATGCATACTCTGATCTTGCCAGTCTTTTTAAGAACAGGAACAATATTAGCCACCAAATCGGGATGTTGTTCCTCTCTAATAAACCCAGAGGTAATGAGTTTATTGACTTCAGTTTGAATTGCATCCATGATGTCTGGACGAAATCGTCGCTGTTGTTGTTTGACCGGTTTAGCATTCGGCATGATATTGAGCTTGTAAGTTGCAATTTGAGGATCAAGCCCTGGCATATCTTCATAACTCCAAGCAAAGACATCGATGTAATCACGAATGAGTTTGATCATGTCTTTCTTATCAGTTTCTGAAAGACTTTCACTGATGAATATTGGTTTGGGAGATCCCTCTTCACCAACATCTATTTGAACAAGTTTATCTTCAGTCGGAGGTTCTTTTTGCTCGAAACGGAACTCCCATTGATTATCTAATCTTTGGGCCCACTGTTCTGATTCAGGTGAGATTTCAAACTCCTCTTCGTCTTCATCACTTTCTTCAGAATGGTCAATGGAAACCATATTGGAAGACAGAAGGTTGCAATAGAAGTCACCGATACTCGTATCGGAATCCCCAGAAGTAGTACTAGAAGAATCAGATCTCTTATCTTCGTCAGACTCGGGATCTTCATGGATAATATTGATGAAAGGAGTAGGAGCAGTATAACCCAATCCGCATTTCGTCCTTCCATATTTCAAAGGAGGAATCCGGACCGGTATTTTTCTTCCTTTTCCATTATTGAGGCCAGTCCTGAAGTCATAGCCCATATTTTTGATGATGTCTCTAGATTGCTGACTATAACGACGTAGTTGTAATCTTCCAGTATCATCATTTTTGTCATTATCTTCAAGATCAGAAGGATTTTGAGGCCCTTTGTAGAAGAATATTGGAATGTCTCCTGGCTTTCTGCTGGGAACTAGAAAGTATGAAGATTGTACAGGTTCTAGAGATACATCTGTATGAATAGTCTGTACAACTCCTATGGTTATTGTGTTCAAGTCATCTAACAGATGTAAATAACTATGAACATAATTACACACATCAACGTACTGCAAAGGTGGAGACTTTTCATTAAATGTAAAAGCAGCAATATTTACATTGGGAGAAGGTTGAGCCTTAGAGATTTTAGCCAAGTCAATGACTAAAGGGGGAGAAGAAGAAGAAGCTTTGTTTCGATTAAGATCGATAACAAATGGCTCAGAAGAGGTGAGCTCCCTTGAAGTTTGAGTAGGAAGAATAGTCCGCCCTCCAACTGAAATTAGTAGAGTATCTTGTGAAGGTACAGGAACTGTAGTACACCCACTGACAGGAATGATCAGTGTATTTTGAGTAGATGACTGAGGTAATGGCGAGATCCGTCCACTCACTGGAATGATGAAAGAATCTTCTCCAGAGGGTTTATGAGATCGTTGCTGAGTAGTTCAACTTTTAACAGGGATTATTAAAGTCTCACTTTGTGTATCTTCTTTCTCCATAGCTTGTATGATCCTTGTATACTCTTCTTTGTACATTCGGGAATCGTTGAAATAAGCTTCAACCCCATGGAAGGGATTTATATCAGTAACTTCTTTTTGTACTCTTCCATTGCTATCAATGTATTTAAAATATTGATGAAGAGTAGAGGGCACCACATTATTTTCATGAAGAAAGGGCCTCCCCAGAAGAAGATTATAGGATCCCGCGATCTCGATCACATAGAAAGTGACTTTAGATCTGAAATCGCCTATCTGAAGCTTCAGATGAATCTTTTCCAAAGGCTCACTTCGGCTTTGATTGAATCCCAAGATAGTAGTAACCGTCTTGGAGAGCTTGTGAAGAGGGATTTTTAGTTCATCCAACAAACTCTTTGGCATTATGCTTATAGCAGACCCTGGGTCAATGAGGATACGATCTATCTTCATCGTAACAATATAACCAGTGTAGTAGAGAGGTCGGTCATGTCGATTATCCTCCAGTAACATGTCGTCTTGTGTAAAGGTGATATTTGGGATAATCTCCAGTACACTGTTACAATATAAGCAAGTGGCAGGTTCCGCATCCGGCTTCTTCAATTGTGCAAGACAAGAGTCAGCTTGTAGAAGTGCTTCACTTAACGTCTCCCGAGTCTCTTTGGAAAGACGTAGAAGTTCAAAAAGGGACATTCTAGCTGGAGTATTAGCAAGTTGAGCCAAAATGTCGAAGTTGTAAGGCTTCTGAAGTCCAAGAAGAGAAGACTTCTTGATTGGCTTATCAAACCGAGCCTGTTGTTTGCCTTTCTCCAGAGCCGTAGGCTTGGGAGGAACAGGTTCAGTAGATGATTCTTCTTCGGAAGGAACATTAGGAGCATCTTTAGCATCTGAAAGGATATTAGTAGGATCTTCAGGATTTTTAGAATAATCCTTTAGGTAAGGTTTCCCCGTTCGAGTAGCACTAACAAGTGCTTCTTCTTTGTCTTTTGGCTCTGTGTCAGAGGTAGACCCAAGAGAAGTCATATGACATGACTTGATCTTTCCAGCCTTCTTGGATTTTTGAGAAGAAATCTTTTGAGGAGAAGGCGATTCAAAATCTGCCACTAGATCAGGATGGATCCACATGATTTCCCCTGTTTCCAAAGTGATTGGCACTAATCCTTCAGACTGTGGAGGAGGAAGATTTACTATGTCAAGAGTTGCCTTGGGAATAGGAACAATCCCACTTTCAAGGAGTTGAGGAGGGAAATCTCCAAATTGCATAGAGATGACGTTGGAGGTGACGGTCTTCTCTTTTGGAGTAAGAGAGATAGCTCCAGATTTAATCATTTCTTGGATCTTTCCTTTCAATACATAACATGTTCGAATTGTGTGACCCAGCATTCTGTGATATGGACAGTATTTAGGATGATCTGTCTTACCAGCTTCATCAGGTTTCTTGATCTCTGGTAATTGTATTTTATTACCTTTCAGCAGACATTCAAAGATACCAAGGACATCGTCGTCATCAAAAGAATATTCTTCTCTGGGGCGAGGTGTTCTTGATTGTTGAGTTGTAGAGGTAGGAGTTTGAACATTTGATGCATCTTTGCTCTGAAGATTAACTTCAAGAGTTTCTTTTCCTTTGCGAGCATTATTTTTATTGTTAGCACCTTGTCCTGTTTCTTTAGGAGTCATCTGCACTCCTAAACCTTTGAATGTTTCAGCACTGATTTCTGCAGCTTTGGCACTGACTATGAAGGAAGGCCAATCTTGAAATTGAGTGGACCCTGTCCACATACTGATGATTGGCAACAAGTTTGATTTACACGTGTCAATGGTGACAACATCAGGAGTTCCAAGAGGCATCTTCAGAGCTTCTCTTCGAAACCGTTCAATGTATTCCTCTGTAGATTCATTATTTTTCTGCTTGATTCTAATAAGAGCAGACGTAGTCATGTCATTAAGCCCTTCATAGAACCTTTCAAGAAACATTTGTTTGAAACCAGCAAATGAGGTAATACTCCCATCTGGGAGACTCCTATACCATTCATAAGCCGTTCCCTTGAGATATCCAATAAATACTCGAGTAAGGAGGGCATCACTTGGTTGTAGTTGATCAGTCATCACTTCAAAGTGATTGATAAACTGACTTGGAGAAGTGGTTCCATCATAGAATGAGATAGTAGGAGGCTTGTATTTAGGAGGATATGATACTTGCTTCCATTCTATCGGATAAGGCTGCTTGATGCCTAACCTTTGTAAACCATCCTTCTGTTTGAATGCCTCGAATTGAGTTTTGAGATTCTTCAATTCTTCAGAGACAACTCCCGAAGATTGTGGAGTTGTGGCTTGTAGAGAATAGTTGGGAGGAGGAACAGCATTGTAAGCACTACCCCCAGCTCCAGAGAGACTAGGATTTGGTTGAGCTGGTCCAGGAGTATTGGATTGTACTGCTGGAGGAACTTGTACTGGACTTATATCAGTATCAACTGGTATGGCATCTGATACAGTCTGTCGATTTTGCAACTGAGCTGTCATGAGTTCATACATCGACTTCATTGTGTCAGTCATAAACTTTATTTGCTGTTCCAAAGAAGCAATTCTTTGATCTTGAGGAGTCAAGGAAGAAGAAGGTTCATCAGTATTCCCATCAACCATGCAAGTCGTGACTGTATGAGGGATTATTGATGAACTAGTAGATGTTGTATACTCTGAATCATTGCTTCGTGCATCAAAGTCAACTATAAGAGAATTACCCCCAGTAGGAAGAGGTGGGAAGTTAGATTCTCCGAGAAATTCAGAATCAATTTCAGGGATCAAATTTCTTTGACTAGAAGCCAGGACTCTTGCTCTGGTGTTTCTATATACTCCATCTGGACTATCAACTCTACCCCCGGTGTCCCGAGAAGTCATGTTGACAGAGGCAAACAAAGGCTCATCTTCATCAGGCATAGGTTCATACTGAATCCTATTGAAGACAGACTGTCGTTTATTTTGACATCTGTATTGCATTGTGACTCTTGGCTGGAAGTCACATTCATGATCACCATGGTCTTGAACTGTTGATTGACATCTGCACTGAATTATGACTCTTGGATAGAAGTCACATTCAGCATGTTCCTTTGATATAGAATTACTCCTTCTCTTCTGTTGAAGATATTCCCGTAAATCTGTTTGTGAAGATTGAGGAGTATACTTCCTGTTCTTGGGTCTTGATGGCTCTTGATTATACAAAGAGTGATTAATGTGAGCCACATAATTTTTTGCATACTCTACATCTGGATCTTTTATCTTTATATCCAATTGGTATGGTTTCTTAACACCAGAAGTACTGAGTTTTGTTCTTAAATCAGTGGAAGGTAACACATTAATTTTGGAAACATGGAGTTTTCCTTCTATTGATCTGGATATTTGCAGAGAAGGAAGAGTTAAACCACTCCCTTGATTAGGAGTTGGTAACAGACCCTCTTTAATGGACAGATTCTGTACCCAATTTGAAGAAATCAAAGAAGAAGACATTAAGGAATGTTTCTTCTTAGACTCATTCAGATTTTGAGACATAGAATGTCCAGAAGGAAGAGTAGTCAAAAGACCATCTCCTTTCCTTTGACTAACAAAAGTATCAGTCAAAACTGTTCCTGAAGTAAAAGCTACAGGAGCAGAAGAAACAACTAAAGAGTTATTCCTTTTCGAAGGGACTTTGTGTGGAAGACCACCCCCAGTTCTAGTAGAACTCGGTGAAGAAGAAGAGATAACTAAGGAGCTATTCTTCTCTGATGAAATACATGCTGAAACAGATTTGGCTAAAGAACCAGTACTGTTAGCGTGACTTTTGATTTTAGAATTACACGCTGGAACAGATTTGGCTAAGGAGCCAGTACTGTCAGCGTGACTTTTGATTTTAGAATTACACGCTGGAACAGATTTGGCTAAGGAGCCAGTACTGTCAGCGTGACTTTTGAATGTGGGATTGCACACTGGAATAGATTTGGCTAAGGAGCCTGTACTATCAGCGTGACTTTTAGAGTTGAATTTGCACGCTGGAACAGATTTGGCTAAGGAGCCAGTACTGTCAGCGTGACTTTTAGAGTTGAATTTGCACGCTGGAACAGATTCGGCTAAGGAGCCAGTACTGTCAGCGTGACTTTTAGTTACTGTCATCTTCGAGCGCACAAGAGTGTGCGTGCTTGCAGTGGAGTTCTTGCCAGTGTTAGGAGTAGACACTGTGGCAGAGACTTCACCATTGACTGCCAACTGATTCTTAGGGACATAGACAGAGTGTCCCTTCGACTTGGCAGTGATGATGGAGGCTGGAGTGGGCTTGCCACCCTTAGCCCGCTGCATTTCTTCATAGGCGAGTTGATCGAATTTGATCGTCATCACCTTCTTCGTCGAGCCGATTGACGAAGTGTCGCATTGAGTTGTTACCATCTCAGAAGAGGAGATGGTTTTCCCCAGCAGAGTCGTCAATTTGTTTTCCATAAAGAAATTCTCTTTATTTGTTGTGTTTCTGGGAAAATTACAACTTTGGGAGTCCGATCTAGAAGACGATCGCTTTATCCCTTGGACTATGCGAAGAAGAAAAGCTCTCAAAATTTTGACAGTAGATATCAATGTATCTGTACAATGAATGAGAAAAAAAGAACTCTATTTATAGAGTCAAAAATAATAACTGAAAAGATAACTGCCTCACCACTGGTGCACTTGAAAAGTCACGCAGACTCTAAATACACGCAGGGTTAGTGAGTAGTTACTGGACGTGGCCCATAACTGTTGGACACATGGCATCAGTGCATAGGTCGTGTGCAAGTTACTGGGCACGCGAGAGAGAGATCGGTGGCATGGCTGCCACGTACTCCAGTTGAAGTAAAATCCATGCTGACTTGCAGAAGGCAAAAATCCACGCAGATTCGTTGACGCAGACTCGTTGAAGGCGAAATCCGCGCAAGCTTTGAAGAAGAATACTTCAGAATTCACGCAGGCTTTGAGAAGAATAACTCAAAAGTCATGCAATGTTTTGAGGAAGGAGAAGGTTCAGAATCCACGCAAACCGCCAGCTGTCTTGATTTGGCACGCTTCGTCTGACACAAAATCTCTGACATTGATTATATTGTCAGCCGTATTAAATGAAGATAAGACCCAAAGTCATGCCAACTTGGTGAAGAGTGAGTCTTGCTAAGGAAGATTTCGAAAATCACGCAAAAGACGGCTGTGATCTCTCGAGTTCCGTGCATACGTGGCATACGAGGAGACGTTTCTCGACTGTTGTGTTGTCAGTCATTATGATTCTGACGTATGGCTGAGCTGTCTCTGCGTGACTTCTAAAGGAGATGGCCAGGTAGAACTTAGCGTATCTTTTGTGCTGCTTCTCGGATCACTCTGCGTGACTTGTTCTGATCAACTCAGCGTGACTTCATTTTTGAGGCCTACTATAGAGATGCACAATAATTTCTAGGACGAGTATGTTAGGCTACGTGATGAGCGTACGTGTGCTAGTGCACCGGCAGAGGGAGGGGTTGGTACATCGTAGCCCTCTCCGCCTCAGTCGGAGGACGAGCTCAAGAAGATCGCTGTTGGGGGTCTTCAGAGGGGTACGTACTACGGTACGGGGTCCTACGGCGCATTTGTTGCGACGCAGGCATCCAGGGCTCCCTCTTCCAGTGCGCATTCACAGCCAACACAGGCCGAGTCGAAGAGACCATTGTCTGTTAGATTTTTGAGCTGCGCGACGATATGCTGAGGAGGATTGCTGATCAGCCAGGGTCTCAGGTGCAAGGGGATGCTGCGTCGGTCACCGCACGCTTTGACGAGCTCGAGCGCACCGTGCAGCACGTACAGGGGACACAGGAGTCCATTCACGACACCGTTACTAGGATAGCGGCTTGCATGGAGCAATACAGCACCAGACTGCGAGCCCTAGAGGTGACGCGGACGTACCCATCTCCAGCGGTTACACTGCCTCCTTCTCCAGCTGTTGTATTGCCTCCTCCTTCATTATCGTCGGTGGTTCTTACACCGGAGCAGTATGCTTACCTTCTTTCCAGGAGCGGTGATGGTCCACCTGATCAGCCGTAGTCGACATATATATTGTTGTGTGATGGCCCATTGTTGGGTCTTTTATGTGGTTATACATACATTATTCTTATGTGGACCATTATGTTTGATATTGTTGTTACAAATTTTCATATATCTGGGTTGATTGATGAGATTGTGTTTCAAACGTGTTCGTGATTGTGTGTATCTGTGTTGTTTGATACTGTGTTCGTGATACACACCGTCGTTGTTCTAACAAATGGTGTAGGGGATGCTGTAAATGCTGCAAGTGCTGCAGGGGATGCTGCAAATGCTGTAATTTTTATTTTTAATTTTTTTTCAAGATTAGCGACGTTCAGCGACTCTCAGTGACGTCTAGCGACGAAGGTAACGTCGCTAAGTAAGTCTCACAATGTCGCTAACTGTGATGAATACCGTCGCTGATCGTCACTAAACGTCGCTACGTAAGATGCCGCTAAACGTCGCTATATGTCAGTACTATAGCGACGTAACAAAGTCGCAGAACGTCTCCATTTGGCTCTCAAGCAGGTCAGCATGGATGCATGTCAAGTCGCTCAATGTCGCTAGGTTACGTTGGTAAATAATGACGTTTTACGTCGCTGGTAGTCGCTGAATTAGCGACGTGTCAGCGTCGCTAAGTGTCATCGCAATAGCGACGTATTGCGACGTTTTGTTGTTTAGCGACTAGGTTAATCGCGACTTCATGCAATCGTCGCTAAATACGTCGCTAATCGATATTAGCGACGTATTTTCCCTATTTAGCGACGTCCTGAGGCGTCGCTGATTTGACAGATTTTAGTAGTGCTGGAACCCCTGCAATGTATTACAGACATGATTAGTGGCTCCTGTATCTACACACCAGGTGCCGGTAGATAACACCGCTAAACATGTTTCAACTACTAGTAAATGAGATATACCTTCTTTGTTCCCTTGTTTGAGAAGTGGACAATCAGTCTTCCAATGTCCGGACCCTTTGCACTTGAAACATTTGTCTTTCGGCTTTTTCACCGCGCCTTGAGGTCCCATGCCCTTCTTTGCTAAGTTTGCCTGTTTCTGAATGTTAGTCTTCTTCTTACCGCCTTTTGGGTTAGAAGTAGAAGCCTTTTCAGAAACAAAAACATGACCACTCTGCCTAAAGAGAGATTCAGCATCCTGTAGCTCTTTTGCAAGTTCTGCCAAACTATACAACCTTTTGTTCATGTTGTAATTAAGGCAGAAATTGTCAAAACTTTTAGACCGAGTCCCGAAAATGATATCGACCTGGGATTCCCCATCGATTTCAGCTCCAAGGATCTCCATCTCATTCAGATGACCCATCATCTTGAGAACACGATCCATTACTGGTGTACCCTCAGCCATTTTTGTATTCATCAAACATTTCAAAGCAAACTACCTAGCTGCTCTACTCTGATGTCCGAAGAGTTCCTTGAGGTTATACATCATGTCATAAGCAGTGGCCATGGCCTGATGCTGATGTTGTAGTACATTTGAAATAGATGCCAGAATGTAACACCGTGCCATCTCATCTGCCTTTTTCCACTTCTTATAAGCCTCTTTGACCTCTTCATCAGAGTTAGCATCAGGCTTAGGTGGGTATTCCTCAACAAGTACATATTTGTACTCCTCAGCAGTCAGAACAATGTTCAAATTACGTTTTCAGTCAATATAATTAGGTCCAGTAAGTTTGTTTTCTTTAAGAATCACCATAAGTGGACTGAAAGAACCCATTTTTTTTGAAATCCTGAGAATCACATAAATAAAATTATATAGGGCAAAAAAACTTTTTGAATTAACTAAATATTGATTCCCTCAAAACAATAATAAGAAATTCACCAACACCTTGAACACCATGAATTTAGCAAGCCACGATAATGTGGACGTATACAAATTCAACTTTGTTCAAGTAGGTTTTTCTTATTAATTTTACTATCAGGTCAACATAACTTTATGAAAAATAAAATTAATATGCTGGTCTTGCTCTGGTCATACAAATAATAGCAGTGACTTCGATGGGGAGGATACCATTATTTGTATCTAAGTGTATACCATTACTTAATAATAAGTCCATTACCTTGTAATGAGTTCCTTCAGATGGAGAAGTGAACACATACTAGGTAACTTTCTACAATTATCCCTAAGGAAGTTTGTACTGGTGATCCATAATTATACTCATCCGATATGGAGGAAAGCACTAAAGCCAACACGCAAGTATAATTACATCACCTACAAACCAGTAATAGAGACCAAAGAATTTATACTAAATAAATATCCTCTGCCACATAGTTATTTAACAATGAGGTTTTTTCTACTAGTTGATATTATGTCCATGTTGTCTATTATTAATGTAGGCATGGTTTTAAAAAAAAAACAACCACACAATAATAAACATGCATAATCAGAAAAAGCAAAATGACAAAAATAAGAGAAAATATCCAACTATTATGGTCATCTTTGCTGCTCCGTCCTCAACTATCTGAATCCAAAATCTGTCGCTACGCAGATCTATTCGGGGTTCGACCTGCCCGTTCAGGTTGCGGAGTTCGGGGCAGCGCCCCGATTTTTTTATATATAGGTTTTGGCTGTCGATTCCTTCATAAAAAATCATCTGTCTGCCTCTGGACTGCTTAAAACCAGCATCTCGTCCGGCGTCAGAAACAGCCACCACCGCCATCACGATTGATCAAAAAAATTAAAATTACATCAATCCTATGCCTCCCGAAGGAGTTCACACATAATCTAGATTGAAAAATTAAAATAATAAGCACGATCAACCCTCGTAATTTTAATTACATCCACAACAACAACAACATCCACGACATATCCGTGGTTTAAACAACACAATCAAAAACATGCATTGGACCATAATAGTTGGATCTAAGATGCCTGCAAAATCGAGTTAGAACAGATTTACATCTACCGACTATTACATAGCGCAGGTTTTATTGGACAACATGGACGTATCAATCAATACGTAGATCCAAAGTGGCTCTGATACCAATTGATGAAACTAGGGATTCCCAGGACCCTTCCTTTGGTGTGCGTATTGATCGATAGAAAGTTAAACAGATCTAATACGTATTCTAACCCTTCATAGACGGAAACTAGGGTTCACGAATTATACCTGCGGCGGAAAGGAAACAAGTAATTCCTGACAATCTCGAGCGGACGACCCCAAGATCTTCTGCACGTATTCCTTCCTCGAGTTGGACGTCGTATGGGCGACGATCTCTTAACCTTTTTTTCTCCTTGGCAGCCCTCTCTTTCTCTCCTTACGTGAATCACGAATTTAGAGAAAGTTTCAGATTTCTGATCAGTAATCTGGCGGCCAGAGAATAGAGGATATATATAGGCTACGGTAGGGACCATGAGGAGAAATTAGGGTTAGGCCTCCTAACGGATCTGGATATCCCGTGTTCAGCCCGAACACACAATCCAGGCCCATTAACAATAGCTCGATCCACTAATGAGCTATTGTTGCACTACCTCCCTAATCCGAAATTATGTTTGTGGGCTCCCTTTATTATATGCTCGTTTGGCTCCCCATATTAAGATATCGTATGTCCGTCGATCAAATTAAGTTACTGACAACTATATTGATTTGACATCTTTTATCCTTAAGTAGTACCACTCAACTTTATTTGTCAGGTCGAATATAATCCACCTCCAGGGTTTACAAGACAATCCTTATGAGCTCCTCAAGGGGACATCATCAACCCGATGTATCGGGACATGGATTCCATTTATAATCAACAGCCCATTATACATACAATGTTATTACCCAATTCATAGAAGTTGTTGATCCATAATGAATCTCACTCTTTTATGAGTTAAAGTAATGCACACTGCATATACATGTCCGTTATTATATCCGGATTAAGAGCACAAGCATCCATAATAACAGAGGTGTTTGTTCTCTTATGTAGTCAGTACAAAGAGAACAACCTCAAGTGGTCCTGTTCAATACTCACAAAGTGTACTAGTGTAAACCTATAGTCAAGATAGACTAATACCAGATTATACTACAACCTTTCCAATAGATTGTCCAAGTCCATCTAGGTTGTGAACTATTTATATACTCCATAGGGAACTGATAATATGATCTTCTGTGTGACACCACACACCATATTATCTACAATATAGAATATCAGACATTTGTATTAACACTTGCAACAAATACAATATGCAAACATTTTCCCATATGATTCTCATTCAAAATTTAAGGAAATAAGGTTACTACAAAAGTGATGCTTTTAGTATATAACCCTAACACTCTTCAATAGCCCCCTCGATCGACGTTTCAATGACCACGTCGGCCAATTGTCTGACGGCCTCTTCGACCAACAATTCATGAGCTATCTCATCTCCCTCATCTTCCTGAACTTTGAGGGTCTCTTCTTCCACTTCATCAATATAGGAAGGAGGCTCGGTAAAGGTATCCTGAGCAGTACCTTCAGTATCCTCGACCGTTGGGCCTATCTCGGATATGGGTTCCCGGGCCACGCCTTTGGCCACCTTAAGACCAACCCCGGGTATTACGACAGGCTCATCCGCAGGTGCCCCGTAATTGATACGAAGCCATCAACTCCAAAAAATCTTGAATTTCATACTCAAAAGGAGCAAAAGGAGAAGCTTCTTCCGAGTCAGCAGCCTCAGAAACTACAGTCGTCGGGTTCCCCTCTGGGGCACCAGCCTTCTCGACCCTCGTGATTAAAGGTACCTCGACAGTCGAGGGCCCTGCTATCATACCCCAGAACCAGAATACTGGCAAGTAGGGACGGACCAGGCCATCTACGTAAACCAAAGTATTCTATTACCCCGAAATAACATATAATCTGTATAGATGAGGGTTACTACTACAGGCCAACAGTCAATCCTAGTTCGAATAATCTTAGATATCTTAATCACAGTCAAGCAAATAATATACAAGGATATGATCATCCGGCATATAAGATAGTAAAGCATCCAAAACTATAATATATAGATGATCACGAAGCTAGTAATACAAAATAAAGATCTTGCATGACTAAGTAATACATGATCAGCTCTAGCTGCAGTTTAAAAAATATACCATCATGTCTAAGCCCGTAGGCCAAAAGTCAAGTCCAAAACACAAGCTAAACACATGCTCGGTGGCTAAATGCCTTAAAAGAATATACATAAAAGAATGGGTAATAGATAGAACACCTACTCAAGCCCCCTGCTGCTCCGGGTGGTCACCATCGAGTGGACGGTCCAGAAGATCCACTGGCTCCTCAACTAAATCTGCTCAATACAAAACCAGTAGGGTCAGACCCCCAATAGCAACTACCACAAACGAAGACAAACTATGAACTAAAATCAACATGCAAATCATATCAACTCTAAAGTAAAGCGGTAAAAGAAAGATAAGAATAATGTAAAGGTACCACAAGAATATGAGAGAGAACTGGAATATGTCAGGAAATAGCATGTGAATATATAAGATAAACTAGACATGTGAGTATATAGTTAAGCTGGGATATACAAGCATGTGGATCATGTGTAGCATATATGCACTGAAAAGAACGATAAATGACAAGACAACTTGGAAACTATTGTGGAACAGACTCACAACCCGTAAACCAAACAAGGATCGGGGTTGCAACCCTTCTCCTGAACAGAACTCAGCCTCTAATCAATTATCAAAAATAAGTAAACAGGGACAGATCTAGACAGGTAGGACAAAACTGTATATGACTGATTCCATCCATCAATCATGGCCAAGCAATGAGTACGGCTTGATACTTTAGATAACTAGGGTTATCAAAATCCTAATTACTAACAAATTCAAGTTGAGAAATGCAGTTCCAGTTACTTGCCCTGCAGGCTACCCAATTGATCCAAGCCAAAAGAAAATAAGTATAGCAGACACAACCCAGTAAGATACGTGTGTCCTAAAGAAGTACCCTACTCGACGGTGTACTGGAAGAATGCTCATCATGAAAGATAGCTCAAAATCCCTAGTATATATATATATATATATATATATATATATATATATAAGATCGAAAAATATAGGGTGTAGGTAACCAGAAAAGTCTCATCTCCTAATGATCTAGATAATCAAGATAGTTATATAGTTCCTAACATTTTTATTTAGGATACTGGTTGTGGCAATCCGCAGAATACGTCCTAGACATGAGACATGCGAGACTGGACAAGACAAGCAAGAATGTGCACTATAACAAGCCACAACAAGATATGACAATATCAAGACAAGAGTACGCTACGACGAGCTACTATAGTAAACTAGACATGTATTAGAATCAAGAGTGCACCATGACAGGCCACTATCAAGTAATCAAGGAAAAGATATGTAAAATTGTGCACCACAACGGGTCAATATCAAGTAAAAATTAGACATGGCATAGACTGTAAGGTACAATAAATCTGCAAAGGCATAGCAATACATAGTGAGTATAAAAGAACATATGAACATAAGCTAGTGTCAAGTATATATAGGGTGTACAATCATTCTCTAAGTATACAAGGTCATCTAATCATGTTAAAAATTCATTACAGTCGAAAAAGTCAAAAAGGGGCAAAAACGGGCAAAAACAAAAAAAAACAGCCTAACCGGATCATCCGGCGGATTATCGACGAATTTTTCAAAGTATCACAGCTTGTTTTATGGAGCAAGTTCGAATGATCCGGCGGATTTTTGCAAATTTATGTCAGATTTTCCGAACCGTCACAGAAAGTTAATTTTTAAAAATCCAAAACTTGTTTTGGCCATAAAAACTTCGTTTAAATCTAAATTTAGATTTTTAATAGTCAAAATCAAATAAAATTTAATTCTATACAACAAGAAAGTATTAATTTTCACAAATTCAAAGATTTGATAGATCAATACCTCAAAATACTACTTAAATAGGTTCTCAAAAAATTGAAACGAGTTCCAATTTCCACCAAACTCAAAATCTATGTATACAAGCTAGGTGAGGGCCTCATATGTGCATATGTGACCAAGATCCGTGATAGTAACACCAGTATCACTCTCGATATCGAGTTTTCTACTAAGTCAATATTGAATTTTAATAGAAAATTAAAACCTAGTTCTAACCAAATTTAGAAACAAGCATGTAGACGAGAATCACAAGGAAAACATTTTTAACAAAATAAGTTTAGGACAATTCTAAGCATATAATATCAAGGTAAACAAAAATGACAACAAAAAATATTGTTCAAGGATTTACCAAGATGTACTTGCCTAGGTTAAGCTCCAAGCCTAATCTTCCACTCCACCATCAAAGGGGTACGAAACCACACTCTAGGCCTCAAGGCCAATCTCTTCGCAATCTCCAAGCTTGAGGAAGAAGAATGAAAGTGAAGAGGAAAAGAAGAGAGAAGGAAAAGAGAGAGGAGAGAGAAAGTAAAAGTGTATATATTGATGGAGAAATTAATCATGACTTTTGGATGGTGATCCATGTCAAGATCTAAGTCAATCATGGCCATCCAAAGAAAACCAAGTATCCATTGGGTAATAGGATGCATCTATACTATTCACAAAAATATCTAAATACTATTTATTCAAATATCCAAAACACTATTCACGAAAATATCAGAAATACTATTCATAAAAATATCTAAAATCGAAAGTATCTAAAATATGAAAAATTTGTCTCGGCGATATGTCAGTCAAAAAGAAAATCTATAAGTTAGGACAATTTGGAAACTAAAAAAATATGAAAATACATATCTATATATTAATACTGATACTATGAGATGAGTCTCACAACTCTCTCCTCCTTAGAAATTCCTAAAGGTAAGTACAGGAAAACATACGATCATGATCAAGATAGGAAACTCATAAATCATGAAATCCCACTAGAGTAATATACAAGAAATATAAAAGCAATTTAAACATACATAAACAACATCATGTATTCCTACAATCAAACTTAAAGACAAAGGTAGAGCATATATATACGAATAAGTATACCTCACAAGTCAAAAGATACGAGTAACGAGCACGGATATCATCCTCGCACTCCCAACTCGACTCACCCGGTGAGCGATGATCCCAGGAAACACGAACTAATCGGATAGTCCGATTCTTGGAAATCTTCTCCCTCTGGTTCAAAATAGATACGGGCCTCTCTTCATGCAATAGATCGATACCAACGACCAGCTCGAAATAATCTAGAATATGGCTCGAATCCAAAATATACCAACACAACTGAGATATGTAAAATACGTCATGTACTTTGCATAGCGACGGTAGAAGTGCAAGATAATATGATACATCTCCTACTCGCTCGAGAATGTCGAACGATCCAATAAATCTAGGACTAAGCTTTTTTTGTATGCCAAACCTGATGACACCACGGGTAGACAAAATCGAAAGAAATACGTGATCACTCGATGCTGGTATTCCCAATGGCGCTGCCGATCCTGAGCTACGCTGAGATGCTCTCTGATCTGCCTGACTATTCCAATTGACTGAGAAATCAATTCTGGACCAGGCATCTGCCTCTCTCCAATGTCATCCCAAGCTAGGGTAACCACCATCTCCTACCATACAAAGCCTCGAAAGGTGCTATCTGAATGCTCGCCTGGAAACTGTTGTTGTAAGAGAACTCCACCAAATACAAGTGATCCTCCAAAGAACCATTGAAATTAAGTGTGTGTCACGCCCCCTGCGAGGACGATGATTCGGGTGATTCCTCCGGGTTGGGGCGTGACAGTATGCATGATCAAAGCATATCTTTCAATGTCTGAATCGTATGCTCCGACTGACCATCTGTCTGAGGATGGTATGTCGAACTGAAGCTCAAATGGGTACCCAGACTTTGCTAAAAACTCTGCCAAAAATGAGAAGTGAATCTAGAATTCTGATCTGAGACTATGCTAACTGGAACCCCATACAATCTGACAATCTACCACATGTATAGCTCGACCAACTCCTTTATAGACAGACTAACTTTGTAAGGTAGAAAGTGGCCAACCTTCGTGAGTCTTTCCACTATAACCCAAATGGCATCTCTACTAATCGAGGTGCTAGGAAGACCAGTCATAAAGTCTATAGTAATATGATCCCACTTCTATTCCAGAATCGGTAAAGGCTGAAGAAGTTCGACCAGTTTCTGATGCTCAGCCTTGACCTATTGGCAAACTAAGCACCGAAAGGCAAACTGCGTTATCACCCTCGTCATACCATCCCCCCAGAAATGCTGACGAATATTACTGTACATCTTCGTCCCTCCTGGATGAATAAAATACTAAGAATTATGGGCTTCTGACATAGTCTCCTGTCGGATATCTTCGCTCAGCACACAAAGACGACTCCCAAACCGGAGTGTTCCATCCTTATGGATTCATAACTTTTCTCTGTGCCCTGCCACACACTCTGCTCTGAGATGTCAAAGCCAGGCATCCCCTGACTGTACTGCTCTGATCCTCTCCACAATGGTAGACTGAACTTACAAGCCTACCATCATAGCTGCTTCACCATGTAGCACTACCTTAATGTCTATCTTCTGAAGGTCCTCCCAAAGGTGACGCTGCTCCATCAAAAAATAGACTTTGGGTCTCCTGTTCAAAGCATTAACAACAACGTTTGCCTTTCCGGGATGGTAATGAAGAACAACATCATACTCCTTCAACAACTCAAGCTACCTCCTATGCCGCATGTTTAGATCCCTCTGGATGAACACATACCTCAAGATCTTATAATCAGTAAAAATCTCCACACTGTCACCATTCAGATAATGCCTCCAGAGCTTGAAGTCAAACACAACCGCGACCAACTCAAGATCGTGCGTCGAATAGATCTTCTCATGGTTCTTAAGCTGCCGAGATGCATAAGCTATCACTCAACCGTGTTGCATAAGGACACAACCAAGTCCCCGGCCTGACACATCATAATACACCGTGAATCTACCTAGTCCGACGGGTAATGTCAGAATAGGAGCTGAAATCAAACTCTGGTTGAGCTTTTCAAAAAAAAATATGACAAGCATCTGAACACTCGAAGAACACATCCTTGCATCTCAGCCGTATCAAGGGTACATGGATCCTAGCAAAGTATGCCATAAACCGTCTGTAGTAGCCTGCTAATCCTAAAAAGCTGTGTACATCAGAAGTTGTATAAGGTACTAGCCAACATTCGATAGCCTCTACCTTCTTGGGGTCCACCTGAACACCACCTCCTACAATAATGTGACCCAAGAAAGAGACTAAATCGAGCAAGAAATCATACTTGCCGAACTTTGCGTAAAGCTGATGGTCCCGAAGAATCTGAAGAACTACGCGAAGAAGCTGCCCGTTCTCTGCCTTAGTCTGAATATAGACTAAGATATCATCAATAAACGCTATCACAAACTGGTCTAAGTGGGACATGAAGATGCGATTCATGAGATCTACAAAGATCAGTGGTGCATTGGTCGCTCCGAAAGGCATAACAAGGAACACCCAATGGCCATATTGAGATCTAAATGCCGTCTTGGGTATATCCTCCGCTCTGACTCTGATCTGGTATTACCCCGACCGCAAATCAATCTTCGAAAACATAGCTGCTCTATGGTCATCTATCCTGGACAAGGGATACTTGTACTTCATGGTCATCGTGTTAAGCTGACGACAGTAAATGACCATACGCGATGAACTATCCTTCTTCTTCCCAAGAAGGGCTGGAGCTCCCCAAGGCGATCCCCTATGATGAATGAATCCTTTGGTCCTATACTTCTAAACAGACTGATACAACAACAACAACTCTAGAAGAAGATATCCTACAGACTCTCGCTGACACTAGCTCTGGTCCCGGAACCAAATCAATGTAATACTTAATCTTTCAAACTAGAGGCATACCCAAAAGCTCCTCGTAAAACACATCGGGAAATACATCAGAAAAATCACAAACTACTCTGGTCAACTGAACCTCCTTGGCTACTGCCATCCACATGACCACCGGTGAAGACTCCATCTCGCCTCTAGAGAATGAGAACTACTCATTCGGAAGGCGAAAGATAACCTTGCCAGCATGGCAATCTATCGTAGCATGTTGATCACTAAAGCAATTCATAACTAGGACGAGATCATAATTTCCCAAAGAAAACTCTATCAGCCTAACAGAAAACTCTATTCCGTACATTATGACTCTATACGAGGCATAGACTCGGTCTACTCCTACTAGACTGTTACCAGTAAGTATATTAAACCTTATAGGTAAAGACACTGGCTCCAAACCAATACATGTCGCAAATCGTACAGATATAAATAAATACGAAGCACCAGAATCAAATAAAGCTGCTAGTGCCTCCTCGATGGAAAGCATGAAAGCCGGACCCTGGCCTCTGGGTGCTGGACCCCTCTGCAGCTGGCATCTCTATCGCTGAGCCTGAGCCTGAACAACTGCTGAGGCCTCTACTGGTAGAACTATTGAGACAGCATCGATAATGGCATTTGAGCCTGCTGTCGCTGGACCAGCACTGGCGTCCTGAACTGTTGGTTGGAAAGATGCTGATCCAGCCGAACTCCTCCTGGGATAAACCCCTATCATGTGGTCTGATGCTCCACAAGCTAGGCACAAGCCCTGTGCCCTACGGTGCTCTGAGAAAACATGCCCTCCATTCCCGCAATTGGAACAACCAATTAAGAAAGACTGCTTCTGCTGCTGAGGACGTGGCAAAGACTACTGCTGAAAGGAAGCCGCCATAGTCGGTCCCCTCAGAGAGCCAATCGTCAAAGCTGGAACTGCTAGAGCTGGTGCTGACGATTGAGAAGAAGATCCTACTTAATGTAAGGCCTTTTCTGGCCTCCAACTCTATTAACGATCCTCTGCAAGATGTACTCATGTCTCTTCGCTGCCCTCATCACTGCATCAAAAGTCTGGAACTCATACTGCTCAACTGCCAGTATAATTGCCAGATGAAATCCCTGCTGGAACCTTCTCGCCCGATCAAACTCTGTCGCCACTAAGGAAGAGGCAAACCGACTGAGCCTGCTAAACTCTGTCGCATAACCATCGATGGTCCTGCTCATCAGTCGTAGGCCAAGAAACCTCTGATGCAGATCATAACGCGACACCACGTCAAAATAGCGAGTTTGAAACCTCTCGCTAAAATTTGCCCAAGCTATAGGCACCACAAGAGATACCTCATGAGCCGTCCACCAATCATGGACTAAATCCAAGAGCTGCTGTCACGACCCACACATAGTATAGGGGCAATAGTGCGTAACAGTGCCCAGCCTACGCCGCAGAATCGATGATAGAATGCTGTTCTAGGTCACTAACTAACAACTCATACGATAAATATAATGTACCTACCATAGATCTCAACTTCGAATGGAGGACAAGTACAGAGATACGATAATACTCAATCACAGTCTAAAGCATGATAAGATATCAAAGAAATCTAAATAAATATAAAGACTCAACAAACAAGAACTAAATATATCTGAAAAAATCTCAAATACAAAGTCAAAATCTTTAATTATTACTTCAAGTTCAAAACAAAAATCTAGAATAAGTCCACTAAACTAGTCTCTTGGTCACGCCTGAGAATCGGGACCCAAGGTAGTTATCCCCTCCTCAGATCCATAATAGGTAGGACACGTATCCTCCGGAAAATCATTTAAAAAAATATATCCAGTCAGGATGGAGCGAGCACATCATATTTGGCAATCCCAAGTGAATGACAAAGACTATAAAGCAGTTATAGACAGTTATATTTGATGAATCATGGAAGTTGAGACAGGTAATAAAACAGACTGTTTATAACACGTAGTAAATATAGAGGATCAGGATAGCTGACAAAGACTATAAAGCAGTTATAGGTAATTATATTTAATGAATCATGGAAGTTAAGATAGGTAATAAAACAGATTGTTTAGAACAAGGTAAGTAAATACAGTAAATCAGGAGGGCTGACAAAGACTATAAAGTAGTTATAAACAGTTATACTTGATGAATCATGAAAGTTGAGATAGGTAATTAAACAGACAGTTTAGAACAAGGTAAGTAAATACAAAGAATCAAGAGAGCATGGCAATGAAGACTGTGAATAGAGACAATTAACTAGAACAAAGTGATACGAGTCCAATCTGTAAAACATAAGACAATTTGATTCTAGTACACGACACTAATCCAGTATGTTTTGAAATATTGTTCTTGTCAAGTAAAAGGGTAACGAGTAAATATGGCACACCGCACGCTTGACAAGCATACAACGGCTATCTTTCTTGTTTGGATGAGTAATATGGCACATCACACGCTCGGTCAAGCAGCGACGGCTATCTTTTTTGTTTAGACAAGTAATACGGTATATCGCACGCTCGACCAAGCGGCGATGGCTATCTTTTTTGTAATATGACACATCGCACTCGGCCAAGCATCGATCGCTATCAATCTTATAGGGTGGTTCTTGTTGAATACGGTACATCGCACGCTGGGCCCAATGGCGACGACTATCTTGCTTGTAGTGATGGTTATTGTATGATTTGAACATTTAGTACTTGTAGGTGTTTCGAGTAGATGATTCTTGTGAGTTGTTCAAGTAATAGAGGCTAGACGAGTCAAATACATGTGTTGCGAGTGAATGAATCCAGAATACCAATACGTGTGTGACAGAGAATCAAATAGAACTATACTAGAAGCTGAATCACAGTAATCATCAAATAAATGAAAGAACTATCAGATAATGTACTTGCTTGTCATCCAGAGCAATGAATGAGGATCGATGCCCAAAGTGGTGTCACGCAAACCTATATTTGAGGTATACATGGTTATTTTATGTTCTAAAGTGAACAATGAATCAAAATGAGTTAACTACATGCTTCTAGGCCTACTCTAGGTCATGGAAGTTAAACTGAGTTAATGCTAGTCTACTTAGGCCAACACTTGGTCAATCCTAGTCAATTATTGGTCAAACGTGGGTCAACCCTAATTCTTTTAGTCTAATACTAGGATTTTTGGACTAAACTTTATGTTCTAGTTTTTGATAGTTAATTAGGGTATCATGGTATCAATACCAAGCTTCAATACTTAAAATCTAGCCACTAGGACATCGCACACCAGTACAAACATACAAGTATACGCTATTGCTATACATTAAATATGGCGATAACACTCAACTTCCTTTACCAAGCCACTACTATCATATAACCCACATAGATGGGCTAACCCAAACTTCACTCCCAACAAAATAGCCTACTATTGATACCCACGGCATCAGGTCTGAAACATTCATGTTCCTAACTGAACATCAACTAACTAAACCCTTATCCATGGACTAAGGCTATGTGCTACTAAGGACTGAAACATAAAACTAATTCCCCTTTACTTAACCTTCTATATAGCCTATTCAACTAGCCTTATGGGATGGCTGCATTCCAATACACCCCAACTTAAGCTTCACTCTCCTAATTAGATGGACTGCCATATTCAAAAATCTAAACATCAATAGAGCAGTGAGGTACCATTAACTGAACAAGAGGAATAAAGAGACTAAAATATAAATGAACTACACTCGAGCCTCCCATCTGATAAATATATTTTATTTTTCCCACATCCTTATATATAAATACACTAGTATCAATTCAACTGATACTAAAACCCCTAACTTCCTTCCTCCTCTGCTATTGTAGGAACCCAATTGGTCCTTCTAACTCACATACTCTTCATCGGATACATTAAGCATTGGACTACAGGCCCTGCCTTATGCTACTGTTGCTCTTGTCTTTTCCCTTATCCATCTATATCCCTATGCAAGATACAACCACTCTTCAAGTATTCCTCTACTTCTCCACAACTGATACACTAAGATATTGAGCAATAACTGATACTTAATGTCAAATCAAGGACCAAACTTAGATGGGATACAAATACATGATTAGAGACACAAGTCCAAACTCAAGAGGAAATGAGAATGACACAAAGCATGCAATTGGGGCTGAATCGTGAAGAATGTGTATGTGCATATGTTAGGTGGGAAGGACAGAACAGTTCTATAGCCTAACACTTCCATAATCAAATGTAGGCAATGTTAGACAAATGCCACTCAGGATTCATCACAGGTACTAGATGCATTTGAGGGAAGGGAACATGTCCTGCTGTTCAATGCAGGGCATTACAGGATAATCAAAATCTGGCATGTAAATACTGGAACTATCCTTAGGGCATGGATTCGAACTTGGGACAGATGGATAGGCACTGCAAGGAAGTGTGATACTAAAGTAGGTATCAGAACAGTAACAAACAATGTGGAGACTGAACAATTATTAGAGGTAAGGCTCATTAGGACAGGACATTAAATAGGTGGACAGAGTAATGATCATTAATGGACTGAACTTAAATCTAGAGAACAACATGTTCATGACTGGATATGAAGTAGACATCAATAAAGATTGCACAGGAAATGACATGATTGATCAAAGAATGGACTAAGCAAATGGGTGTGGCTAGGTCACTACAAAAAATAGGCTTTTAACGACGGCGAGATCCGTCGCTAAAAGTCATTTTTTTGTCGCTAAAGCCAAATAGCGACATATCAGCGATGGAAATAGTTTGTTGGGAAATCACGTATCGCTAATTTTAATCAGTCGCTAGTTTGTCGAAAATAGCGACTGATTAGTGACGCATTTAGCGACACGCTATATATTGGAAAATGCGACGTAATGGCGACAAAAACTCTGTCGCTATAGTTACCGACGAACTACTGACATCGCAGTGGCATAATTCAGCATGAGAGTAGCGACGGGCTAGTGACGGAAAATTACGTCGCTAAGATGTTTCCGATACGCTTTTGGTGTCGGACAGGAACATAATGACGGAATAGTAAGTAAAACTTACGTCGCTATTCAGTCGCTATACTGGAATAATATTTTCAAGAACATTAGCGACGGAAACTACAGTCGCTATTCCGTCGGTAGCCTGCAAAGTAAATATTCCAGGCATATAGCGACAGAAAAATCGTTGCTGTTCCGTCGCTAGACTGCAATGTTCTAGGTTTTCTGTCGCTATTTTGTCGCCATTCCGTCGCTAAATACAATATTGCATGTCAGTATTTGTGTTTCCTGCACTCCACATCCCTGTCGACAGTTACACACACAATATACAGTCATATAAACAGTTTCCAAATACTATATCAGTATTCGTGTTTCCAGCAGTCCTTATCCATGTCGATAGTTTTATAGTAGGCACACGTATCAGTATTTGTGTTTCCTGCAAATTCTCAGTTTCATGCACACATATCCCAAATATTTTAATACAACACATATACACATATCCAAAATTAGCTTTATACACACATACGAATAATGTTTTAATATAAGAAATATTAATACACGTATCCAAAATATTTTAATACAAGAAAGTACTGTTACAGTAAATCTAGGTCGTCGGGCGTGATGGAAACCTCTCGACGGGCATGATGAAGACCTCTCGACGAACTTAATGAAGATCCAAGCTGCAAACGTGAACGTCGACCTCTCGGCGCCATAGAAAAATCTAAAAGAAATAATAAGTGATGATGTGTTAAAAATAAAAACTACTGTTATGTTATTATACTAATGGAACTCGTATATTAAATTAAAACGTACGTACTAGTCTGATTTATCTTTCCAAGAGTCTTCTGAATCATCGCTTGATTCCGAAGTGTCTTCTTCTGCTTCTTCATTTTTACTATCACTATGATCTTCATCTTCATCTTCCAATACTTCTTCCTCAACATCTTCCAATTCTTCATCAATGTTAACCTCCATAACGTCATCTACTGCAACCTCTATATCTTTTAAATCCTCTTCCTCAACACCAGCCAAACTTATATATGTTGGTTGAGGCTTGACCACCTCTTCCTCTTGGTAGGCTACATCCCTAACATTATATGTATTTCTTGCTTTGTTTTTGCTTACAGCCCACCAATCCAGGGTACTACGCTGTCGGCTAGGATACCTCGTATAGTACACTTGAACGGTTTGACTAGCCAACACAAATGGTTCAAAACCTCCATATCTTTTTCCATGTTTTATATCAACAAAGCCAAATTGTTTGTCAATCTTCCATCCTTGCTTGGGTGTTGTGTCGAACCAATGAAATTTAAAAAGCACAATCTTCGTATCAACAGAATATTCAATCTCTACGGTATCTCTTAGAACATCGTAGTAGTCGAATTCGGGATCGACATCGTAGAGTGAGGCTCTCACAAAAACTCCCAAATTTTTGGTATAATTAGCCTCCTCATCGACAAATGAATGATTGATAGGCTTATCAGTAGTTCTAAAGTTAAAGCCATTGATTGTATATCCGCTCCAACACTGTGCCTTCTTGCTCGATCCAATAGCAATTACTCTTAGCCCTTTGTTCTGCAACTGTATACCAGGACGGAAGACCTAGTGTGGGTAGTATTAGAAAAGTCATTAGACAAAGTGTGGGTAGTAACATATTGAATTTAGAATGGCTAATAATTATAATCCTTACATAATTTCGAAACCACGACGAAAACTTTATATCGACCTCTCTAGCAAGATCATCATCATCAATATCAGGTCTTTCTATTCTAATCTCAGCTCTAAAAGTACTGTAATAATAGGGAGAAACGTTAGCACACTTCTAAATATCGAATTTAGAATGACTAAATGGTGTCGCTTACTTTTCAATATCTTCCATCTCTTGGATACCGCTATTGAGGCTTATATACCGATGTGCGGCTTCAAACTCATCGTCATCCAACCACCGTAATTTAGTCGCACTTGTCGGCTTGCCCCCCACATTGAAGATTGTACGAATCTCTTCGTTCGGTGCATTGATATCACCTTCATCATTCCTCGACGCTCTATTCCGATTTGTTCGGACATGAGTATCGAAGTAGATCGAGCAAAAGTTAGAAACCTCCTTAATGATGTACGCTTCGCATATTGAAGCTTCTACATGAGCCTTATTGCCCACTTTCTTCTTCAGGTGACCTAGATATCTATAAGAAATATATTGAATATTAGAATTATTTAAATAAAAAAATTATAAATTAGAAGATTATTTTATACCTCTCAAATGGGTACATCCATCGATAATGGACGGAAGCACCGACATGTGCTTCATATGCAAGATGAATCGGCAAATGTTCTATACTATAAAAGAAGCTGGCAGGGAACACCCTTTCTAACTTGCACAACATCACTACAACTTTCTCCTCAAGTTCTAACATATGTTGCACCGTCAACTTACTTGAACACAAATCTCTAAAGAAGATAGATAACTCGGCCAGCGAAGTCCACACATGAGAAGGTAGCATCTCTCTAAAAGCGATTGGAAGTAATCACTCCATGAAAACGTGACAATCATGACTCTTCATCCCTGTCAACCTGCGTTCATTGAGATCGACACATCTTGCCAGATTCGATACGTAACCGTCAGGAAATCTCAACTTTGAAATCCATTTACATATTATCAGTTTATCGTCTCTACTCAATGTAAATGGTGTTGGAGGTTTCACCCAGTTACCATTGGACCTTTGCGACAGATACAACTCTGGACGCTTGCAAATAATTTCTAAGTCCTTCCCTGCTTTAATATTGTCTTTTATTTTTTCCTTAATATCCATCACATTATTAAATATGTTGTCAAATATTTTTTTCAATATACATGACATCAAGATTGTTTCTTGTGAGATTGTCCGGCCAATAAGGCAAATCCCAAAAGATACTCCATTTTGTCCAATTGTAATGTTGTCCGAAGCCTTCAATGTGATGGCCCGATCCCGAATTTTCTATGACAGTCGGTAAATCTCGAACCTCTTCCCAAACTACATCTACCGTTAATCTCAACGGAGGAAGAGATACTTCCCGTTTACCAGCCCTGAAGTCATCTCTGTTCCTTCTCCATGAATGTGACGAAGGAAGAAACTGGCGGTGGCAATCAAAAAAACATGCCTTTCCTCCATTCTGAAGGCGGAATGCCTTACTCTTCCCCATACATATCGGACATGACATAATGCCATGAGTACTCCACCCCAATAACATCCCATAAGCTAGAAAATCGTTGATGGTCCACATGAGCATCGCCCTTATCTGAAAGTTTTGCTCCATCGATATATCAAACGTCTGGACGCCAAACTGCCATAATTGTTTCAACTCATCCACCAACGGTTGCAAGTAGATATCGATGTTCTTCTTTGGATTTCTTGGACCGGGTATGATAAGTGTGAGAAACATGTAAGGAGTTTTCATGCACATCCACGGTAGTAGATTGTACGGGGTCAAAATTACCGGCCAACAAGAGTATTGCGTCCCGAACTGTCTGAATGGAGTGAATCCATCTGAACATAAAGCCAATCGAACATTCCTAGGCTCTACAGCCAAATCAGGATGGCACCGATCAAAATGCTTCCATGCTTCGTCATCGGCAAGATGAGATAATTCTTCTTCATCCATCTTTCGTTCTTTGTTATGCCATGTCATGTGTTGTGTAGTATTTGCAGACATATACATCCTCTGCAGCCTCTTCGTGATTGGCAAGAACTGTATGTACTTGTACTGGCATATTCGTGTCCGGGCAATTAATTTTCTTTTGCCTCGGATTGGCTTGTACCGGTCCTCGTCACAGAAAATGCATTTGTCTTTATCACCGTTCTCCTTGTAGTATAACATGCACCCATTTTGACAGCAGTCTATCTTCTGGTAGCCCAATCCGAGTTTTCGTATCATAATCTTCGACTTGTAGAAGCTTTCAAGCAAATCATTTGATCCTTTTGGCAACAACTCTCTTACAAGCTGAATTATCCGGTCATAGCATTCTTGCGGTAAGTTAAAATTAGATTTAAGGTTCAACAGCCGCATCACCACCGACAATACCGAATGAGAATCACAACCCGGATATAACGGAGTATCAGCATGCTTGAACATATCGTAGAACTCCTTTGCATCAGGATTTGGATCCACACGTGCCACAGCAAAATCTAATACCATCTCACGTGCCAAGTTTGTTGGTTGTCGATATTCAAAATAATCTCCGAGAGTAGAATCTCTCACCTCGGTATTGAAGAAGGACTTAGATTGCGAAGCTGAAGATTCTCTTTGTTTAATCCACACGTTGTAGTTCGGCATGAAACCCTTCTTGTAAAGGTGCTCTCTTATGAGTGACACCCACTACCAGAATAAGTTATTTTAGCGACGCCTAAAGACGTCGCTAAAATGCCTAAAGACGTCGCTAAACTAGTTTAGAGACGTATTTAGCGACGTCTTCCTCTTGTCGCGAAAACCTTAGTCGGTGTTTGGGAAGACGTCGTTGATCGTCGCCAACACCGACGTTTACCGACGCAAGAATATGTCGGTAATATACCGACGTTTACCATCGTTTCGTCGATGAAATAGCGACGTTTATGATGTCGCTATACGTCGGTATTCCCTAGGAAAATTACCGACGTTTTTGATATCGCTATACGTCGGTATATAGTACCGACGTTTTGTGATATCGCTATACGTCGGTATATCCTGGGAAAATAAGGTAAAATCTTAGGATATTTATCGACGTATAGCGACGTTTACCGACGCATACCGACGAAACAGACGTCACTATACGTCGGTAGCCTGGCAATATATGCCAGTTTAGCGACCTCTACCGACACAAAGTGCCGTCGGAAAGCGTCGGTAAATGTCGGTAGATGTAACGCCCCAGTCCCAAAATACTTAGGACTAGGTACGTATCCATGCCAGCTGCATACATACGAAGTATACTCCAATATATAGAAACTCGTATGTATACATAAGCTGTAAAATGCAGTAGAACCATAATAACTAAATCTCATCCACTAGATAAATAAATGATGTAAAAGCAACTTTGAATTTTGTCATATATACAATCGTTGGACGGAGACAAAGTCCACTACCAACTATCTCAAATAAAATGTACAAGAAGTGATCGATAAAATAATGAAATGAACCAAGCGCAATCGTCTTCGAAAGAATGGAGAAGATCACGGCCTTGGCTAGAACACCTGCAAATCACAGAAGCACACACCTGGAGGGATAATCAGGTCCTCAGAGGGACGTAACAAGATACAATAAACATGCCATAATAAACTGAATATATAATATGTCACAAACCGAAATAAGTGACAAAATGAAAATAAGGTAATCTAACTGTACTACAGTGTTTATGCAGTTAAGAACAAACCTCCAACGCATGGGCACTCTGGCTCAGTAACCGTAATCTCAGGTATGGCCCATCAGGATACCAGGGACCTCAAAGCATAACATTCATCGAATGTCAGAGGCCAGCAGTAAATCAGTATCGGGATCCAGGACCGTATCTCCTGCAGAGATAACCGGCAATAGGGAAGTGCATACTTGGCCCATACGTCAAGGAACTGTTCTTCCCACCCAATGCCTCACAGAGTCACATCCATGTCTCACATACCTCTACTAACTGCTAAGTCTCCTAACATGCCTCTATTAGCAGTTAGTCCTATCGCATGCGCATGGGAGATTAGCCCACACACAAGAACCTCTATATGTACTCATCTCACACATCCTCGTGGTACAACTGTGTCAAGGTATATGCGATACACTACAGACGGTAGTCTCTTAACTCTAAGTCTATATACAGTCAAAGGATAATAACAAAGTATATCTAATATCACTGAGCAGACAGTAAATCAAGAACTGGAAATAACTGAATAGTGATATGTAATAAAATACAAACTAAATATAAACAGTATAATGGCAAGGTATCTTGCCTGTGGTGCGAGAAAGGCAAATCCAAGAGTAGCAAGTGTCAGCACGAAAACTCACAATTCACAGATGACTCCAGACGCTAAAACAAACATCAAAAATGATCTCGGTAAAGAAGATATACCTAGGAAACGCCTGTCCAAAAGTCAAATTCTGGAACAGGGGCAAAATCGTAATTTCGGGTCAAAACGATGTCCGCCGTTGGACCCGTTTTGCACCAAAATGCGCGCCAGAACCTATGGTCTCTAAAGTCGTCAAACTATATGGCTACGGATTTGTTTTGATGAGACGAACCCAACGGTATGTCAAATTTTGGATTTCAGTGGGCTGTGCACAAAATCGTCCGTTGAGTGGGATTGTGGGCCTGCCAAAATAGCGTCCCGATCAACGGTCTCAGAATCGGACCAAAATTGGCTCACAGGACCAGAAAAATATTTCGAGTCCAATGGCGCAAGTTTCATCACGATATGATGAGTGTGCACAAAGTTGTGACTTAATTTGCAAAGGGTCGATACGGGGGTATCTCGACGGATACGCACTGATTTCGTCGCGCATATGCAACGAAATCGGGTTCCGTCAGTTCCCACACGTCGACAACATCCATACGCGCCTTTCGATGCATATAGTGCACGACCACGTCACCCGGTTTGTCGGGATGGATGCCGTATCGGGGTGTTTCTCTACTTTTTGAAAACAGAATTTACAGTTTTTCGGAAAACTTTAACAACGTGTAACTTTCTACATACTAGATGGAAAGTGAATCCAAAAGGTGCATTACAATCTCGATTATGTTGTCTTTGACTATCTTCAATTAGTTTTTGTGAAAGCTTAATGGACAGCAAGAAAAGTGGCCGACAAGTTGGTGTTTTACGATAGTTTTTAATATTCAAAAAAGTGGTTTTTCTCCAACTTCGTCTTGATTTTTCGAGGAAGTTGGACGGTCATGTCAAAATCCACCTAGGGGATCTTGAAGAGGGTCAAGTCTACTTTCCAGAACATTTTACGGATCAAAAATCGGAGTTACGAGCAGAAAGTTACGTCATTGGGAAGTAGGGTACCTTGAGTGGGAAAACTGCTCCGTGGATGACGAAGGGCTGACTTTCGATGCTCCGTTCGTCGCGCACAAAGCTCCGTCGCTGGTGAAACGAATTCATAGGCGAAGAGGGTATGATCAGCCTCAACTTTCGTTTTGGAAGTTTAGGGATTAGAGGCTTGTGGAAAAAGTTATAATTATAATAACTTGGGACAAAACCTAATACTAATACACTTTGTAAATAGTTGTGTGGACCCATTTGCTTGCCCGCGGGAAAAGCTCGTGGGGTTTGCTGTTGCAGCAAAATTTTGTGTTGGGGGTGGCCCGCCCACTCACGTGGGTGGGTTTAGTTTAAATTTTTTTTTCTTTTCTTTTCCTTTTTCTTTTCTTATTCCTTTTCCTTATTCTTTTTCATTTCAAATCAAATCTTTTATATATATAACCATATATATCCAAAAATCATTTAAATACAAATAACACTTTAAATATCACATATCCAAATATATTTAAATATATCTACATATATATATAAATTCATCTTACAATAAATCAATCTCAATAATAATAATAATAATAACAATAATAATAATAATAATAATAATAATATCTAAATAGAATGAATATATTTTAATCTCCATGAAATAACTTAAATTATAATAAAATAATAATAATCGTCCCAATGGGTGAACTTTACCGCTCACCCATGTGTGGGTCCAGAAAATTATACCATCTTGTAAAATATTATTTTACTAATAAAATATAAATTTTGTACCAAAAGTCAATAAATATTCAACAAGTCTCAAAATTATTTAAAAATATTTGTACACACATGAAATATTCCTACATGGCCATCTTGGTCACCCCACATGCTCACATGGGCTTAAATTTTGTTCAGGCCCTGTTCGGGCTGAATTGGACAAACTGGGTCATCAAAAAAAGAATATAAATAAAATCATAAATTGTATAAATTCATTTTAAGTCCAATCAAATAATAAAAAAATAATTTAAAAAAATAGGGGTTTTACATCCTACCCAACATACAAGAATTTCGTCCTCGAAATTTAGGATGAATAGGGTAGATAGGGTTGAGGGGTAGGAAGAGTTCGTCAATACCAAAAATGCAATTAAATTTTGGAGGAGGCGATAAAACGGCGTTCAACACCACCATGCAATAGAAAATTATGGAGTCGATATATTCAAAAATATATCATGGTTATGGAATGGAATAAGGGTTGCTGGTGAAGGTAGCAAAATTTTGAAAATCCAATTTGGAGAGTAATTAGGAATTGAGTAGATCAAAGAGAATAATTTAGACATTTGGGAGATGTGGTTCCTAGAGAGAAACTGGAGACTAATCGCCTCGATTGAGAGTTTGATTGAAGTGAATGATTAGAATCATTTTCGAGTGCTCAAGAATAATTGGAAGGACACGATAATAATTCTAGGGTTGAGAAAATGAAGAGCAGTTAAAGGCGAGGGTACAGCCACATTAGTCGGTCGATGGCTATCTACATTTCGTGTATAATTAACCGATTGGGAAACCAAAGATGATACCTTGAGTCTATCTTAGCAAGTACAGTGCCTTGTCTTTCCAAAATAAGTAAAAGACAAGAACAACAAAGGTTTCAAAGACAGTGTTATATATTGAGTATGAATTGCGGGGTTCATAGGAGGCAAAAAATAATTCAAAAGAGGATTGTCAAGGCTGTCGCGGAAGAGACCCTAAGGCAGGTTTAACTATGTCTCCATCCGCATAGAATAAGATATGATAAGTGAACCAAAGTGCAATAGGTTGATCAGACCATCATGCACCGGTTCTGATTATACAATATGTTTAGTGGGTGCACCCAACAAAATATGTCATGATCAAGCTTGGTAAAAATAAGCTTGCAAAACTGAAGCTACCTTAGCAACATGAGATTGTCAAAATATGAGCAAGGAAGGTACTGATAAAGGAATTTAAAATAGTCCAAGATCTTTTAAAATCAAGGCTCGCCCGAAGTGTGGGCCTATACAGTTGTCCTAGTGTTTCTTCATTTATGTCTTGGTAGACTAGATAAGGTAGGGTCCTCTGAATTTATAGTCTAAGTGAACTTACCAATGTGGTTCATGAGAAAAAAGGTTTGCTAGGTGGTGAGGTATTCTACCCAACTTACAAGAGTTAAACTAGTAGTGTGATGGGACAACGGGTCAAGCAATCAAGATAAAGCACAAGGTTAGCATTTAGGGAATTAAGTAGAACAAAATCACATATCGGTCGAAAGAATTGAGTCGAGATGGAATCCCTATCCGTGGTCAAAAATATATCGGTATCATGGTAAAGATTATAGTTTAGATATTTTGATTAAAAGGTCATATCATGAAAATAGTGTACAAGAAGACGTGTTTTAGTGGGACATGATATATATACATGAAGGTGGTCTTGTCTGGGTCTTACACATAAAACTTGTTGGGAGAAAAGTGTAGTGTTGTACTCCAAATATGCAAGTCACGGTAGGGAACGCCAGAAGATCGAAAATAGAAAGTAGGAGTTCACGAGGTGATAATTAATGCACAAAATAAAGAAGATCAAGTTAAAGCATGAAATAAAATTAATTAAAGAATCCAAAAATTTAGGAACACAATTCCGGAGAGAAGATAGTCTCCTAGATGAATACAGTTAAGGAACCATTATCTTATTATTCAAATTGCAAATGGGTTAGAAGGTCGCAATTAAAAGATCTAGAATTGAAGGAAGGTCGAGTAAGTCAAGGTGGAAATACAGTCACACAGCTTGGTAGATGACTAACAACACTTGTGTATATACTACTATCATGGTCGTGGGTGACATGGCAATTAGTGTGGAATACTCAGTAGGGTTATCTTGGGGCCTACCATTAAAATTTAACTCGAGTTTCCTCTAAAAAGTTTCAAAAATAAACCTTCAAAAATAAACCACCAAAATCTGTATTTACTCCAATCCGTTCAAATTTATCATAAAAAAAATTTAAATCACTCTCATAAATCTCAAAGCAAAATTTTATCACGTTACTACTAAGCTTTTTTCAAAGTTAACGTTTAAATTCAACTATTTACTCAAGAGTTCATAAATTACGAATCCATAAAAATTCCATAATCAATCAAAAATTTAACACTCTAAAATTTTCAAATAACTCATAATAAAACTCTTAGCATATTAAAAACAATTTCAAAAATTAAGCTCAATGCTCTCATAAATTTTAACTTATATTCATGCTAAGTTATTCCAACAAAATCACAACTTTTAAATGATAACTTACTTTAATCAACCAAAATAACATTTTATCCCATCAACTCGAAATTCTCCCAAAATTTTAATATTAGCAATCCCTCATTAAACTAAATTTTCAAATAACCTTATCAGTCAAAATCTTTTTTTTTTTACCAAAAATCTAAATAGATTTGTAAATCCTCAATCATGGGACACCATTTAAAATAAAAATTTCTCAAAAATCGTTTTCGTAACTTTCAAATATTTTCAACCAAAATTCACCATCATTACTTCTACATAAACTTTAAAATTTACTAAACACGAAAATCGCAAGTTATACAACTCAAATTTAAATAATTCCTATGGCCATTTTTTTAAAAGCTAAGATCATTCTCAATTCAAATTTATAACTGTTCGAAGGTGTATAACTATAATATAAAATAATCATAAACATCAAAACTCGAAAATCAAAAAAAAATTTATATTTGTTCAAAGATGTATATCTATCACCCAAAACTCATAAATATCACAACTCGAAAAGCAAATCAATTTTTATACTTGTGCAAAGATGTGTAACTATAATCCAATAAATCATAAATACCAAATCTTAAAAAGCCAATCAATTTATTAAATCAATGGTATAAAGATTCTAGCTATATATATATATATTTTTCTCCTTCCTGCAGTATCAATCATATGGTGTTTACTATTTAGAAATCTCAAGATTAAAACTTTCCGTGGCAATATTCTACTTTACAAATGACTAATCATTAAATCACACAAAAAAAACTTTTTAACTAAATTAGAGTCTTGAATGTATTCCAATTGCCAATATAACTATTCTAGCCATGTGTTTGACCTATGAGCATATACTAGTGTAGTCATCTTCCTAGTTAACACTAAGCACGAAAATAAGAATCAACGGTAGAGAGGAATCAAGCAAGATGCAATTCAAGGAAGTCGAACGAGAGTTCGGAATTTGAAGCCAAGGGAAGAGGTCAAGCTGTATGGATGAGATTCCTATAATTCTAATCCTATGTTGCAGGTTCACATCGGTACAGTAACGTAACCGAAGTGACAAACTTGACCTGCATGGGCCACCACAGTAGACGTCGCTAAATTTGAAAAAAAAATAAAAAAATAAATTACAGTATGCAGTTTTCTCCACAGAATTATTTTCTCCCTGCAGTTTAATCTGAAACACAATATATGCAACCAACAGAATCATTTTCTCCACAGAATCATTTTATCCACAGAATCATGGGTCTACACAACCAATTACCAATGTATCTATGCAACTAACAAACAAGTGTCACAAACAAATACAAAGAAAAACAAGTACTCAAATACTCAATACAAACAGTCCTAACTCGGACTACTGGGATCTGGAGCAGGAGGGGGCGTGCCGCGACGAAAGGCTATGAAAAGCTCATAGTCCTCCTATGAAATCGACACCGATGAAGGAGGTAGTGACGTCGGTGGAGTCGGTGTCGATGAAGAAGGTAGTAGCACCGGCAGAGTCGACGACGATGAAGGCACACCCGAAGGACGATAACGCCCCAACGTTGCAAGTCGCTGGTGGTATGAATCCATGGTAGATAACATTCTATCACTGCTATCAGCCACCGAATCCTGCACCAATCTCAGCCTCTCGTCCATGGTCATCTGTGATGCCTGCAGATCCAATACTCTGTGCTCCGTCGACGCTCTAAGATCGGTGACGCTCCGCTCTGTCCGCTCAGTCACATGCCGGAACTCCATAATGCTGCGGTCGAGCGCATCCAATCATTTTATAAGCGCAGGCTCATCCGACTGGTGCTGAGACTGGTCCTGAATCCGTCGTAGCAGCTCATCCCGGAGAGACTCCATCATCTGGTGGACTCGGGCAGACTCCTGGGACGGCTGTGGACCATGCACACTAGCGGGGGATGCCCTAGAGGACTGGCTCGCAACTAGGGTGCCATAGGATCCCGTACCATAATACGTAGCCCTATGGAGTCCACCAACGACGGTCATCCACAGCTCGTCTGCCGACGGAGCTTGAGTGGGCTGCGAGAAAGTACCGGCCTCTCCCGCAGTAGGTGCACTAGCAGTCGCCCAGTCCCGAAGCCTCTGATACTCGGCCTAAAAAGTATGGATAGTACTCTATGATTTCTAATTTCTAATTAATTACTTATTATTACTAACTACATGAATATTTATTTGCATGCATATTTACTAAGTTATATTAAAATTAACACACAGTATTATAATTAACAAATAGTATTATAATACTTACATAGGCAAGCTGGGCCCTCTCGTCAATAAGGCCTTCGCCCTTCCGATGGGTGGCCAGGAAGACGGTCACTCTGTCGGCATTACCGACCTTCCTTACCTGTAATTAAATATATTATCTTAGTAATAATTTATCGAATTTGTATTAAAATAATATTTTTGAAAGAAAAATACATACCAGACGACAGAAATGTTCCGTCATTGGAATCGACCCACCGCACCACTTCGAGGCATGCTGCCTAGCCGCCTTGGCCTTCTCGGATTTTTTCTTGTACCTTGGCTCGTTGAATCGAGCCTTTATCGCATCCCACTGATCAGGGGTGATCCAACCTTGGATCGACTTTTTGGTACGATCACGAGCTTTCTGATCATTGATAGCGTCGCGGATCAGCTTAGCAGCGATAGCAGAAAACATCCCCTCGATCAGCTCGGCCCGGTGCGGTGGATAGAAAAACATATCCTAGAAGAGTACGCAAACCAAATATTTTCCAGTAATATATAATATACATAAATCAAATGATTCATGTTAAAAGCAAATCTATTTTAACCTTGAAGTGCACAAACCAGTAGGCCTTCCTATCGTCCGGAGCATCCGAGTAGTTTATTCAAGGACCCCCATAAATTTGCCTTAGGAGCTGGCCTAGGCATCTCTGTACCAACGTGGGACGATATCTATACAGATATATTATATTAATGAGAAAAGTTAATTTATGATAAACACAGAAAAAAATGATAAACCAAAATACTTACTTTATACCGTCGGTCCAAATCTCTGTCCTCATCTCCTCCGGAGGTGCACAGGCATCAACTTCTTGATACTGGTTGGCCGTCGGTGCAGCCTCCTCCATCTCCTCATCTGCCTCCATCGTCGTATCAGCAGGAGGAACGCTACTCTCGGGAGCAATCTCAGGCCTAGAACTACTCATCCTAGGAGATATGCCACGTAGCATCGTGGCGGACGAAGCTACTGTTCGATACACAGGAGTACTGGGCGACGAGGATCCAGAGCCGGTACCAGTAGAAGGTACCGAAGAAGAACCCCATCCTCTAGCAGTACCACAAGTAGGTACCGAAGGAGTACCCTGTCCTCTACCAGTATAAGTACCCCGTGCCCCATATTGGGAAATACGAAACGATCTGCGATGACCTGTCATGCCTGATAACAACATATGATGAGATACAACAAAGACAACAAATAATAGAGACTAGAAATATGAAAGTGCAACAAAGACAAGATAATAACCAAGACAACATATGATAATACATTTTATAAGAAACATCTAAGTCCAGATAATATATTTTACAAAAAACATCTAAGTCCAGATAGTACATTCATATAATAACCAAGACTAGATAATAACCAACTCTATATAATAAGAAAATGAAAGTACGTCTCTCTCAATCATCTTGAGAATAATCATCTTGTTCGTCTTCTTCGACCTCATCTTCCTCTTCATCTTCACTTTCATCTTCACCTTCGTCGGCTTCGTCTTCCTCTTCGGATAATTCTAGATCTTCTACATTGTGTCATGTAATGCATAACTTCCATGGAGTCCAGATCAACAATATTGGTTACAAGAGGTAGCTCGTCCTCCTGATAAGCTTTTTCGTCAACATCAAAAGTATCTCTAGCATTAGTCTTGCATACTGCCCACCAGTCAGACTTCGTTGCTCCCCGTCTCGGATAAGCTGTGAAGTACACGAGCTGAGCTTGAGTTGTTAGTACAAATAGTTCGTCGCCTTGATATCTACGCTTGTAGTTTATATCCACAAGACCATGCTTGTCAATTTTCTAACCTTGATTTTCAGTTGGATCGAACCATTCACACTTGAACAACACGATCTTTGCAGGTTCTCTGTCATAATTATACGTCAACTCCACAATCTCTCGCAAGATGCCAAAGAAATCATTTCTTGGATCGACGTCTTTGTAGTTCGAAGATTTGATACACAAACAACTGTTTTTCGTGGAATCAAGATCCAGGAAGCTGTCTCTAATCAGGGCATTTGTCGACTTGAACCGAAAGCCATTGACACAGTAACTTGGCCATATTTTAACAAAAGTAATTGGTCCCTTGGGAAGAGTTCTAATTAATTCAATCTCGGGTGAAATTAGACGATCTACTTGAATACCAAAGAAGAGATAGTAAGTTATTTATTGTGCAGTTGCATTAAAAGAGGCCAGTAATTTCTGGGGTGCTTACATATTCGCTCAACCAAGAAGGAAAATGACGTCTCATTTCTTGTTCTAATGCTTCGTCTTTAGGTAGGGTCTAACCGACCTCAACTCAGCATTATATGTGCTGAAAAACAACGAAGCAACCGCCGATTAGTATAATAATATTAGCTTATACTATTACATTGAGATGACGTAAACTCATCATTAATTACTCACCCCTCTAACTTCTTCCCTTCATCCTCGTTGCAATTGAGTAATACATACAACTGAGCAGCCCTTAGCTCTTCGTCATTCAAATATCTCTTCTTTATTTTCCCCGAAGGCTTTCCGGACGCATTGAATACTTTCAGTATTCCATCATTAGATTCTTGATAACCATCATCGTTTCTCGGATCCCTCGTTCTATTCGTAGCAACATGAGGTTTGAAATACATCGAGCAGAAGTTTGTAATCTCCTCGAGAATATAGGCTTCACAAATAGAACCCTCGACCCGAGCCTTGTTTTTCACCTTTCTCTTTAAGTGGTTCAAATGCCGCTCAAACGGGTACATCTACCGATAACCAACGTGCCCACTAACACGTGCCTCGTAGGAAAGATGAATTGGCAAATGCTCCATGGAGTCAAAGAATCCAGGAGAAAATACCTTCTCGAGCTTGCACAGTATTACCGTAATATCGTACTCCTGCTTTTCTAGACGATCGACGAGCAACTTACTAGAACAAAGATCTCTGAAGAATATGCTTAGGTCGGTCAATGGATCCCAAACAACCGGGGGTAAGAATTCCCGAAATGCAATCGGAATTAACCTCTCCATGAATACGTGACAATCATGGCTCTTCATACCTGTCAGTTTGTTCGCCTTGAGGTCGACGCATCATCTCAAGTTCGAAACATACCCGTCTGAAAATTTCAGACCTGGAATCCACCTACAAAGTCTCACTTTATCCTCCTTCTCCAGTGAGAAAATTGTCTTAGGCTTCTTCAACTTCCCATTCCTGTCCTCTATCAAATGTAATGCATAACGTCTACATATTTCTTCTAAGTCCAATCTAGCCTTTGGATTGTCCTTCGTCTTCTCCTTTACGTCCATTACAGTATTAATTATGTTGTCAAACACATTCTTCTCGATATGTATGACATCAAGGTTATGTCTAATCAGATTGGTGCTCCAATATGGCAGATCCCAGAATATACTCCTCTTTGTCCAGTTATGAGTGCGACCAAATCCGTCACACTTGTAGCCCATAGCAGGCTCTTCAATAGCTCTTGGTAAATCTTTTACCTCTTCCCATATCGTGTATTCGGGCCACCTTGGCGGGGGATTAGCCTTCTCCATAACGCAAGCACGAAAAGCATTCATGTTCCTCCGGTACGGATGATCCTTCGACAGGAATTGTCGAAGACAATCGAAGAAGCACGGTTTGCCTCCGTGTTTCAAATGGAAAGCCTTAGTGCGGTCTATGCAACACGGACATGAAAGACGACCATGCGTGCTCCATCCAGATAACATACCATAGGCCAGAAAGTTGTTGATGGTCCACATAAGTGTTGTCCGCATCTAAAAATTTTGTTTTCTAGATACATCGTACGTATTGGAACCTACTTCCCACAGCTGATTCAACTCATTAATCAATGGCTATAAATACACATCGATGTTCCTTTTTGGATTATTCGGACCTGGGATAATAACGGTGAGGAACATTTACGGAGTCTTTATGCACATCCAAGGCGGTAGATTGTACGGAGTGACGATCACAGGCCAACACAAATACTGGGATCCCGAAAGTCCGAATGGGATAAAACCGTCGGAGCAGAGACCCAATCTGATATTACGCGGATCAGAAGCAAAATATGGATACTCTCGATCAAAGTGCTTCCATGCTTCTCCATCAGATGGGTGATCCAACACTCCTTCGGTTTGTTCCCGCTTATGACAACTTATATTTTCTGCAGTTTCCTTCACCGTAAACAACCGCTGCAACCGCGGCATCAACGACAAGTAGTGCATCGAATCGGTAGGCTTCCTGGCACCGACAGACTTTCCTCTACCACTGCCCTTGTAGCGATCGGCACCACAAAATCTACAGGCGTCTTCATCCTTGTCGTCTTTGTAGTAAAACATGCACCCGTTGCAACATGCATCGATTTTTTCGTATCCTATCCAGAGCGATCTCACCATCCTCTTAGACCGGTAGAAGTCTTTAAGCAACTTAGCACCCTCATGCAATATTTCTATAAGCAACTCCATAAGACGGTTGTAGCAATCTTATGACATGTTAAAATCGGACTTGATGCTCAACAATCTTGTAACCACCTCCAACGGTGAATGATCCTCACAACCAGGATATAATGGAGTCCTTGCATTCTCCAGCAACTCCATGAACTGTGCAGCATCGGCGTTCGGTGCCTCCTCAGGTGCATCATGATCGTCCGGATCGAAACTAGGTCCCGTCGCATCAAAAATCATGTTCACCAACCCATAGTCGTAAGCAACGTTGTTGTGGACATCCACATAAGGCTCATACTCCGATGCTAAAGACACAAGTTCTCCGTGCGCGCTCCACTGATAGTAATTCGGCGTGAAACCCTTCGAGTATAAATGATACGTGACTTCCACTTCTGGATGATATTTCAAGTTGCGACATCTCACATACGGACACTTAATTTTGGTATCGTCCATGTACTGAGGGAACACCTTGGCAAACTGCAGAAACTGCTGTACACCCTCTATGAATTTATCCCACACACCGCACATGTCATCAGGATGATGGTTGTACATCTACGAACGATTCCGTAAGTAGTAATTCATATCCATATCCAATTGAGGATAATTCTGTAAGGTAGATACATGTACATTGCAGTCAGTGAATGAATGTTAAGGCAGTTTAGATATGGATACGCAACATATACTGTTTATTCATTCCACATATTACAAATAAAGAATTTGAAGGAAGAAACAAAAATAATTATGTTGGGACTAAAACAACTATCTTGTGTCAAAGTGTCGTATCCGATAGACCGATACTAATCCGATACGGTCGATACTAAGTACATACGGTCGAGGTATAATTGTACATGTAGGAGTACACGACACTAAGTACATACGGCCGATACTAATCCGATACGGTCGATACTAATCCGATACCGATTCTGATACTCATCCCAACTGTCCAATATCGACCCTTTGGGTCTATAAGAGTTACTTCACCCAGTTTGTTAAGAAAGGTAAAACTTTTTAAATTAATATCCAATATCGACCCTTTGGCCTGTGCTTGAGCAGTTTCCTAACTTAAACTATCTACACTAACTAATAAATTAATATCCTACTTTAACATCTACTAACTCTCATATTCCTTCTAACATAAACTAATATCCTAATCTAAACTAACCCTTTAACTGAAACTAATATCTAAACAATGCTAATCATGAACTAACACCCTAACCTGGAAGTCTATACTGCTCAAGCATAGGCCAAATGCCAAGTTATAAGGCAAAATGCAGGCAACTGCCTGTAGCTATAAGGCAAAACCAAATGTTGACGGTATATATACCGTCAACATTTAAAAAATTTACTTGTCTTGACACAATGAGTGAAGTAACTCTTATACACCGAAAGGATACTCTATACACTCTATGTAATATGATATACCAATCATACTTACACTTCTAGGATACTCTATACACTGTAGTAATGAATTGCCCTTACTAATGATGCTCTTAGGTAACATATTTAACAGATGAGATTTTCATGTTTCACTTACGCATTTGTAGCTATAAACTGTTTGAGAAACAACATATAGGTATGTGAATCGGTATCGGACTATTCCTATGAGTATTGATATCGACGATGTCGGTAGTAGACTTACTAGCTAGTGTTTTGGTCAAACTCTAGTCCACAAGTTCAATTAGCCTATTGGGTTCATTTCTAGGTAATCCTATAGATATCTCAGGGTATAGGCTAAGGTACACTAGGTCAAGCACGTATGTATACCATATATATACAATAACGTATATATATATATATATTTTTTTTTTATTTTATATATATATATATATATATATATATATATATATATATATATATATATATATATATATATATATATATCCTCTCATAAATATAGTATAACTCATATCCCAACATACCCTCTCATATATGCAAGCCTACTTATATACATAACTCAACTAAACCTATCTCAGAAAACTAAACCAAGGCAAAGATCCATATGTATCAATGCATATGCTAACCCACACATAACATGAAATATGAACTCACTACACTTAGACAACACACGCATAAAAAAATAGCTACATATACATCATCCTATATATGATAGTAAACAATACCTACATATACTATATATATGAAACTGTAAACCCAAACTTATCCCAAACTGGTATGTAAACCCACAAACTGAACTGAACTACAACCCAAGCTAACTCAGGGACTCACAAACTCAACCTGAGAATCAAACTCAAAAGCAAACCCTAACTCAGAACTCACCCAAACTCCCAAACAATATACAACATTCAATTATATAGCCTATTTATAAAAATACATACATATACATATATATGTTTAATATCACCAATACAGAAATAATGTAAGAATCGTATCAGTCATGATCAGGACTAACATTTAGGTTAGGGTTTACCTAGTCGGGGCCGGAGGAGCGGGTCGTCGAGGGGGCAGGGGGTCGCCGGTGGGGAGCTGGAGATGAGGGTGAGCGGGGTTGCCGGTGGGAGCAGGGTTGCCGAGTGGGGTCGCGAAGGGTCGGGGGCCGAGGGGGAGGGTCACCGAGGTGGAGGGGGTCGCCGGAGGCCGAGGGGGGAGGGGGTCGCCGGAGGCCGGGGGGAGGGTCGCCGAGGGGGAGCACGCTTTCGTTTGGGAAAATTTCGATCAAAAAATAATGGGGGAATAAAAACTGAAAGCCTTATATTTTCAATTTAGCGACGTCACACCTATACGTCGGTAATATTAGTGAAATTAGCAACGTTACAGTAATTATGTCGGTAAACGTCGCTAATATTAGTGATATTAGCGACGGTCGCCGACTTATCTGTGACGTATGTTTTCTTATACACAAAAAAGTCGCAAAACGTCGTCGATCGTCGGTAATAGTGACGTATTGCGACGTTTATAGAATACGTCGCTAATTCCTTAAACGTTAGCGACGTTTTAATAAAATGTCGCTAATTGCGTCGCTAATATGACTTATTCTAGTAGTGACCTCTCTAAATGGTATATTCTTACATTTGACACAAGGACACTTTATGTGCCTTCCGTCCATGAAATCGGCATGGCTACTTACATATATAAGAAATTGCTCGACGTCCGCCTTGAAATCATCCGTCAAGCCAATCATACTCTCATGTTGCCGATTGTACATCCACGAACGGTCAAGTAAGTATCGACTTATTGTTCTAATCAACGTGAATGATTCTGCACCAAGAATTAAGACGCTATATATCACTTGGTATCATAAAACAAACCTAGTATAACTTGGTATGACATACCCCTCACGTACATTCACTCATAAAACAAACCTAGTATAATTAGGTATCACATTGATACTCAAGTATCAAATTAATACTCAAGTATATATCGCATTGATCAATCAATTACCTTAGTAATCTAAAACTACTACACCTATTTATTTTGTGTCCGTGTCCCGTCAAATTTCTAAAACTATTATACCGATAAATTTCTATTTATCTACTATACCCACTATTATACCGATAAATTTTAAACACGAAATTGAAATTGAAATCCTAAAACATGTTGAAAAAACACAAACAAAGCATAAATAAAAATAAATGCAAATTTGGGTTTAGGGTTTCGGACCTTGAAGAGGTTGGTCATGGAGAGGATCTCGAAGAAGGGGTGACGTCGGAGGGGGGGGCGTCGGAGGGGGTGGTCGCCGGAGGGGGGTTCGCCGGAGGGGGGCACGACGGAGGAGGAGAAGAGGGAGGGTGTACGGGGTTTCGAAGGAGGAGAAGAGGAGGGACGGAGTGGGGGAGCACGCCGGAGGGAGGTGGTCGCCGGAGGTGGGGGCTCGACGGAGGAGAAGAAGAGAGGATGGTTAGGGGGTTCGATCGGAGGAGGAGAAGAGGAAGGGGGCCGGAGTGGTGGAGGGCGCCGGAGTGGCGGAGGGCGCCGGAGGGGACCGCCGGAGGGGGGGTCGCCGGAGGGGGCCGCAGTCGGGGGTGGGGGGAGAGGGGAGGAGAGAGAAGGATTTTGAGAGTGAGAGAGAGAGAATGGGAAATTTTTGAAATTTAAGTAACTTTTGAATTTTCACATCAAATTAGCGACGGAAATTTTTCGTCGCTAGTCCGTCGCCACATGGAAATGTCACTAAGTAGTCGCTACCTTTATGAAAAAATTTAGAATAAAAATTAATCCTTCCGTTTCGAGATTTACAGCAGCTTAGCGACGTATATATCAGTCTCTAATCAGTCGGTTGACATATTCCGTGGCTAAATGGTCGCTGATCCGTCGCTAAACTTATAAAAAATTTAAGTAAAAAAATTCGTCGCCCGTAAGCCGCTTGTCGGTCGCTAATTGGCGACGGATTACGCCGTCGCTAATTTTCAGTCGCTATTTTCTTATATTTTGGTAGTGGGTGGGCAGATGAATCAAATGCAGTAATTGACTTCATGTGGATAGGGAATTTGAGTTTACAAGTAGTAAAGAGAGTGTATTGAACAAAAAGATTGCAGTACTACATTGATTTAGTCCATTAATCCCTATGGGGAGTGTAGGACAGATGATCTACTACGCCTGATACCATATCTATATGTAGGGCATATGAGCAGTAGGTATATAAAATGCAGTGAAGTGTCAGATGAGTGAAGGATATACCTAATGCAGGTATGTGAATGTGTATGCAGGGCACCTAAGTAGCAGTGAAGTATTAATACTGGGCATCCAAAATGAATGCAAAGGATATATGAAGGTGCAATGTAAAATTATGCAAGATGTGTGTAGTGGTAATGATGTGAACAAGCTATGCAGTGAATCAATTGGCAGGACAGATGATGAACGATTCTCGACTAAGCCAAGTCAGTATCTGGGTAAGTGTGGCACTGTCCATCCTCAAATAAATGCTGAACTTGATGAGAATGCAGCAACAATGAGACACAGGGATCTAATCTCCAATGGGACAGGTCAGTGAATGCAGGACATGCTAATAGATGCAATGGACAGCAGTAAATGGTCATGAAGTATCAAGATAGATGGTAAGTCAAATCGAATTGGTTTGATCTTCGAACTGCACCTAGCACTAACACTTCTGCTACATGTCACTATTATGGTATAAAAGGACATGCACTACCTCAGTATAAGATTAGAAAGCTAGTAGATATGAATGTGTAAGTATGGGTTCCAAAAACTAACATATCAGGACCCTCAAGAAAGTGTGTACCAAAGGTTACATCTCCAACTTGCATTGTAGGTGGACCATCCTCCTCCCACTAGAAGAAAATAGATACTCAATAGTAGTTGCTCCAGGCACATGACAGGTGATAAAAATTGTTTGCAACTCTATCGATGAAGAAAGAAGGCTATGTCTCATTTGGAAATAATCTTAAAGGTCATATCATTGGAATTGGTGGCATAGGTACTTCTCCCTCGCCTATTATTAAAGATGTATGGTTAGTGATAGAATTAAAACATAACCTATTAAGCATTAGTCAACTGACTGATCATGGTTATGGAATTAATTTTGTTAAGAATAAATGTTTTGTTTATGATAAATTTTCTGGAATAATCTCCTTTGAGGGAATAAGAGAAAACAATATATATGTACTATATTTGTCAGAGAAGACTAACAGTACAGGGAAGTATTTGTTCATAACTCAAGACGAAAGCTGGATATGGCAATGCGTCTTAGACATGCCAACATGGATACTATTCTAAGATTGTCCACCAAGAAACTGGTAAGTGGCTTAACCGAAATAACTTTCAAAAAAGACATAGGTCTGTGCCAAATGTAAAAAGAATAAGACATCTAGATCATCTTTCAAATCAATAAACGCTGTAAGTACCTCTAGACCCTTGCAATTACTTCATATGGACTTATTTGGACCAAGTAGAGTCGTCAGCCTTGGCGGTAAGCTTTATGCTTACGTGATAGTCGACGACTATTCATGATATACATGGGTTTACTTTCTTACAAATAAGAATGAGGCCTTTTCTGAATTTGTATCCTTTTGTAAAAAGGTGCAACATGAGAAAGGATTCATTATTACTTAGATTCGAAGTGATCATGGAGGAGAATTCGATAACCATGAGTTTAAATCTTATTGTGATTCGAACGGATTATCTCATGAATTCTTTTGCCCCAGGACACATCAACAGAATGGCATTATGGAGAGAAAGAATAGAACTCTGTGCGATATGGCCAGAGTTATGCTTAATCAATATAATCTTCCAAAGAATTTTTGGGCAGAAGCTGTCTATACAGTATGCCATGTGTTAATTAGAGTTCTGATTAGACCCATATCTAAAAAGACTCCTTATGAATTATGGTTTGATAGAACTCCTAACATCAGCTATTTCAAGGTTTTTGGTTGCAGATGTTTTATTCTAAATATAAAAGACAATTTGGAAAAATTTTGACGAGAAAGCTGATAAGGGCATATTTTGGGGCCATGCAGCAAAAGCTATAGAGTATTCAAGAAAAAGTCACTTACTATTGAAGAATCAATAAATGTCAAATTTGATGAGCTGAACAATCAACGTTATGACGATAGTGACAACGAAGAAGAGAAAACCCCAACACCAGAAGATACACCATCCACGTCCTATCTGGAAAGACTGCCGAAACGATTGCGATTTATGCCGGACCATCCGTAAGAACTGGTAATAGGTGATGTATCAACAGATGTAGGTACTCGTTCAAGAACAAGAAATCTGGTAATAGCTAATGTTGCTTTCGTTTCCAAAACTGAACCTAAAAATGATTTAGAAGCTTTCAATGATGAATTTTGGATTTCTTCTCTGCAAGAGGAACTCAACCAATTTGAGCAAAATCAATTTTGGGAACTTGTTCCCAGACCTATTGATCATCCAATCATTGGTACCAAGTGGGTGTTCCAAAATAAGCTAGATGAGAATGGTTCAGTCACACGCAATAAAGCACGTCTAGTAGCTCAAGACTATAATCAAGAAGAAGGCATTGACTATGATGAGACGTATGCTCCAGTTACTAGACTATAATTCATTCATATTCTTTGTGCTTTTGCAAGTTTTCATGGTTTTAAACTTTTTCAAATGGATGTCAAAAGTGATTTCCTAAATGGTTTTATAGAAGAGTAAGTTTTTGTAAAACAACCTCCCGGTTTCGAAGATTTCAAAAATCCTGATCACGTATTCAAGCTTCGAAAGGCTCTCTATGGTCTCAAACAAGCACCTTGTGCATGGTGTGAGCGCCTTAGTTCCTTTTTACTTGAACACGATTTTTCAAAAGGGAATGTTGATTCAAATCTTTTTATAAAATCTTTGGACAAAGATATTTTGTTAGTGCAAATATATGTAGATAACATAATTTTTGGATCAACTAATGAGATACTATGTAACGAGTTTGCTAAGTGTATATGTAGGGCCTAAAAATCAAGTTGCGCCATGAACCTACTAATCAGTGATCAAGTTGCGCCCCAAAAATCAAGCTGCGCCAATGATATGAAGCTCAGAGATCAAACTGCGCCATTGATCAGGTTGCGCCATATATCTGGGGATTCTCCTTTGCCAGAGCATCCAATTCATCATTTGTAGGTACATATTCTTCAAATGGGTTATCACCCATTCGTAGACGAGAGATATGCTCCATCTCGTTAAGAGCAAACCCTATTTCTCCATGAGGCATCATGAAAGTTCCAGTGCTTTTGTTATATCTCTCTATTAGAGCCAAGAACATGTGAGGGTTCGGTTGAATGCCATATACTGTAGTACATATGGCATTATAGAGGCCCAGATCAATGAGCTTGTCTTTGAATTCATCCAAAATCCATATGGACAAGCTACTCCATCGCTTCATCCCAGGGTTTACCTGGCCTATCATACGTATAGCACGGTCTAGATATCTTGCTTCTGCTTTTGCAAATGTATTTGCAAAAATAGGTATTCTGACCTGAAGGAGCAGGGAAGAATCCTTGGGAGGAATGCAGCTCGGCCTTAAACCTCTTAAATGTGTACTATATCTTTCAGAAGTACAGTAAAAAAGGTCCATGTTCCTCGGACCCAATTTATAACAGATTTTTCCAACTCTTGCTTGCTGAAGAGGAGTCAAATCCCATGACATCCTTCTAGGATAGCTGGCAAAAGAAAATTGGGATAATGCCATAGACCTTGATATTTCTGTTAGATATATGGCTTTGTCCTGCTTTAAAAAATTTCTCATCTCTTTTCTTGCCTTGGGCTGGAAGGTCTTCTTGATGGCATCCCCGAATAAAAAGCCAGGTTTCTTGTGGACTGTAGTATCCAAGCTCTGAAGGGGTTCACCGTTCATTAAGTTCAAAAGGGTTTGATTATCTTGATCTATGAGCAGATTTCTTCGTGCTTCAGGACCATCGTATTGAGGGAAAGTGACATGAGACAAATTCTCCCTATACTCTGGGACATTAAATGTTGAAGCAAATCTTTCTGCATATGGATCTTCCCTGAGATTAACTACAAAGAGATACATGAACAAAAAAAATTTATTAGAAGCAAAACAAAGGTGTACAACTTATTGAGTTGCATAGACTTTCTGAGTTGTGCCACGTAATGTGTTGCAAGAAACTTAAGTTGCACAACATTCTGAGTTGCACAATAACCCAAGTTGCGCCACATGCTATGTTGTGCGAAACTCAAGTTGCGTAACAACTCAGGTTGCGCCACATACTGAGTTGTACCTCAATTTTAGTCGTACAATATTTTAAACTTTGTGCAACAGTGTGTGTAACACGATTCGTAAAGACGAACAGTGTTCAAGAAAAGGGGAACCACACCCTAAGAAGGGGTGGCACAAAGTTTGTGATACACCACACTCTAAAAAGAGGGGCACAAATCAATCATTGATGAAATCATCGTTCATAGATCAAATCGGCTCGCCCTTAATCACTTTCCAATGCTGGGTTGGTTATCTCTCGACGAGAAGAAGGCGGCGCATATTATGGCGTACGGGTGGATGGAGCACAAGTTGAAGGGGTGGCGATGGCCTTCCCTTTGTCAGCAGCAGTCCTTTTGGGGGCCATGTCGTCGAGAAGATGGTCGGAAAAGAGGGTTACAAGAGTTCAAGAAATTTTCTCAGAAAATTAAAAAGGGAAAGTAAAGAATCACAGTGGATTAAACAGGAATTATTTATAGCCAAAAGTCGGAATCCTATCAGTCACCCCAAATTGTGCATGACAAATCTTAACTGGTCACAACAGACCGGGTATTGACTGGCGTAACTTGACTCAGTCAAAACTTTTCTAAATTCAAAGTATTTCAAAACTTTAAAATGTTTTTAAGTTTGAAAACTTTGAAGGGGTCTTGTAGGGCCTATAAATCAAGTTGCGCCATGAACCTACTAATCAGTGATCAAGTTGTGCCCCAAAAATCATGCTGCGCTACTAATATGAAGCTCAGAGATTAAACTATGCCACTGATCAGGTTGCGCCATATATCAGACTGCGCCCAGTCACATTGTACCAAAATCTATGTGGCATCTGACATTTAATGGCCGTCATTACTTGACATCACTGACAACTGACAACACAGTAAACGAAGAAAATCTCTTCGAATCCTGCGAATTGTGCCGCTCAAGGAGATTGGTTTGACAGTTGTCCTGTACGCCTTATGAGTTGCGCCTAGACACAATCTAGACAAAATCCTTAGTTGCGCCTAGGCGCAATCTGAATGATTTTTTCTCAAAAGCTGCCACATGTTTAGGCGCAGTCCAATCAGGCGCAGTTTAACTTGCTGACTGAAGCTCGCGCAACCTGAAAAAGTTGAGACCATTTTCATTTTCAAAATAGGATGACATGGCGCACATGCCACAAATCTCTCAAGACGTGTTTACTATCTTGTACACCACCACGTGCATCTCAATCACATGATGCCACGCGTCTAAATACAGTTAGTACACGACTGATAACTGTATAAAAGTTGGTGCAACAGGAGGTTGGCGCAACCCAATATGGCACAATCCACCCTCGCGTACATCAGAATAACTGCTAAAACAGTTATTTCCTAAACTCTATAAATAGAGTTTCCAATCATTGTAAACACACACAAAGAGAGATCAAGAACTCTTGCAAAATTGCTGCTGCATTCTCCAAAGGCTCTAGTCTTCAAGTTCACATAGTCCAAGGGATAAAGTGATCGTCTTCTGATCAGATTCCTATAAATGTACTTCCCCAGAATTCAAATTATACTCTTGTATACTTTTTTAAAAGTTTGTAATAGAACAACTTTTTGTTTTTACAAACAAAATAGTGACTCTGCTGGGGACAACTTTCTCCTCCGACAAGAAGGTGACAACTCAATGTGATACAACATCGACGGTCAAGACGCAGAAGACTCTGGTTATTCAAGTCAACTAGACAGCCTACGAGGATATGATTAGCAACAAGAGCAATAAGCGCACTGCGGCTACTACCAAGAACAAGACTGTGTGGGCTCATAAGTCTCCCACAGTTGCTGTTGTCCAGGCGCAACTTGATCGCTCAGTGGCAATGACACAATCTGTCTCAGTGGCCCAGGCACAGCCTGCTTCTGTTGCCTGTGCGCAACCCATTCATTCTACTACCAAGGTGAAGTTTATTTGTTATGCTGCCAGAGTGCCACCCACTCATCTCTCTAATAAGACGCAGTCTAATCAGCTTATTGCCTGTTGTAGAAGCATGGAAAATACTAAAGAAAATGATTCATGCGGCCAGGAAAGATCCATGCGGCTCAGAAAACTCATGCGGCTCAGGGAGCCATGCGGTATAAGGAGCTATGCGGCCCGAGGCATTCTATGCGGCTCAGAAGACACGTGGCCTGACAGTGCTCCCCTCCGACCCATGCTGCATTAATTGCTTTGACGGCTGACCCCTCTGAAAAGTTGACAGCCCTGACACAAAAGCAGGTAATTATGACTCTGTCATAATGATGAATCTCTAGGGAAAAGAAAAGAGATCTTTGACATAAATCCCCCGAGAGCCATAAAAATGCCACGTGGCCTTGCCATGTGGGCGTTCGTATGCGGCTCACTTCTTATGCGGTTCAGAATGAAACCTATGCGGCTCAGGTCAAGAAAGCCTCATGCGGCTCGAACAAAGAACTTCTTATGCGGTTCAGAGTGAATCTGTCCTATGCGGCTCAGGCCAAGAAAGCCTCATGCGGCTCGAGCGAGGATCTCTCATGCGGTTCAAGAGGATCATGTCCATGTGGCTCAGGCGGATATGTACCTATGCGGCCCACAAGGATTACTCCCCTGTGGTTCGATGGCTCAAGTGAGGGCCACTGCCCAGGCAGCCCTGACACGTGGGCTTAACCATATGCGGCTCAAATTCATATGCGGACTACTCGTCATGCGGTCCAGATCCCCCCAGCAGCTCCTAGGACACGTGTCCTAAACCGATTAATTCCTCAGATTTGCTGCCATTAAAGATTGGATCAAATTCCAATAATCTGGGACACGTGGCAGAAGAATAGATCTAATTTATTCGCAGATATCAGAAGATCATTATAAGGAAGATTTATTCCAATCAGCATTAATTGCTAATGGGATTTGGTGTAATCTACACCTAATGGCTCGGATTTGTCACAATCAGAAATGAACGGCCTGGATTGACCAATCCCCAGGCTGCCGCCATCTCCAAGAGCTAATCATTGGCAACCATAATGATCACATCCCACTATTATAAATAGCAGGGTGCCATTCCCTTGCAAAAAGATACAAGGAAAGATATACAATATAAAAGATAAATACGTATATATACAGAGAGACTCGCCCCCCATAGTCATAGAGGGAATACACACAGAGAGAGAGAAGCCAGAAGAGCAGTCAGAGGGAGAGCAAGAAGAGCATTTCTTCATCAACGTCAACCATCTTTTCACAGGAGCCAAGGCTGCATACCGATCATCCAAGGAGTAAGGCAGGGCTGCCGTCGCCTTCCTGAGCCTCTATCGTCACCCCCCAGAATCTAAAATAAACAATTGTACTTAGACTGCTGTACCTAGGTTTTCGTCCCTAGGCTTTCTTTGTACAAGTGAGTTTGTAACGTAAAGTAAAAGTCCGGTCCTCCGATAATTGTTCTGTTCTTTTATATTTCATGGCAAACACGATGGCGACTCTGCTGGGGACTAACTTCTCTACGGCTGAGGAGTTGGTGACGCAATTGGACGCAGCCAAAGTTGGCTCCACGCAACAAAAGATGGTCGTCCACTTCGACCAACAGGCGTTTGAAGAGATGCTCTCCGAAGGAAGCGCTGTCCCAGTTCAGAAATGCACCCGCGGGACGAAGGCTCGTAAAGAGTGGAGGCCAAAATCATTTGCTCCTCCAGCCCTCGATGGGATACCCTCTGTTGCTCAAGACGGCGAGAAAGACTCTCCTGCGGCCCCACTTCAGACCGTAGACAACTCTGCTGTCCCCAAGTCCGGCAGAAGAAAATACTATGATGCTGGACTTGCAGGGGCAAAGAGGAACTCTATGCGATCCGAGCCACATAAGGGTATTACCCGCGGAGAGAAAGCTCATGCGGCTACATCCGCCAGCCGCATGAAGAAAACTCATGCGGCCACATCCGTTAGCCGCATACCTTATGTGGCTACAGTTGCCAACCGCATGGATGAGACTCATGCGGCTACTGAAGTCAATCGCTTGCAGAAAACCCATGCGGCCACTATTGCCAACCGCATGCGGCCAGCCTGTACGGTCGTGACTCCTAGCCGCATAAGAACAACTCATCCCACAGCAGAAGACAATCGCATGCAGACAGCCTGCACGGTACCCAATGTTAGCCGCATAGAGTTCGTTCCACGCTTCTCTTAATCAGTCTTCGACCGTCTCTCATGCGGTCCTGACTCTGATGGTTCTCTGGACGATAAGCCAGACTCTGTGGTATTCAACTTGGACTCCTCCTATTACGCACCCGTAAGTGCTAAAATGTGGAAGTCTAGGGCAGCGCGGGCTCACCAAGCCCAGTCACCTGCCCCAACCTCTGACTATCGGGGCGTCCCGCTGGTTAACACGCGGGCCTCTGATGGGAAGTTGTACAGAACCGTTCGAGTCCAGCCCCCGGCGGCAAACGGACAGAGTGGTTCCTCTGACCTGCATGAGGTTATCCTCCACAAATACAAGAAAAGAGAAGGGGCCTCAGTGTGCAAAGAATCCTCACACGGACGTCACTGCACCCAAATCATCGTCAACTGCTGTTGCAACAACGCGACAGTGACGAAAGACCGGCCGTCCGTCTTCCAAAGACTACAGCATCCGAGCTCGGAGGACGAGGCACCTCCTGTTGTCTCCTGTAATTCTACTCAGAAAGTCCCTGCCGAGGGGAGAGGGAAGAAGACAAGCATCTCCAGCCCGAAAATATCAACCACTATAGCTAAGAAATTGTCGGCTAAACGGTTGCCCTCCACCGGAGTATACCAACACACCCGTTCGAAGACAAAATCTGCTGCAACGGAAGATTCATCGTCCATGCCCCGGGGGGTCGTAGGAGCTGGGGGTAGTACTCCTCCGAACGTCCACAATAATCCGATGTTTCAAGGAGACGAGCCCGGGGAAACAACCCTCCCATTAGGTACAACAGACGCTGATTTCCCCGAGGACATCCGTGACTCTCAAGATGAAACAAGCTCCGAAGCTGGGGGTACTGTTCCTTCCGAGTCCGAACCCGAAGAGAACATTCCCACATATCCCGATGATTTCTCGATGCATGGATACGACTTGGAGGGCACATCCTCCACCGTTCCTTCCGTTACTCCTCATGTAAAGACGGTATTCATGACGGACAGCAATCAAGGCGGTTCCAGTAATTGCCAACGCATCAACACTTTGGAGGCCATACTACACGTATTGGTCAAGTCTGTAGACGAGATCAAAGCGACTCTTCCTACTCTGCAGGGAGTGACATCTGGCCAAACAAGCGCAGGTCCCGCAATCAACGTAGATTCAAATTCAACGGCACCGAACCCAGGCAATAATCCTCCCGAAATAACGGCCCCTACCGCGACAGATGAGGCCCGAGAAGTAAGGAGAGAGGTTTAGGAGCTCCGAGCCATGTTCCACGCCCGAGAAAACTCTCAAGATTTTAGAATACGGCAACCATATCCTGCTGAATGGAGGGATGTTCCATTTCCACCAAGATATAAGCCGTTCAACATCAACCCATATGATAGCAAGACCTCAGCAAGTCGGTACATCACTTACTTCGAGGTCACCACCGACCATCTGCTCTATGATGACGCTATCCTCACGCGATTATTCATCGGGGCATTGGAAGGAGTCGCCTTCGACTGGTACCGCACCCTGCCAGACAACTGCATCCACTCCTTCGCTGGCTTCAAACGCTTGTTCTTAGAGAGATTCTATGAGGTAGGGCAGGACGTCACAATGTCTACCCTCATGGACGTCGTCCAAGGAGAGAAAGAGATGACGAGGAATTACATCGAGCGGTTTCGTCAAACCGCAATGAAGTTAACATCTGGTAATCCGGATTCCTCCTTGATTGAAATTTGCCAAAAGAGACTACTCCCAACAATTAGTCTCTGGATGGGCGAAAGTCAATTCAAGGACTGGAAGGCTTTTATCATCAGTGCTACAAGTGCCGAAGAACGACTGAGAAAGGCTCGCCAACTAGGGTTGTACATCTCAGAGGAAGATAACAAGGGCAAGCGTCCCAACACCAACATCGACAATGAGGGTAGCCCCTCCAACAATCGGGACAACAGAGGCAAGCAGGCTATGGTGGCCGACACGGCCCAGAAGCCCGAGTCACAACCAGCAGACAAACAATGGCCTCAGATCACTTACTCTTTCGAAGACGGCCACGTCAAGCCTATCTTGGACATGCTCATACAAGGAGATAGAATTCATCTCCCTCCACCAAGACGGGAGCCTCGGCCGGCTGACCTGGAGAATCCAAAGTTCTGCCATTACCACCGCTATGTACACCATGCTACACACGACTGCTACCAACTAAAATGGTACATCCAAAACCTCATCGATTCGAATGCTCTGGCTATCGATTTCGAAGAGGTAACCGTGGCAGCCAATATGGTACCCGTACAATTCGACAGCTTCCCTCCGACGAAAACTCAAGACGGGGTAATTCCCATCCCTCTGGCGATAATGGAGATTACGAATCTTCCACCTCCCCGAGATTAAACTACCGGTCTAGTACCTCTCACTACATCGCGAGGAGAAATCATGTGGGTCCATCCGGACCTGGTCCACGAGGTGACTCAGTCCACGACGCCTCCCATTCACAAGAAAAGAAGTAGAAAAGTCAGATCCTGTCGCACCGTCTCGGCAGATGAAGAAGAAGTCACGGCCGTCGTTACTCGATCTGGAGCACAATCTCAACCCGTGGCTGAGAACTCGACTGATGATCATCCGCCCACTACCACTGACGCTCCAGGGCCTCCTCAGCCTCCGACGACCGACAAGCCTAGGCCGAAGGAGACTCGCTTCGACAAATCCCTCCGAAAGGAGACACCTCAGGGGCTGGAAAAGCCCTACAACTTCGACATCTTGCACAATTGGCCAATACACCGGCCAAATTGTCCTTATATGAACTCCTGAGACTCTCGAAGGATGTCCGCGCAGCCTTGAGCAATGCACTCTAAAATGTCGACGCGTGCTTGGCTCAGGCCAACCTCACGGAAGAAAATTAGCTCGCAGATCTCCAAGACAGCACATGTACGGGAGCGATGCCCAATATCGTCTTCACCCCGCAGGATATGCTCATCAAAACCAACCTGTACGATCGTCCGTTATACTATACTGGATACATCGGCGACGTGAAGGTGGATCGGATGCACATTGATCCTGGGTCTTCCATAAGCATCATCCCGAAGGGTCTGCTACATCATCTTTGCATTCCGATGCATCGCCTAACGCCTACAAATACCGCCATCAGCGGTTTCAATTCGGGCAAGAGCTACCCAATCGGGAAGATCCTTCTGAAATGCCAGATTGGCGATCTTCAATCAGAAGTCACCTGCTACGTCATAGATGCCGACACTTCTTACAACATCCTTTTGGGGCACCCTTGGATACACGATTATATGATCGTGCCTTCCACGCTGCACTAATGCTTCAAATATGTCGACAAGCATGGCTTCGTGAGGACAGAATTTGCTGACATCGATCCCTTCAAAGGGGTCGAATCCTACTACTTGGACTCCTGCCTATACGAAAAGTCGAAGAGGCACCTTAATGGAGAAAATGAGCAAGCTGGTACCAAAGCGACCACAGGATCAGAAGAACCTCTGACGATCCACCTCCAAGCCCACAAACCGGGCAAATCTGCACCCCTTACGGCCACGCTGCGTAAGGACGCAATCAGTCTCTCGGCACAGGAAGAACAGATGAGAATCCGGCTGCCAAGGTCTGGCCAAGTTCCGAAACCCACAACAGGGCCACTTACCATCAGACTACCGAGAGTCGGTCAACCCCAAATGGAGAAGCTCAATCCCTCCGATAGACCGCTCACGATACGCCTTCCCAAGAAGGGTCGTCACCCCGATGCGAGGTCTGACACTTCTAGCGAACCGGCCACTCCTCGCCCCACATGGAGTACCAAACTGGGGGTTGCTAGTCTACCAATGACTCCACGCTCTACTCCGCCAGTTGAACCTCTGAAGATTAAGCTGACTAGGTCGTCCTCTCAGTCTTCATTTATACAGGGAGTAGTCGAAGAAGAACCGAAACTAGCCAAGTATGTGGCTGCCCACACCGACGTCCCCTCCGCAGATGATGTAATCCCCCTAGAAAAGATACCTTATTTCATCAATAAAGGGCTATCTTTGAACTATATCGAGCTCAATGAGCTTTGTACAATGTATGCTATGGAACATGGTATAGGCACCCATCTACACACACAGGTGACAAATGTGCACACCACAATCCAGCTTATTCCAGCAGAAGACGCTTACCACATAATCGAAGGAGGGGATCATCCAATCATCTTCGGCCGGAAGGACGATCCGCGCCCCTTCACCATAAAAGAAGTTGATCTTGGGTCAGATATCGGAAGACTGCCCCTGTATCTTTATAGCCCCCAGTCTAAATATCTCATGCAAAAATAGGGATATGATCTAGAGACTACACCAGGTTTGAATTACAGCACTGGACGACGATTACCTTTGAAGCCACCAGTACCGGCTGGCAAGCCACGGGACTACTATAGCAAAACTCGATGTGGACTAGGGTATGTAACAACCACAATGACCCCTGAGAGTTCAGATGAAGAGTGTGACTGGCAGTCACATTCAACCGGGTCACCAACTTCCGACTCGGATACCAGCATCGGAGACATATTCAGACAAGTCCTGTCAGTCAACATGGCATTCGCTGACGCTTACGAAGAAGACGAAGACATTCCTGAAATCCTCGAACTAGAGCCGTGGGCCCAACAGCTGGATGCACAATGGGAAAAGCGGTTTGAGCAGAGAGAACCTCCTATCGAAGATGAGGTTATGCAGGTCGACCTCGGCATCGAATCCTCTCCAAAGCCAATCTTCGTCAGTAAAATCCTAACAGACGAAGAGCGAGAATCGCTGCTGAAACTTGTCAGAGAATATATTGACGTGTTCGCATGGAGTTATGAAGACATGTCGGGATTAGACCCCGATATCGCTCTTCACAAGCTCAACATATGGCCAGATGCAAAGCCAGTCAAGCAGCAACAACGACGCTTCCGCCCAGGCGTCATGGATACGATCGAAGCCGAAGTCAACAAACTAATAGCCAGCGGCTTCATTCGTGAGGAGCAACATTCTGACTGGGTCGCCAACATAGTTCCAGTCCTTAAGAAGAATGGAAAGATCCGAATCTGCATCGACTTCCGTAATCTGAATGAGGCATGTCCGAAAGACGAATTCCCCCTCCCTATCACAGACATCATGATCGACAACACATGCGGCTTTGAACATATGTCATTCATGGATGGATTCTCGGGGTACAACCAAATCAAGATATTTCCCAACGACAAAAAGTACACAGCATTCCGAACACCGATTGGCACATACTGCTATACAGTCATGCCTTTCGGTCTAAAGAATGCTGGCACCACATTTCAGCGAGCCATGAGTATCATTTTCAGAGAACACTTGCGCAAGACGGTGGAATGCTATGTCGATGACATCGCCGTCAAGAGTCGCCGTAAGGAAGATCATCTGCAGGACCTGAGGATGGTATTCGACCTGATGAGAGCCCACAATCTGAAAATGAACCCTACAAAATCTTTCTTAGGCGTATCCAGCGGGAAGTTCTTAGGCTTCATCATCACTGTAAAGGGTATCCATGTAGACCCTGAGAAGACAAAAGCAATCATGGAGATGGGTCCCCCGAGAAATCTTTGCGAACTCAGAGGCCTCCAAGGGAGGCTAGCTTACATTAGGAGGTTCATTTCTAACCTCTCCGGGCGATGCCGACCGTTCACACACCTCATTAAGAAAGGAGTATCATTCGTATGGGACGAGGAATGCCAGCGTGCCTTCGACAACATCAAAGAATATCTGTCAAATCCTTTGGTCCTGGTGGCCCCGGCTGCCGGAAAACCGTTCCTGCTCTATGTACGAGCAATGGAACACTCCCTCGGTGCCCTGTTGGCACAAAACAACGATGCAGGTCACGAACAAGCTATATACTATTTCAGCCGAATGATGGTTGGACCCGAGCACCGATATACCGCGGTTGAGAAGGAATGCCTCGCCTTGGTGTTCGCCATTCAGAAGACGTGGCACTATGTCACCGGACAAACGATACATGTGATCTCACGAGTCAACCCTCTCAGGGTCCTCATGACTAAACCAGGGGCACTCAGTTCTCGCCTCGGTACATGGGCAATATTGCTGTCCCCTTATCATATGACCTTCGTCCCGTAAAAGGCAGTCAAAGGTCAAGCCCTGGCAGACTTCTTAGCAGCCCACCCAGGCTCAGAGTCCTCCAGAATATATGAAGAGATCCCAGATGAGGTCGCCAACTCGCATGCAACCTCTCATGAGGCTATATGGTGACTGTTCTTCGACGGTGCTTCGAGGACCGGACCTAAAGGCAATATAGTTGTCGGAGTCGGGGTAGTGCTGGTCTTTCCTTCCGGATAAGTGATCAACCGCACCTATTCCCTCACAGAACCCTGCTCTAACAATGTGGCCGAGTATAACGCTCTGGTCATTGGCCTCTAACTAGCAAGAGAGCTGGGGGTAGAATATCTTGAAGCATACGGCGACTCCCAACTAATCGTCAATCAGATCCGGGGCTCATACGAGGTCCGACACGAAGACATGATCCCTTATCACCAAATAGCGATCGATATCATCTCGTCATTCGAGGGGTTCTTCATCGAGCACGTCCCCAGACTCCGAAATATTGAAGCCGATGCCCTAGCTGGTCTTGCCGCTTCCCTAGCAGTCCCGAATTATGATCGCCAATTAGTGGATGTGATAGGCCATGAACTGGCCTGTCCCAAGAACAACGTTCAACTCGTGGCAAGCTATTTCGCCCAGACGGTCGACGAAGCACCAGACTGGAGACAGCCGTTCATCGACTTCGTCGTCTACGACATCCTGCTTGAGAACCCGAAGGAAGCCACTTCTATCAGACGGCGTTCTCTCAGATTCTTCTACGATACAGAGACAAAAATGCTGTATCGCCGCTCCTACGATGGATTACTGCTTCGGTGTCTGTCAAATACAGAAGCCAAAGAAGCAGTACGAGAAGCTCATGACGGTGTCTACGGGGCCCACCAGCCCGGCCCAAAATTGCAAGACCACCTTCGACGAATGGGCTACTAATGGCCTACGATGGTGGCAGATGCGATAGATTATGCGAGAAAATGCAAAGCCTGCCAAGTCCATGCGGACTTCATTCACCAACCATCCGAATTTCTACATCCGACAGTGGCGTCCTGGCCATTCGAAGCATGGGGAATGGATATCATTGGTCCAATCACCCCACCTTCCTTCCGAGGACATCGCTTCATACTTGCGATCACTGATTACTTCTCCAAATGGGCAGAAGTTGTCCCACTCGCAGAAGTTAAGACTTCAAACGTGATCAGCTTCCTTAAGCATCACGTCATCTACCGCTTTGGACTGCCCCGAAGGATCATCCATGATAATAGTCCGCAGTTTGCAAGCCACGCATTCTATCGGTTTTGCGATAAGCACCGTATTCAGAATGTCGCTTCGACACCGTTCAACCCGGCAGCAAACGGGTTAGCAGAGGCATTCAACAAAACGATCATCAAACTACTCAAGAAGTTTGTCTCCTCTAACAAATGCGACTGGAATGAGAAGTTCGGTGAATGCTTATGGGCTTATCGCACCACAATTCGGACCGCCACTGGGAATACACCATTCTCTCTAGTGTATGGGAGTGAGGCAGTTCTCCCATTAGAGACTCAAATACCCTCACTCCGTGTCGCCCTCACTTATCAATTGACAACGGATGATAACTACCGACGTCGACTACAAGAGTTGGAGGCCCTAGATGAAAAGCGCCTCCTAGCTCAGCAAAGGATCGAGCTATACCAAGCACGCATCTCAGGAGCCTTCAACAAGAAGGTCAAAATCAGAACATTCCAAGTGGGTGATCTTGTTCTGGCAGTCTGGAGGCCAATGGTCATGACTCACAAGACCACCGACAAGTTCCAGCCAAAATGGGAAGGTCCATTTGTCATCGTGGCCGTGTTCTCCAACGGTGCTTACCGCCTCGCCAAGCAGAACGGAGACTTGCTCATGTTGCCCGTCAACGGCAAGTTCCTGAAGAAATACTATGTTTAAACAACATTCTCCAGATCACCGAGTCACGTACCCGCTGGTACCACTGAACTCACCCCCCAATTTTCCAGATTTTCGAGTCATGTGTCCGCTGATACCACTGAACTAACCCTCATAGTTTGTCAGATTTCCAAGTCATGTACCCGCTGGTACCTCTGAACTTATACTTTGATTCCAACATTCATGGATTGTCGAGTTATGTACCCATCGGTACCCCTGAACTTACATCATGGTCACTCTTTTGAAAGAAAGTCATGTATAACCATACCGCTTAACTTTCTTCCCACAAGAGATCCTTCCTCATGATCCACTACCTGCACTCCCAGTGCACAACAAGTGTAACGAGTCCACAAACTTCCAAGACGGCCATGTCCTCATCACCTCTGGGTCGTCCCATTTCTGCCAAAAACAAATCATCCCATACATAGAACTTCCATGTCCTCATTACCTCTGAGTCGTTCTATGTGCCCTCCTTCATTGAGCCCCCTCCTGTCATGTCCTCATTACCTCTGAATGGGAAGGCTCCGTCAAAGAAACCTTCATATTTGCCATGTCCACATTACCTCTGAGTAAGTATGATGATCCCCTTTCGACCTATTATCTGTACCCACAACCGGAGTACGCCAAGGGTAATAGGCCCATAAATGTCCTCTGCTGACCACAAATGTCCTCTGTTGACCACAAATGTCCTCTGTTGACCACAAAATGTCCTCTGTTGACCACCAATACCCTCCGGCGAGTTCGCTCCTGCCATGTACTCATTACCTCTGAGTAGGAAGACTCTACGTTTGAAAAACTTTCCTACTTGCCATGTCCTCGTTACCTCTGAGAAAGTATGTCAGTTCCCCTTCATCCTATTATCCTTATCCTAAACCAGGGTATGCCAAGGGTAATAGGCCCACAAATATCCTCGGTTAAATTTCTTAACACAAACCTATCACCTCGTCATGCCCCAGGAGCCCAGCTGCTCTACGGCAATTCTTTTCTTAATACCAAGAGCACCCATGACCACTTTGCTATGGCTGCTTCAGGTATCCTGACCGAAACTTGTTATCTCTACCTAAGACCAAGGTACGCCATGGGTAACAGGTCCACAAATATATCTCCTATGCGAGGAAGAACACCACCACAATATCATAGGCACAGCAGGCAATACAAATGAAGAGTAGAATTGAAAGTACTCTTTATTTGAAGGAAGAAAAAAGCATTACATATTCTGGGACCACGTCCCTTTCAAAAAAAAAAGAAGAAAGGAAAAGAAAAGGCCGACTACATTTCAGTGTTACTCAATTCTAGGAGGCGGTCTCTCACTGAGGTGGTCTCCCGCTCAATCCGTTGCCGAGCACGACGCTCGGCCTCCTGGAGTAACCGCTCCTCATTGTCCAAATCCAGGAGCGCCTGACAATCATCTTCCAATTTCCTCAAGACAGCCTCCAGGTCAGTCGAAGCTTGAGTAACCCTGTCAGCTTCCTGAACAATCAGCCCCCTGTCATTGCGGGCAGTCTCGAGTTCAGACTCCAGGAAAGTCAACTTCTTCTGAAGCACAAGGATCTGCTCCCGCGTCTCGATAATCTCACGAGAGACAGACTCCTCCCGGGCCACAACGTTTTCGGTCGCATAACTCAATTGATCATACCGATCAGCTAAGTCGCTGAGATCCTTCAGCGCGGCCAATCTGGTCTTATCTCGAGCCGCTCTGGTCCTCTCTATAACAGCAATAAGGGAATTTCGCTCCTCGTTTATAACAGCAGGCAGATCAGCCTGCCGCAATACTCGAAGCTCGGATACCGGCTGATCAGCCTCCAGCAATTTCGTCTCCAGAAGCGAAGCCATCTCTGCATCATCAGGAAGATCCCTAATGATGTTTATTTGACCATGGGCACATCGTTCGGCCAAGGTAAAAGTGGTTCCTCTTTCTACAGCGACCTCGATTCCCCTCTTCAAATGACGATGGAAACTGGCAACCACGTCCTGCAACGCGTCGTTCAAAACTTCAGCAGAGGAGGGCGTCAGGGGAAGCCAGAGCGGCAACGTCGGAGGAGTAACGCTAGAGTTTGCCACCAGGGGAACGGAGTCCGAGTAGAACGATGCATGAATAGCGACCAACTCGTCTTCCGCCGCCCGGAGAGCTTGGATGCTCGGCAGGGAAGAAAGGTCGACTCTCGAAGCAATCGGAACAGAGGATGATGCAAGGACCATCGTTCCTTGCCCCGACTGCCCCGAGAACTGGCCCGTTAAACTCGGGCCCCCAGAAGGCCCATCAAGACGAGTCGGACAGTGAGAAGGTACACCCCTTTCCACCGATGCCCCTTCGGTTGGGGTTGTCTCAGCGACGTCCATCCTCGGCACAGGAGGGGCAGGACCTGAATGTCCAGAATAACAATCAATCGACGTAACCCAAAGGACATGATGATAGAGCAGATAGGCTTCCTCACGGGTTAAGATTCGGCTAATCTTACCAGGGGAGGGGCATAAAGGCTGCGGCTCATCCACAACTGGCATAGTTCCCTCATCCGCGATCCCCGGGTTAAACTCAGTCACGTCCCCCGCCACCGTCACCTTGAAGGAGGATACAGATTGATCTGCGTCCTCTTGAATAGGAACAGGCTCATGGGAGTCCCCGTCATCCTGGGTCACCGCCTCGACATCCTGAAACTCTTCTTCTTCTTTCGACACCTAAAAGAGGGAATGAAGACAGTCAGGATTGAAACTCAAAGAAAAGAAGGGAGAAGGGATCGAGAGCAGTTTTGTTACCTCTGACGCAGGGTTGACTTCTTCTCCACTTTCTTTTATGGCTAGCGGACGGTGCCTAGTCGCAACCAGCTTCCGGGATCGAGAAACACTGCCTATAGGAGAAACTTGCCTGCTACGTTTCGGAATAGGACCAGGCGCAACAAGGGACTGATCCCTCAGCACCTCATCTGACAAAACATGCGACTGACCCACCTCTGCGCCTACCACTGGAAGGATAGAGTCATCTTCATCACGCTCGTTGCCTTCACCACCCTCAGCAGCGGAATCCAAATCTGGCACTCCGGCTCTAGTCTTTCTTTTCTTGGCCCCTTGAGAGCCTTCCTCCAGACCGGTGCCAACAATAAAACTGGTACCTGGGTTAAAACCAACTGGGGGCTTGTTCGCCATGACATGATACAGAGTTGCCATGTACAAGATCTCCACTGACTCCTTAATGGCAGGGACCGAGAAAATGGTGCGAGTATGGAACGAATCATAATATTGCCAAGCTCTGATACCATCAAGAAGACTACCCTCATAACCCAGACAAGAACTGGGGCTGTCCAGACAAAGTTGGCTGTATCCAAACTGCCGGGCAAACCTGCTAGGCAGATAAGGCTCCAAAAAAACAGCATTGCGGTTACGGTACACCAGATGTGCGGGACAGATGTTACGCAACCATAAGAGCATCTGGCCATCCAGAAGCTGAGGGGGCGCGATACCGTCAATATGTACAGTCTCTATGTCCCTGGCGGTAAAACGAGGGACGGATGCGAAAATACGATACATATCTGCCCTTGCCAAGGCCATCCGGCAAGCCCGTATGGTCTCACATTCCCAAGGCTCGTCACGATAGCGGAATATAAATGCGTCATCATCAGTCACACCGTCTTCAGAGCCCGGTCTCATCAAAGACGGATAATGTATCAGCAGCCACCCCATTAAAAAGTGATAAGGCAACTCAGTTCGTTCAAAATCCTTGGTCACGTCGCGAGCGATGACTTTGGACGCGAAGGTACGAAGGCCACGGTGTATGCTACACACCATGGCCGGGAGGAGAGCTAGCCTGATTTGCAAAACCAACTTCACAGCCGGAAGGATGAAGTTACAACTAATTCTCTCAATAGAACCGGCTCCTCCCGAGACTACACAATTTCGTAGCCAGATCATTAAAAATCCTGCCAGAAGCGCTTTCTCGGACAGCTCTTGAGTATCCTGGTAAAAGTAATCGAAAATATCAGTCTGGCTCCCGAATCTGTCACTGGTAGTGGCCACTCCCTTAGCCGACGACACCAAGTCCTTAACCGCTTCCCGAGGTCGAGGGCGACGAGAGGTGACTTGACCTGAGGCATCTGCCGGGAAGAGATAGTGCACCCAATCCTTGGTGTAGGGAGCATTCCCCTCCAAGTTACTATCCTTTCGGGTTATCTGATGGCATATGTTATAATGGCACAATATCTCCTGGTAAAGGGCTGCGAAGCCAGGATAACGTCGTTCCAAATCCTCAAGTTCCTCATTAGTGGGAGTATACGCTTCAAACGCTTCGTCCCCCCAAGGAAGCTTGGAGACCGCGTGCATCTCATGGAGCGCGAGTCCCATCTCCCCTACAGGTGTGTAAAAGGTCCCCGTACGGCAATTATACATTTCCAGTAGAGACATGAACAGCTTCTTGTTTATGGACAAGCCAAGAATGGTACCTCGGATAGCGTGGTACAAGCCAATCTCGCACAAAAAGGCCTCATACTTCTGCAAGATCCAAGTAGACAAATTGATCCACAAGGGAATAGGGTGTACCCAACCAGGGAACGTCAACCGACCGACGGGATAGGAGCCTTTCCGAGCAAGTTGATTTATAAAAGTAACGGCAGTAGAAAATGAGAAGTTAGAGCCCGCCACATTCAGGAAAGAACCCGGGACCAACTCCGTCACAGAACAACTAGTGTGCACTTTGCCGGCAGTCACGGACTTCAGATTTTTATTATAATGGATGTTCCCCACAAACATCCCACCTCTGGTAGGAGTTAAAGTCTCCCCCATCTTCCGGTCTAACGGGGGCATATTAAACCAAGATAGTGGGAAGTGTCGCTCCATTTGGGGGATGCGAATCGCCATCCCGTTAGAAACAAAGCTCCAATCCTCCGACACCTCCAGGACATGATCGTTCTCCACGGTCAAGGAGTCTCCAAAAAAGAACACAAGCTTCAAATACTCCCCTTCAAATTTCTCGGAGTTTATCATAGCATTAAGGAAGTGGAAAGACTGATTCTTGATGGCATTCAATCTAGCCGTAGGCTCATCGCTCAGAAACTGGTCAGCCATATACTGAACAATATGGTCGTACCTATAGCCGAGAGCGACTTGAGCGCTACCCACCAAGAGTTCTCCAGCAGCGTTAACCGGCAGGTTCACTGAAGAACAGACAGAGAAGAGTAAGTTAAACGGAGGGATAAAAAAGAGCCGATTGGGTGCTTTCAAACCCCATGCGGCTCAAGAAAACATCCATGCGGCCCCATGAAGCTCTCAGCTCAGAAGAACGCTTATGCGGCTCCGTACAATAAAAAGTCTATGCGGTTTAGTGTCACTTATGCGACTTCGCCGACAAGGCACGCATACAGACGCGGTAGTTCTCTTATGCGGCTTGCAGCTCAGCCGTAGGGCGAACATGCGATTTACAAAGGCTCGTGCATAAAGTATGCGACGTAGCCATGGCGGTTGGGGTTCTTTAACTCATACATTGTCCTTACCAGTAATAGGGGGGTGAACGTCAGGATGAACATCAGGTACGACGACTGGCGGAGTAGCAGCCGCAGTCGAGGCGGAAGTGGGGGCCGCCTTCTTATCCTTTACTGCCACGGTCTTCTTGGGAGCCATTAATTATCGAAGAGGATGGGCAATCGAGATAGGGAAGGTCTGAGGAAGAAGAAAGAAAATAAAGAAGTCTTCTCTCTCTTCAAACTCCTCCTATTTATAGGAAGACGGGAGAAGGAGGACACGTGGGCCAATGACCGACTCATGAAGAGCGAAACCAACTCCTTGGGTTTCGTCTCCAAGATTCACCCAAGGCGTCAAAACCGAAATATTTAATAAGCTGACCCTTGGAATTCCCTCCTACAAAGACGGCGCTGAAATGAATTTGAGGCAATTAAAGACCCGCACACGTGGCAAGAAGCTATGCGGCTGAACAGTCTCCTGCGGCTGAGTCACCTATGCGGCTGAACAATCCATGCGGCCCGGACTTCTATGCGGTCAGGATTTCATATGCGGCTAGAAGAACACATCCATGCTTCTTATTCAAAGTATTTCAATTTTACAAATTGAAAACTTTGAAGGGGGTCTTGTAGAAGCATGGAAAATACTAAAGAAAATGACTCATGCGGCCAGGAAAGATCCATGCGGCTCAGAAAACTCATGCGGCTTAGGGAGCCATGCGGCATAAGGAGTTATGCGGCCCGAGGCATTCCATGCGGCTCAGAAGACACGTGGCCTGACAGTGCTCCCCTCCGACCCATGCTGTATTAATTGCTTTGACGGCTGACCCCTCTGAAAAGTTGACAGCCCTGACACAAAAGCAGGTAATTATGACTCTGTCATAATGATGAATCTCTAGAAAGAGAAAAGAGATCTCTGACACAAATCCCCCGAGAGCCATAAAAATGCCACGTGGCCTTGCCATGTGGGCGTTCGTATGCGGCTCATTTCTCATGCGGTTCAGAATAAATCCTATGCGGCTCAGGTCAAGAAAGCCTCATGCGGCTCGAGCAAAGAACTTCTCATGCGGTTCGGAGTGAATCTGTCCTATGCGGCTCAGGCCAAGAAAGCCTCATGCGGCTCGAGCGAGGACTTCTCATGCGGTTCAAGAGGATCATGTCCATGCGGCTCAGGCGGATATGTACCTATGCGGCCCACAAGGATTACTCCCCTGTGGTTCGATGGCTCAAGTGAGGGCCACTTCCCAGGCAGTCCTGACACGTGGGCTTAACCATATGCGACTCAAATTCATATACGGCCTACTCGTCATGCGGTCCAGATCCCCCCAGCAGCTCCTAGGACACGTGTCCTAAACCGATTAATTCCTCAGATTTGCTGCCATTAAAGATTGGGTCAAATCCCAATAATCTGGGACACGTGGCAGAAGAATAGATCTAATTTATTCGCAGATATCAGAAGATCATTATAAGGAAGATTTATTCCAATCAGCATTAATTGCTAATGGAATTTGGTATAATCTACACCTAATGGCTCGGATTCGTCACAATCAGAAACGAACGGCCTGGATTGACTAATCTTCAGGCCGCCGCCATCTCCAAGAGCTAATCATTGGCAACCCTAATGATCACATCCCACTATTATAAATAGCAGGGTGCCATTCCCTTGCAAAAAGATACATGGAGAGATATACAATATAAAAGAAAAATACGTATATACAGAGAGACTCCACCCCCCATAGTCAGAGAGGGAATACACACAGAGAGAGAGAGAAGCCAGAAGAGCAGTCAGAGGGAGAGCAAGAAGAGCATTTCTTCATCAACGCCAACCATCTTTTCATAGGAGCCAAGGCTGCATACCGATCGTCCAAGGAGTAAGGCAGGGCTGTCGTCGCCTTCCCGAGCCTCTATCGTCACCTCCCATAATCTAAAATAAATAATTGTACTTGGACTGCTGTACCTAGGTTTTCGTCTCTAGGCTTTCTTTGTACAAGCGAGTTTGTAACGTGAAGTAAAAGTCCTCTATCGTCACCCCCCCGAATCTAAAATAAACAATTGTACTTAGACTATTGTACCTAGGTTTTCGTCCCTAGGCTTTCTTCGTACAAGTGAGTTTGTAACGTGAAGTAAAAGTCCGGTCCTCCGATAATTGTTCTGTTCTTTTATATTTCATGGCAAACACCTGTACGCAGTCCACTCTTTCTGCTGCCCACGCACAGTCCACTACTCTCTTTACTGCCAAGGCATAGTCTATCCATGTTGTTGCTAAAGCGCAACCAGTAGCCTATATTACTAGTATGCAACCAGTAGCCCGTAGTGCTATGGTACAACCCAAGAAATCAGTAACTCAGGCGCAGTCTGATGCTCTGGCACAATACAAGGGAACTAGTCTTTTGGCTATTCCCTCTTCCAATTCTCCAGTTCTGAACTTGGAGAAGCAATGTTCTAGTGCTGCCACTAGACAGAACAAAAGGAAGAGTCCTTTGACATTTCCTTAACTGGCGTAACTTGTGCCTAAAGTGGTCCCATAACGGAACAGAGGGGAACGCTTCTTAGCTAACCCTCTACAAAATAAAGAAAAGCACCTTTTGGTCTTTTTTCAAACTTCTCTGGTCTATGACTCAGAGGAAGACACATCAGATTCTATTCCTTTAAACAAAGGTCTTCGGATCTCTGATATCGAAAAGAATACTGATCAAAGAGGCATCATGCCTATCCCTATGGGGTCTGGTCAAGATCTTTCCACCTTACAAATTTCAAGTTCTAAGCAAAGAAAATTGAGGGTATCACACAAAGACACCTGGAGCAGAATTTTCTAATTTATGCGCTTATCTCAATAGGCGTCAACCAGTATCAACTTTGGTGAAACGTAAGAACCCTATGTCAAAGGCCAATATGTACAGAAGCCAAAGTTTGGAAAGAAGGACCCAACCACTTATGCTAATGAGTTGAGTACATCTTTGTACACTCAGGAAACTAAACATCTGAAGAATAGGAGACATGTTCCTAACATCTTTAAGGAATATGTTCCTTCGACTTCTTTTCGTCCTGTAGTGGTAAGTGATCTCCGGGAATGTCTTATGCAAAGACGGGAGGCTGCTGGAATATCTCCATCACCTTTAAATCACTTTTCATATCGCCACTGCCTTCATGAAGTCGTCATCAACTGTTGCTGCTAATCAGCTCGACGATCTGTCTTCGATCGTCTGAACTATGCTTCAACTCCCAAACATATGATAGAAGATGAAGACGAGCTATTGTATGCTTTTGTCAATATGACTTCTCAAGGCTCTGGGGGTGGAAAACGTCCAAGATGTAATGCATCCCGTAATCCAAGTTAGCAATACTTAGATCGGATTCATGCATCCAGTGAAGGTGTCTTTCAATACACTAGATCAAGAAATCGATATTTGAACCAAGGTGTTTTTAATCAAGAAGATCTCCCCATCGCTCATGTAGGAGAGGACTCCTTTCCAGAGTTTGATACAGATAGTAAAAGTTCTGAACAAACTATCTCATCAATAGCAGCAAGAGAAGTGACGGTATATACCATTACGGAAGATCAAGATGCCTCTACTTTAACCAGTCAGAAGCAACAAATTATTATATTAGAAGACAAATTGAAGACCATGGCAGAAATGGTTGTAAGTATGCACACTATGAAGAACAGTTTGGCAACTCTAGAGGGGGGTGAATAGAGTTTATATAAAAAATAGCCAATTAAAAATAACTCTTTCACCAACAATAAATAATCAGAGTAAAGTGCGGAAAATAAATGAAGAGCAGAAGAGTATACGCAAACACAGCAATTTTAACCTGGTGTCCCTCATGGAGGACTAGTCCAGGCCTGAGAACTCTAGCTCAGGATTAAATCCACTATTTGTGAAATAGTAGTTTACAACCCGTGCCTTTTCTTCAGAAGAGCACGTCAACTTCTAACAGAGGATCGCAGTGGCGATTTGCTTGGAATTGTCCAAGCGACTTCTTCGACTCTTGCACAAGAATCCTAACTGAGAGATGCTGAGCACTCGAGACTTAGGAGGCTTATGGCTAGTAGATGGGAAGGGTATGGCTTATTGAGCTTGTAAGAGAGAAGAGAAGAGAAGATTGGATGGATTGAAATGAGAGAATTCATGCCCTATTTATAGTGTTTTTATAGGCAGAATTCGGCCAGAATTCGGATAGGAAAATTCAAAAATTTGGCCGTTGGACAACTAGCAACCAGCTATCCCTAAAATTAGGGTTCCTGATTTCTAGGGGACAGAGTTCGGCCCGAACTCTGTGTGGAGGCAGAGTTCGGCCCGAACTCTGTCTCCAGAGCACAGAGTGGTTCTAAGGGGACCAGTGGACAGCTTTTGGTTCAGTGGAGCTTGGGATTTTGGGTAGGTTATAGACTAAGTTCCAAGAGCTCAGCATGACTCAGAGTACACAAGTCTAGACTCAATGAAATTATAAAATACAGACTCCAGAACACACTGAGAGCCGGAGACTGAGCTGTCATCTGTCTTGAACTGAATGCAGTCGTCGTATGTCGTATTGAATTAATACAAATATTATTTAGTCAATGTAGTCAATATTTGGTTGACTGTGACTTTGTGTCAACAATCTCCCCCATATTGATAATTGACAAAATAATATATGTATATTTCAATATTCATACCTGGACACAGTTGATTGTAACATAGCTCCCCCATAAACGATGTATGAGCTAAAAGAAGATAGCTCCCCCGTAAACCATGAACGGTGTCGAGCTAGAAGCTATAGCTCTCCCCCGTACAAAATGCATAGAACCTGTGACCTGATAGATAATATTTCCCAGAGCAAGAACAAGCACAGATATACACAGATATACGAATGCATAGAACCGGTGGCCTGATAGATAATATCTCCCAAAAGTAAAACAAACACAAAACTATAAAAATATACATTATTTCTCCCCCTTTTGGCAGTTAGCAATATAAAGAAGCAATGAATAGTAATGCAACCACACCAAGCAGAGAAGAAACAGTGAAATACTAAGCAAAATAAGTCACTGACGTAAAGTAAAACTATGATAAAGGACAGATAATGTCATCCACCAAACCAAGTGGCCAACTCATAAACAGAGTACATAAAACCAGCTACATAAATCCATAATAAACTAAATAACTGAAAGCAAAAAGTAACTAAGATCATCAGCAGTAGCAGCAGCAGATCGAGCCAATCTCCATCACGGAGCACGAGAAGGTCCAGGAGAGTTGGAACGTCTGGGATCCACAAGAGCAGCACTCGGATCCAGGTAACGCAAGACCCATAGATCATCAATGCGATATCCCTCACGATCGGGATCCCGCTGCATGGGAATGGGCATAGTAGGATGATGGGACATGGAGTACCGAATATCATGCAGCGAGTTGCTGAGTGCACTCATCTGCAGGGTAGTGCGGTAGTCCATCTGAGCCTACCGATCAGCCTCTAAGTAGAAACGATCCTGGAGCATGGTCTGGATGGAGTCAAGAGTGGCAGGTGGAGGTGGTGCATCCTGACCGAAAGGAGGGGCGTTAGGCTCCTCATCATCAGAATGCTCAGAGGCCTCAGGAGAGGCGACAACTGCCTGAGTAAGACGTGCCTTGGACAGGAAAGCAGGAGCAGGCAAGAACGGACAGATATCAAGTGGTATGTTAAATGCACGAAAGATCATAGGAAGGTACAGAGGATAAACCAGAGCTCGTGGTTTCTTCCTACAGTGAATCATCCAGTCCATCATTGTACGTGGAAGATTGAAAGAAATTCCAAAGTGAAGATGATAAAGAGCAGATATTTCAAGATAAGTGATGTCATCATGGGAACCTGTTTTGGGTAGAATGGTGTTAGAAATAATCCAATGAAGATCAGAAAAATATGGGTTGAGATATTTAGCCGTGAGCTTGCGAGGACGTGTGTATGGAGTACACAAATCGTCCTTGAAGCTCTCAAGGGAAATTCCGTCGGGAAAACGGAACGAGCGAGCGTCAACTAGCTTTTCCTAAGAATTGGGCTCTTGAAGATCAAGATATTCGGCTAAGTCAAAGTCATCAAAAGATATATTTATACCTGCAACTTGTGAATAAATATGGAGATCATCAAAGGTCATGTTGCAGTAGAACATTTCGACAGTATGACGATAGATAGCAGAAGTGGTAGTGACAAGCTCATCAAAGCAGAGGTCATGAAATAAAGAATCATATTGAGAGAAGATAGAAAAATTAATAGGATGTCCTGCGAATACCTGATGATTCCGATAGTCACTAAACCAGTTGTTTGAGGCATCTAGTGAAACAAATAGTCAGTTGTCATAGGTAGAAGGGTTTCGAGGACGAGGTGGGTTGAACAACGGATGAGGTGGTTGAAGTTGTTCAATGATATGTTCCTTCGTCGGAGGAGTATCCGAAGAGGAAACACTCTCAGTTCGAATCCTCTTTCCATGATTGAACAAGCGAGGAGCCATAAAAACTTGATAGAGTGAAGTATAGAAGACAAGAATGATACCTCAAATTATTAATAAACAGTGGAAGAGAATGACGAGAAACCCTTTTTCCTTGATTTTGAGGAGCAATGGAGCACTCTAGATCAAAAACTAGGGTTAGGGTTTGAAGGAAAGAGTTTGGAGAGGTGAGGAAGGAGGCAATGGTGAAGGAGAGAGAAGGAGTCCCGACATAAAGTAGGGGTTTGTCTTTGGTCGGATGAAATATTGACCATAGGATCTAAATTGATCCAACGGCAGAGCTAGATCCCGATCCTGGAACCTAGGGACCGAACTCGGCCCGAACTCTGTTAGGGGCAGAGTTCGGCCCGAGTTCTGGATCAGTGGTCCAGAACTAAAGGCAGGCTGAAAAGATAGAAAAATTGATTAAGTGTTGAACAAAAGAGATTTTGAGGATAAAAGTTTGATGAAAACAATGAAGTACATAGAGAGGTATACAAAGGTCATAATGAACTTTAGGAAAAATCAATTAGGCAATAATAAATCGGAACAAACCATATAATAAACAAGGAAATATATTGTAATTCAGTATTTCAAATTTGCCATGGGTTAGCTGCAGGGGCCGGATCCCAGCTAGCGGTAGTCCTGAGGACTAGTGCACCGTGTCGCTTAGGCTTTTACGCCTTTTTGTCAGAAGGACCCTTTCGGCTTGTACCCATAATAAATTCGTCATAAAAGAATCAAAATATACTCGATATTTACGCAAGTAAGTCTCAACTTATAACTGCTTCATCCAAAATTCCGAGTTCACGACAAAGAAAATTGAAGCGCTCTTCGGATAATGGCTTAGTAAAGAAATCTGCTAGCTGATGATCAGTGTCAATAAATTCTAAGTTAATCGTGCCATTTTGCTGATGATCACGCAAAAAGTGGTGTATGATCTCAATGTGTTTAGTGCGTGAGTGGCAGACAGGGTTCTTAATCAAATTGATGGCACTAGTATTGTCACAGAATATAGGAATATGCATGAAAGATAATTTATAGTCTTCAAGGGTTTGCTTCATCCACAGAATTTGTGCACAACAATGCCCAGCTGCTATGTATTCAGCTTCTGTTGTGGATAGTGCGACAGAGTTCTGCTTCTTGCTAAACTATGAGACTAAAGCCTTTCCTAATAAATGACACGTGCCGCTCATACTTTTACGGTCGACCTTGCATCCAGCAAAGTCAGCATCAGAGTAACCGATGAGGTCAAATGATATTGACTTGGGATACCATAGGCCCACTGTAACCGTACCCTTAAGGTATCGAAAGATACGCTTAACCGCGGTCATGTGAGATTCCTTAGGATTTGCTTGATATCTAGCACATAGGCAAACACTAAACATGATATCGGGGCGACTAGCAGTTAAATAAAGTAAGCTGCCTATCATACCTCGATACTTACGTTGATCAACGGGTTTGCCGCTCTCATCTGGTTCAAGTTTGGTTGAAGTAGCCATTGGAGTGCTGATTGGTTTGATGTTGTCAAGATCGAACTTCTTCAGCATGTCCTTGGTATACTTCGATTGACAGATGAAAGTTCCACTAGCCAGTTGTTTTACTTGCAGACCAAGAAAGTAGTTGAGCTCTCCCATCATGCTCATCTCAAATTCCGTCTGCATACACTTGGCAAATTCTTGACAAAGAGTTTCATCAGTAGACCCAAAAATAATATCATCAACATAAATCTGAATTAATAAAATAGTGTCTTTGAAAGATTTTATAAACAGTGTAGTGTCAATTTTCCCTTTTGAAAAACCTTTCTCAAGTAAGAAGCTACTTAGCCTTTCATACCAAGCTCTGGGGGCTTGTTTGGGGCCATAAAGTGCTTTCTTTAGCTTGAACACGTGGTCGGGAAATTTGTGATTTTCAAAGCCAGGAGGTTGTTTCACATAAACTTCCTCCTTAATAAAACCATTCAGGAAAGCACTTTTCACATCCATTTGAAATAATTTAAAGTTTTGAAAATTCGCAAAAGCACAAAGCATCCGAATGGATTCTAGTCTAGCAACAGGAGCATACGTCTCATCGTAGTCGATACCTTCCTCTTGGTTGTATCCTTGAGCTACTAGACGAGCTTTGTTACGTGTGACTGAACCATCTTCATTTACTTTGTTTCTAAAAACCTATTTAGTACCAATTATCGAATGATTAACCGGTCTAGGAACGAGTTCCCATACTTGGCTTCTCTCGAATTGGTTGAGTTCTTCTTCCATAGCAGAAATCCAAAATTTATCATTAAAAGCTTCAGAAATATTTTTAGGCTCTACTTGTGAAATGAAGGCAGTGCTAGCAACGGAGTCTCTTAGTGATGATCTAGTAGTTACTCCACGTGGAACTTCTCCTATAACTAAATTTTCTGGATGAGAAGGTTTGAAAGAGAATTTCTTAGGCAAACCCTCCAGAGAATTAGTTTCGGTTAAAGTATTCATTGGAGTAGAAGTTGATGGCTCAACGTTATCATCAAGAGTACTTGCTGCACTGTTGTCTTCATCAAAAGTCATATTTGTTGACTCTTCCACAATAAGTGAGCGTTTATTGAAAACTCTATATCCCTTACTCTTGGCGGCATAACCAAGAAAGATACCATCGTCAGCTTTGGCATCAAATTTGCCTAAGTTGTCTTTGGTGTTAAGGATAAAACATCTACAACCAAAAACTTTAAAATAAGATACATTGGGGGTTCTCCCAAACCAAAGCTCATAGGGTGTTTTCTTCGTAATGGGACGAATCAGCACCCTATTCAAAATGTGGCATGCTGTACTAACAGCTTCTGTCCAAAAATATTTCGGAAGTGAAAATTTATTCAACATGACTCTGGCCATATCGCCGAGAGTTCTATTCTTCCGCTCCACAACACCATTTTGTTGAGGAGTTCTAGGATAAGAAAATTCATGATCAAAACCATTTGTATTACAAAAACTTTCAAAATCATAATTTACGAATTCGCCTCCATGATCACTTCGGATTCGAGTAATCATGTAGCCTTTTTCGTTTTGAACTTTCTTTACAAAAATTTTGAAAGCAGAAATAGCATCGCTCTTATTAGCGAGAAAGAAAACCCATGTAAATCTCGAAAAATCATCAACAATAACAAATGCATAAAGTTTGCCTCCAAGGCTAGCTATTCTACTGGGACCAAATAAATCCATATGAAGTAGTTGCAAGGGTCTAGTAGTACTTACAGAGTTGATAGAATGAAATGAGGATTTAGTTGCCTTGTTTAGTTCACATTCGGCACATACCGTGTCCTTTTTGAACGTGATGTCAGGTAATCCTCTCACGAGCTTCTTGGTAGAAAGCCTGGATATAGCATCCATGTTGGCATGACCAAGACGCTGGTGCCAAAGTAGTCGTTCGTCTTTGTGGGCATATAGACATCTACCTGCATTGTTAGTATTTATAGAAAGATAGAAAATATAGATGTTGTCCTCTCTTTTCCCTTCAAAAGCAAAGTCTTCTGTTGACCTATCATAGATGTAGCAACTGTTTTGTCCAAAGTTAATATCATATCCATGATCAGCAAGATGACTAATGTTGAGCAGGTTATGCTTTAACTCGGTCACTAGGCAGACATCCTTTATTACAGGAGAAGGAGGATGACCAATGATACCATTACCTATAATGTGCCCTTTGAGATTGTTACCGAAGGATACGTATCCTTCTCTCTTCATCGATAGTGATGCAAAAAGATTTGCGTCTCCCGTCATATGTCGCGAGCATCCACTATCGAGAATCCACTTACTTTCAGTTGAGGAGGGAAGGTCCACCTACATCAAGAGTAGATGTGACCTTTGGTACCCGAGTTCTTGAGGGTCCTGAAAAGTTAGTCTTTGGGAACCAAGCATATATCCTTTTATCTACAAGTCTTCTAACACTGCACTGTGGTGAGATGTGTCCATGTAATCTACAATAAGTACAGATAGCATTCTTATTTATACTAGGAGCATGAGAATAATATCTATAAGCAACAGGATGAGGATGATGTGAAGAGTTAGCATGGTGAAGATGATTATGCATGGAATAAGTGGCATGGTGATGGTGTCTATGAGGTATAGAATGATGGTATTGTCTATGATGTGTGACTTGCTGATATTGTCTAGATGGCATGGCATGATGATTTTGTCTATATGGTATATGAGGACCTTGTCTATATGGCATTGCATGATGATTTTGTCTATATGGCATGGCATGATGATTTTTATGTGTGGAGTGATGTTGATTGTGTCTTTGTGCATGATGAGTGTGTACTGAGTGAGAATTGTTCTTACGTGCACGTGGTTTGTGAAAGTTTGTGTATATAAATGCATGGTTATGTGCTGCATGAGAATGACGTGGTTGACTAGCAGGAGTGGTGTTGTGCCCATGTGATTGGGTTTGAGGTTGAACAACCTGTTTACCCAATTTGGTTTCTAATCTTTTAGAAACAGCTTGCAGTTCATCAACCTTAATATTTAAGCCATAAATCTTAGTCATGGAAATCTTGTGTCTACTCTTTTCTTCAGCAAGCAACGTGTTGAGAGTAGTGATTTCTTGAGTTTGTTGCTCAATACGTGCTTCAGCATCATGTAAGCTTAATTTAAGCTTGGATACTTCATCAGTGTCATTAGTGGGTGATGTGTTTCTAACATTATCAAGAAGTAAAGAAATTCTTTGTATTTCATCTTCTAGACTTTTCATTTTGTCCTTGGCATGTTTATATTTACCGATGACCTTTTTATGATCATCGAGTAAATCAGTGAAAGCATCGCCAAGTTCATCAAAAGAGAAGTCATCCAGAGTTTCGTTAGATACCTTGTTGGAAGTTGCCATCAGGCACACATTTGCTGTATCTTGAGGAGAGTCCTTTTCTTCCTCAGAGTCACTCGCTTCACTTTTATGCCAAATGCCTGTGTTGGCATATTTCTTTGATGAGTTCCTTTTGTATGGCTTCTCATATCGGTTGCTCTTCTTCAGGAATGGGCAGTCTTTTCGGACATGTCCAGTTTTCTTGCAACCGTAACAAGTTGGTTCTTCTTCATCGTCTTCTTGAGATTCCTTCTTCCTTCGATTGAAGCGAAGGAATTTCCTGAAGTTGCGAACGATGAGAGCTTGGTCTTCATCATCCGAATTATCTTCTTCAGTCTCATCATGATTAGCTCTTCGTTGATGAGCTTTGAGTGCGATCTCCCTGGTCTTCGGAGCAGGCTCTTCGATGTCCTTGAGGTCAAGCTCGTGAGTCATAAGCTTGCCCATCAAGGTCTCTATTGACATTGTTGTGAGATTGTTTCCTTCTATGATGGCTGTCACCTTAGGGTTCCAAATCTTTGGTAGCCCTCTGAGCAGCTTACGAATCTTCTCGTGGTTTGAGTACTGCTTTCCAAGCGAAGATAGAGGATTGATGATGTCGAGGAATCTTGTGATCATTTGAGTGATCGTCTCACTTGGCTTCATCTTGAAGGCTTCGTATTCTTGAGTGAGACGGCTTATTTTAGATTCCTTGACCTGTGTAGTTCCTTCATGCGTCACTTCTAGAAGTTTCCATACTTCATGAGCAGTGGTGCATGTAGAGACCCTGTTGAACTCATTCCTGTCTATAGCACAGAATAAAGCATTAATAGCCCTAGCATCTAGACTTGCCTGTTTCTTCTCCTCGACAGAATATTTGTCGTGTGGTTTCTCAATGAGGTCACCATCGACAACTATCCTGGCGGACTTTTTGTAACCGTCAGTGACGACAGTCCACAGGTCAAAGTCTAGAGACTTAAGATAGAAGCTCATCCTTGTTTTCCAATATGTGTAGTTAGTCCCATCAAATAGGGGAGGCCTATGAGTGGACTGACCTTCACCATGATTGGAAATCAAGGATTGTGTGGTTGCCATGGATCAGCTCTTAGGATGTTACTCCTTGTAAAGAGAACAGAGCTCTGATACCAATTGAAGAACAGTTTGGCAACTCTAGAGGGGGGTGAATAGAGTTTATATAAAAAATAGCCAATTAAAAATAACTCTTTCACCAACAATAAATAATCAGAGTAAAGTGCAGAAAATAAATGAAGAGCAGAAGAGCATACGCAAACACAGCGATTTTAACCTGGTTTCCCTCGTGGAGGACTAGTCCAGGCCTGAGAACTCTAGCTCAGGATTAAATCCACTATTTGTGAAATAGTAGTTTACAACCCGTGCCTTTTCTTCAGAAGAGCACGTCAACTTCTAACAGAGGATCGCAGTGGCAATTTGCTTAGAATTGTCCAAGCGACTTCTTCGACTCTTGCACAAGAATCCTAACTGAGAGATGCTGAGCACTCGAGACTTAGGAGGCTTGTGGCAAGTAGATGGGAAGGGTATGGCTTATTGAGCTTGTAAGAGAGAAGAGAAGAGAAGATTGGATGGATTGAAATGAGAGAATTCATGCCCTATTTATAGTGTTTTTATAGGCAGAATTCGGCCAGAATTCGGGTAGGAAAATTCAAAAATTTGGCCGTTGGACAACTAGCAACCAGCTATCCCTAAAATTAGGGTTCCTGATTTCTAGGGGACAGAGTTCGGCCCGAACTCTGTGTGGAGGGAGAGTTTGGCCCGAACTCTGTCTCCAGAGCACAGAGTGGTTCTATGGGGACCAGTGGGCAGTTTTTGGTTCAGTGGAGCTTGGGATTTTGGGTAGGTTATAGACTAAGTTCCAAGAGCTCAGCATGACTCAGAGTACACAAGTCTAGACTCAATGAAATTATAAAATACAGACTCCAGAACACACTGAGAGCCGGAGACTGAGCTGTCATCTGTCTTGAACTGAATGCAGTCGTCGTGTGTCGTATTGAATTAATACAAATATTATTTAGTCAATGTAGTCAATATTTGGTTGACTGTAACTTTGTGTCAACACACTATAATCGTGGCTCAACATACAGTGCCACCGATTGTAAACCCTGCTATAAATCCTGAGCAAATAGCATCTTTTGTACCTGTTAGTCTGGGGGTACCACCTCCTCAGGTTGCTTATATGCCAATTCAAGCTGATCACAGTCAGTTTGGTGCTGAGGGTGGTAATTACCACGCTGTTCCTCCTCCTAACACTTATAACCAGCCTACCAATTCCCAAACATCAAGGGATGCTAATGTAGCTATTAAACTCTTACGCACTCAGTTTGAGGCCTTTAAGCAGAAGGATGGCCTACAAAGACTTGGCATAAAACAGCCGTATCCTACAGAATGGAAGGAGGTTCCATTCCCTCCTAAATACAAGATTCTGACCATTATGTTGTTTGATGGCAGCACCTCTCCAAGTCTGTACATCAATCACTTTGAGGTGATGACTGACCAATTACAGCCAAAAGATGCTCTCCTTACCAGAGTGTTCGTCGGTTGTTTAGCTGGCGTAGCATATGACTGGTATCGTAGTTTGCCTGATGGCTGCATAACTTATTTTGCTGGTTTGAAGCAAATATTCTTAGAACAGTTTTATGAGGGAGTCAACGACATGACAATGTCTGCCCTCATTAAGATTAAACAAAGGCACAATGAATCTACAGAGAGTTTCATTAAAAGATTCCATCGAGAGGCACTCAAAATACCTTTAGGAACTCTATCTGCTGTAACAATAGACACTTACAAATCAAACTTGTTTCCTATTATCAGTATGTGGACAGGATCTACATAATTCCAGGATTGGCCTTCTTTTATTGTGAATGCCAAAGCGGCAGCGGTCAGTACCGAAAAGTTCAAACAGTTAGGAGTTCAGATAACTCATCCTAACCAAGACGAACATTCTACACCTGGGGGTAATAATCGCCAGAATAACTGTAAGGGTAAAGAAACACTGGCCATCAATCTCAAAGACAAAAAATCTTTGGCTGTCAATGTCACTCAGACAGCACCCACTCCATCAGCACCACCGCAGAAGACAACTCGTCCAAAAGAAGAGTATTCTTTCGATGAAAATAATACTTTGAGCATCTTTGATTGCTTGATCAAAAGCAATAAGCTTTAGCTGCCAGAGGCAAAACTGCCAGAAGAAGTGGGTAAAATCGATCACCCTAAATACTGTGTTTATCACAGATTTATAGGGCATCCAACCAGAGCATGTTACGTGCTCAAGGGAAAAATCCAGGAGTTAGTCAACTCTGGAGCAATTACTCTGTAGCAGGACGAGAAGACGGTGACTGCTAATGTGGTTTCTCTACAATTCAGTAATTTTCTACCACTACTTGTACAAGATGGTGTTCTCCCCATTCCAAGGACTACTCTTGAGATCGTGAATCTCCCACCTCCTCAAAATGAAGGTCTTGTTCCACTATCGACTGACAGACGAGAGGTCATATTGATTCATCCAGATCTAGTAGCAGAGTTTGAAACGTCTTCCTCTTCTAAGCAAAAGAAGCACCCCAAATCTAAATCCAAGAACTACAATATGGTATCCTTTGAACCAGTAACAGAAGAAGAAATTCTAATGGGCACTAGATCTGGAAAACCCTATCTTCGAGAATATTCCGAAAATCAAGAGAATCTCGCTCCATCTTCTGATGCTCCTCCTTCATCATCTTCTCCTGCTGAGAATATACCATCTACATCCTTACCGGTGGTTGATCCATCTCCTCCTAAACCTACATCAGCAGACAAGGGAAAGCAACCTGTTCATTTTGACAATGCATTAAAAAGTTCTCGTCTCTTGGACTTGAAAAGCCATACAACTTTGACATATTGGATCAATTGGCAAATACTCCAGCAAGATTGTCAATCTTTGAATTCTTACGTCTCTCAAAAGAAACTCGAGAGACGTTAAGCCTTGATGCAGGCTGACGCTTGTCTTACTCTTCTCAAGAAGCCTGAAAAGGAGTCAGTCAGCTGTGCACATTGTCATAGTGTATTTTAATTAATGTCCAACATTACTTTTACACAAGAGTACATGTTGTTAGAAGAAAATCGTCATGATCTTCTTCTCTATTTCACGGGGTATGTGGACACCATGAAAGTCGATCGCATTTTGATTGACCCAGGGTCCGCACTTAGTATCATACCAAAATCTTTGTTGGATGCTTTGAAGATCCCAGTGCATAACCTTTCTACAACTATTACTACCATCTTGGGGTTCAATCAAGGAAGAAGCGGACCTTTGGGAAAGATACGCCTAAAACTTCAAATTGACAATCTTGGTACAAAGGTAAGTTTCTATGTTATTGACAATCATGGCTCATATAATGCTTTGTTAGGATGGCCATTCCTCCATGAACACAATATTGTACCTTCTACTCTCTACCAATGTTTCAAATATGTGGATGGTAATGGAGAAGTCCAAAAAGAGGTTGCAGATCTGAATCCTTTCAAAGAAGTTAAAGTATACTGCAATGATTCTCGCATGTACAAAGAGAAATTCGTGAAGATGGTACTAGCAATGGACACAGATAAAGAACAAAAAATGTGTCGAATGATACTCTGGTGATCCCGGTCAAAGGACGTACCTCCTGTCCTCAGTCTTCCAAACTACTGACGATCTATCTTCCTTCCCATGAGAAGCAGCCTAAGGGTGATAGTCAGGAACAAAGGGAGCTCACCTCTTCTGAGCTGCTTATAACTGACCTTCGTCGTAAGAATCCCCCTCCTCATTCTCGTTCATCTTCTCCCCCTCTTGTCATCAATCTGACTAAGCCTGCTAAGGCTAAAGTTCCTGTTGTAAATGATGGTGTAAAAATCAATAAAACATCTCCTTTGTAGTATACTGATGTCTCTTACTATACTCAATGTTAGTTGGATATGTTAGATAGCTTTAAACCACTTAAAATAGAAGTCGTATCATCTCTGCGAAACATGGTATCACTGGATTCAATACAAGAGTCGTACTTCTTAGTACCGTCTCGAAAGAAAGATGAAAAGCCTGTATTCTTCAACAAAAGAGAGGAACCAAAAATTATGCTCTATAACGATAACAAAGATGATACATGAAGGCTACAATTACGCCGCTATAGTCCACAATCTAAAGTAATCATCCGTAAAATGGACTATGATTTCAGAATAGGCCTTAACAACGGTAAAGGAAGGCGAACTCCTCTTCGTATTGCTATTCCAAAAGGAAAATCGCAACAATACCACAGTAAAATGAAACGGGGACTAGGTTATGCTTCACCAATTCCAACTCTGGAACCTTCCGAATTTGATGAAGAAAAATGATCTAACTCTTCTGATTCTATCTCATGGGATTCTGATACCAGCATTGGTCATATTCATAGGGTGATAGTATCTTCTAACATGGTGTCTGTCGAATTTTTGGAAGATGACAAAGATGACATTGAGGAAGCTCCTAAAATGGACCCTTGGGCACAAAGGATGGACAATCAGTGGGAACTTCGTTTTGAACAACGAGAGCCACCTACTGAGGATCAACTAGTCCAAATCGATATTGGAGAGAAGGGCGTATAACGACCAATCTTTATTAGCAAAAATCTCTCAGAGGATGATAAACAAGAATTAATTCACCTTATTCGTGAATATATTAATATCTTCGCCTGGAGTTATGAAGATATGCCGGGATTATATCCTTAAATTACAACTCGCAAGTTTAATATTTTGCCGAATGCCAAGCCGGTCAAACAACAACAACGGCGATTCAAGCCCGAAATAATGAATGCAATTGATGATGAAGTCAAAAAGCTTATATCTTGCAGTTTTATCAGAGAAGAACAACATCCTGACTGGGTAGCCAACGTTGTTCCAGTCTTGAAGAAAACCGGAAAGGTTCGAGTTTGCACAGACTATCGGGATCTTAATGATGCTTGTCCTAAAGACGAATTTTCCCTCCTAATTACTGATGTTATGATCGACAATACATGTAAATTCGAACGAATTTCTTTCATAGATGGGTTTTCTGGATATAATCAAATCTGGATGAATCCTGAAGATGCAAAAACACACTTCATTTCGTACTCCTAGTGGAGTGTACTGTTATACAGTCATGTTGTTTGGTCTTAAGAACGCAGGTGCAACTTACCAGCGGACTATGAGTACTATCTTTCGAGATCATCTGCAAAAGACTGTCGAATGCTATGTTGACGATATTGATGTCAAAAGTCGTCTCAAGGAAGATCACATTCAAGATTTAAGAACTATCTTTAATTTGGTGTGCCAGCATCTTTTCTTTGAAAATTGAAGTGATTGTTCATTCATTCACTTTCTTTGACTTATCATTCATTTGGTATTTATTGTCTCTTGTTTTAAATAATAAGAATTAACGTCCTTTATACCTCTGAATTCCGATTATTTATATCAGCAACTTGTAACGTCCTTATTACCTCTGATAAAGTTGTCTATTGAAATAAAAATATTGCTAAAACTTTATATTCTGCCACGTCCATATTACCTCTGAGCAGATATAATAAATATTATTATTTTCTAAACCATGAAATATATCATGTCCAGTACCTCTGAATATATTTTCTTTTCTATTACTTATATCTATAACAAGATATACAAGAAGTAATAGAACCACATAAAAAGTCTTTATTTCTTTTTGCTAGAAAAGAAAAAGAGTACATTGCAGAAAGAAACAACAAAATGTGTACATCCTTTACTCCGAAGGATAAGTGATAAGTTCTGCAATTTGTTTCTTCAGAATTTGAATTCTTTCATCACGAGAATCTAGCATTCTCTGCCTAGCTTCAACTCGTCCTGATTCAGGATCAAAAGGTTGTAGAGCAGCAGTTCGACATGTTAATTCTTCATTCTGAAGATATTCAAAATCCTTCTTCTGGTCCTTCAAAACCTCCACCTGATCAACAGCAGATTGGTACAATTGATTTGCTTGTTCTATGTTCTGCTTAACAGTCTGGAGTTCTGCCTGAAGTTGTGCAATTTTGGCTTCCAAATCAGCAGCCTTTTCTTCTTCCTTCATAGCTTTAGTCTTATGACTCTCAGCAATAACAGCTGCATCAAAGATTTGAATATCTAGCTCGGAGAATTGTTTAGTAAAAGCCAGCAGGAATGCTTCAAAATCGGCTTTACTAATTTCTGCTTCTCGAACCATAGTTTCATATTCTGTGCTTACTAGCAGCTCAATATCTCCTATTTTCAGCTCCTTGTAAGCCTTAATTGAGCTCTCTAGCTCATCTAAAATATGTTCCAAAAATAAAGCTTGAGCCTCGTCTCGTTGACTACGGATGCCTTCAATCAAGAATGTAGAGGGAGTTCTGACGGTACTAAAAGGGACATCCTCTCTCTGCATAACTCTATGAACTAAGGGCTCTAGACACGTAAAGAAGACTCTTGTGAAAGAGGCCACCACAAATTTGTTAGCTGCCAGGGCTCCTGGAGTGGCTACTATGTTTGCAGAAGTCTACATAGCTTTAGCAGGTAGAGGTACTTCATCTTGAGCGCTAATATGAGAAGAGCTTCCTTCTCCGACTACAGTTCCAATAGGTGCTTCTGCAAATCACATATATCATTTATGTTGATAACATATAATGCTAAAGGCGCTATGACAAATCGTTCATATTTGGAAATTTATCTGAGCTGAGTACATTATAAGAAGTCTCAATAGCTTTAACTGTCTCGGACTGAAGCTTTGACAAAGTCTCTGCAGACATGGTAGCCTGACTACTCCCTGCTCCCGATTTAGTCGAAGGTGGCAGAGTTACTGGAGTTTCTTTTACTAATTCTGTTGCCAGCTTAGACCTTTCAGGCTGCTCAGTGGTCGTGGGTTCATTAACCTCAGGAAGATTGACATATTCCTTATCATGAACTGCATCGTCCTCATCTTTAGCAGTTGAACGATCTTCATCAACTGGGAGTTCTTGTGATGATGGTGCATTCACTAAAGTTTGTTTTTCTTTAGTAATGTTGTTCCAATCATCATCATAGGTTTTATCATCAAAGTTGTAATGCGTAAATTATTGCCTCTTCTGAATGAGTGGATACTTGAGGCTTTGGAGTATCTTGTGGAGGCAAATCCTGCTTTGGGGAGGAGGCTTTTGGACTCAGGGGAGTTGGAGATGGAATTATTATCCCTGATGTAACAAGTATATTGGTAGAAACATTTACTGTCATGATGGTAGTAGGAGGCTGGACTTCTGTTGAAGTAACCAATACAAGGAAAAGCAATTTAGATATATATCTTTGATAAAAATTAACATATGAGGATATGTCACAACTTTGATATTACCTTCTTGAAATAGTTCTTCTTCAGCAATTTCTATTTTTTTCTGACTTCTTTGAGTATTGGTGCGTCTGGCCCTACAATAGCTTCAGTATGATCACCCTTCGGATCGATCAAGGAAGTAGAAGATCCTCCTTCTGTAACCTTCCCCTGTTTTTGAATAGAACAAGGGGTAATGTCCTTCTCTCCAGAGGAAGAACTGAGAAGCAACTGTTTTGATTGAGAACGAGTTGTTCTCGTAGTCACTGGTTCATTGATAACCAGTGACGTTCTTTTCTTCTTCTCCGGGGCCGTTGGAGAATTAGGGGATTATCTTGCTGAGGAGAGGCCGTCGTCTCCTTAGTTTTTCTCTTCTTCAAACCTTTAACAGGAGATTTTTCCTTCCGCACCTTTATGGATATGTTTAGAGGATCTTGAACTGGATCAGCATAGTTTATTAAAAATTGATGCCTGCAGAGGTTCGTCGACAGGATCTTTGTCTTCTACATCTTGAAAAGACTGAAGAGTACGTTTTTCTTGTTTAAATCTCTTTTCAGTTGCGAAGTTGTATGCGGGAGGGAAGTTTTCAGCAAATGTGTTCGCTGAAGTATAAAAGTTTGCGTACGAATATAACATATGCGGGTCTTGTGGAAGTTTGTAAGGCATAGAAAAGATAGCTTTTGTGCCCCGAGCGTTGTAATAACTCCAAGCCCTAGCCCCATCAGTGAGATAAACTTTGGCTTGTAGGCAAGTGGTTGCATTACCTATATGAAGCTGATCGTAACCAAACTGCCGTGCAAATCGACTCTGCAAATACGATTCTAAATAGCATTCTTCTTCGAATCTATAGACCAAATGAGAGGGCCGGATTACCTTAAGCCATGAAAAGATGTTTGGGCTTAAACGAAGTGTTTCTTCACTTAAGTCCATCATTTGTGGAGGCATATTTTCATACCCTGAAGGAGGTCCAACACACTAAAAATTCTATCCTGATCCATGGCTCAAGGCAAGTCGACACTCTGAAAGAGTAGTATATTTCCAGTGAGCATTAGCAAAACGCTCGATGAAGTCTCCATCAGCAGTTCCCATATCCGGGTTCATCAAACAAGGATGGTGTAGCAATAACCATCCGAACAAATAAGTATATGGCATTTCAGTACGGGGAAAATCCGACAGAGTATCCTTATCTTGCAGCATAGTATCCACAAAAGAACGCAATTCTGCGTTCAGACGGCAGGTCATGGCTGATAAGAAATCCATCTTGTATCCATATACAAGACGTGTTGCAGCGAACAGGATACCCTGGTGGAATCTATCAACTGTACTAGCTCCCGGAACTACAAAACGTCGTAGCCATAAAGATAGAAAGCCTGCCAGCTGGGCTTCTTGAGACATAGGTCTGTAACCCTGTCTAAGGTAACTCTGGAGAACATCGCCAGCCTTAAACAGACCCGAGTCCTTAGTCAATGTGACATCTCCATGATTATGTTTTTCCATCAGACATTGCATATCACTCCTATCAAAAGGTTCAAAGAAACGAGGAGTATAGGCTTGACTGTCCAGTAGCTTGTCCACCCATGCATGACCCAAGAACAAATATGGCATCCATTTGGTGATGTAGCAAGTACCCGCAGTGGCACTTTCTTAGTAGAGTAAGCAGATTTTGTAGTGACACAATAACTCTTGGAAAACTGTGATCATCTGGGGATTCTCCTTTGCCAGAGCATCCATTTCATCATTTGTAGGTACATATTCTTCATATGGGTTATCATCCATTGGTAGACGAGAGATATGCTCCATCACGTTAAGAGCAAACCCGATTTCTCCATGAGGCGTCATGAAAGTCCCAGTGCTTTTGTTATATCTCTCTATTAGAGCCAAGAACATGTGAGGGTTCGGTTGAATGCCATATATTGTAGTACATATGGCATTATAGAGGCCCAGATCAAAGAGCTTGTCTTTGAATTCCTCCAAACTCCATATGGACAAGCTACTCCAGCGCTTCATCCCAGGGTTTACCAGGCCTGTCATACATATAGCGCGGTCTGGATATCTTCCTTCAGCTTTTGCAAATGTATTTGCAAAAATAGGTATTCTGATCGGAAGGAGCAGGGAAGTATCCTCGGGAGGAATGCAGTTCGGCCTTAAACCTCTTAAATGTGTACTATATCTTTCAGAAGTACTGTAGAAAAGGTCCATATTCCTCGGACCCAATTTATAACAGATTTTTCTAACTCTTGCTTGCTGAAGAGGAGTCAGATCCCATGACATCCTTCTAGGATAGCTGGCAAAAGCAAATTGGGATAATGCCATAGACCTTGATATTTCTGTTAGATATATAGCTTTGTCCTACTTTAAGAAATTTCTCATCTCTTTTCTTGCCTTGGGCTAGGAGGTCTTCTTGATGGCATCCCCGAATAAAAAGCCAGGTTTCTTATTGATTGTAGTATCCAAGCTCTGAAGGGGTTCACCGTTCATTAAGTTCAAAAGGGTTTGATTATCTTGATCTATGAGCAGAGTTCTTCGTGCTTCAGGACCATCGTATCGAGGGAAAGTGACATGAGACAAATTCTCCCTATACTTTGGGACATTAAATGTTGAAGCAAATCTTTCTGCATACGGGTCTTCCCTGAGTTTAACTGCAAAGAGATACATGAACAAAAAAATTTATTAGAAGCAAAACAAAGGTGTACAACTTATTGAGTTGCATAGACTTTCTGAGTTGCGCCACGTAATGTGTTGTGCGAAACTTAAGTTGCACAACATTCTGAGTTGTGCAACAACCCAAGTTGTGCTGATTGTTATGTTGCGCGAAACTCAAGTTGCGCAATATCTCAAGTTGTGCTACATACTGAGTTGCGCCTCAATTTTAGTCGTATAATATTTTAAACTTTGCACAACAGTATGCGTAACACGGTTCGTAAAGACGAACAGTATTCAAGAAAAGGGGAACCACACCCTAAGAAGGGGTGGCACAAAGTTTGTGATACACTACACTCTAAAAAGAGGGGCACAAATCAATCATTGATGAAATCATCGTTCATAGATCAAATCGGCTTGCCCTTAATCACCTTCCATTACTGGGTTGGTTGTCTCTGGACGAGAAGAAGGCGACACATATTGTGGCACATTGGTGGACGGAGCACGAGTTGAAGGGGTGGAGATGGCCTTCCCTTTGTCTGTAGCAGTCCTTTTGCGAGCCATGTCCTCGAGAAGATGGTCAGAAAAGAGGGTTGCAAGAGTTCAAGAAAATTTTTCAGAAGATTAAAAAGTGAAAGTAAAGAATCACAGTAGATTAAACAGGAATTATTTATAGCCAAAAGTCAGAATCCCAACAGTCACCCCAAATTGTGCATGACAAATCGTAACTGGTCACAACAGACCGGGTATTGACTGGCGCAACTTGACTCAGTCAAAACTTTTCTAAATTCAAAGTATTTCAAAACTTTGAAATATTTTTAAGTTTTCAAAACTTTGAAGGGGGTCTTGTAGGGCCTAAAAATTAAGTTGCGCCATGAACCTACTAATCAGTGATCAAGTTGCACCCCAAAAATCAAGCTGCGCCACTGATATGAAGCTCAAAGATCAAACTGCGCCACTGATCAGGTTGCGCCATATATCAGACTACGCCCAGTCACATTGTGCAAAAATCTATATGGCGTCTGACATTTAATGGCCATCATTACCTGACATCACTGACAACTGACAATACAGTAAACGAAGAAAATCTCTTCGAATCCTGCGAATTGTGCCGCTCGAGGAGATTGGGTTGACAGCTGTCCTGTACGACTTATGAGTTGCGTCTAGGTGCAATCCAGACAAAATCCTTTGTTACGCCTAGGCGCAATCTGAATGATTTCTTCTCAAAAGCTGCAACATGTTTAGGCATAGTCCAATCAGGCGCAGTCCAATCAGGCGTAGTGTAACTTGCTGACTGAAGCTCGTGCAACCTGAGAAAGTTGAGACAATTTTCATTTCCAAAATAGGATGATGTGGCGCACATGCCATAAATCTCTCAAGACATATCTACTATCCTGTACATAACTACGCGCATCTCAAACATATGATGCCATACGTCTAAATACAATTAGTACACGACTGATAACTGAATAAAAGTTGGCGCAACAGGAGATTGGTGCAATCCAGCCTCGCGCACATCAGAATAACTGCTAAAACAGTTATTTTCTGAACTCTATAAATAGAGTTTCCAATCATTGTAAACATACACATAGAGAGATCAAGAACTCTTGCAAAATTGTTGCTGCATTCTCCAAAGGCTCTAGTCTTCAAGTTCACATAGTCCAAGGGATAAAGTGATCGTCTTCTGATCAGATTCCTACAGTTGTACTTCCCCAGAATTTAAATTGTACTCTTGTACACTTTTTTAAAAGTTTATAATAGAACAACTTTTTGTTTTTGCAAACAGTATACAAAGTAAATTCGAAATGAGCATAATGGGAGAACTTACATTCTTCTTTGGTCTTCAAATCAAGCAGAGTTCACAAGGGATATTTATCCATCAAGCAAAATATACAAAAGATTTGCTAAAGAAATTTGACATGGAAAATGTCATACCAATTGGCACGCCTATGACAACATCTACAAAGCTTGATATAGATAAAAGTGGCACACCGACTGACGTACGTAAGTACAGAGGTATGATTGGTAGTTTACTGTATTTAACTGCTAGTCGTCCTGACATTATGTTTTTTGTATGCTTATGTACATGGTATCAGACTTGTCCTAAAGAATCACATGTGAGCGCAGTTAAGCGTGTCTTGCGATACCTTAAAGGAACTTTGACAACTAGTCTTTGGTATCCCAAAACTGATTCGTTTGACCTGATAGGTTACTCGGACGCAAATTTTGCCGAATGCAAAGTCGGTCGCAAAAGTACCAGTAGTACATGTTATTTTCTAGGTAAGTCTTTACTCTCTTGGTTTTCTAAGAAACAGAATTCTGTTGTATTATCAACAACCGAGGCTAAGTACATCATTGCTTGACATTGTTGTGCTCAGATTTTGTGGATAAAGCAAATCCTAAAAGACTATCAGTTGTCATTTCAGCATATTCCTATTTAGTGTGATAACACTAGCTCTATTTATCTAACTAAAAATCCATTATGTCACTCACGCACTAAACACAGAGAAATTAGACATCATTTTCTAAGAGATCATGTTTTACAAGGTAACATTAATCTAGAATTTGTTGACACTGAACATCAACTAGCTGACATCTTCACTAAACCTATAGCTGAAGTTTGTTTTAACTTTATATGAAAGGAATTAGGAATTCTAGATGTTGAAGCAATATAATTAAATATTATTAATTAATACTCATGAATTTATAGAAATTATTTTAGTTATAAGATGAAAGGGCCCTTCTGTCACACATGAGTAAATAGCCTGAAGTGACACAATGTACTAGTCGTTGGACTACCGCTAGCTGGGATTCGGCCCTACAGCTAACCCAAAGTATTCGAAGCAATTTATGTGTAATTAATTATTTAATATTAATTATTTATCTCAACAAATTTATGTCAAAAACTATCACACACTTTTTAACATCTGTTCTGATTCCCAAGAGACCTTACTCGATCAGAGTTCTAGCCAAACTCGGACCGAACTCGGTCTGGGTGAATTCAAACATAAGCTGGACAGTCGAGCCTCTCCTCTATTTAAGCACCCTCTCATCATCTTCAACCTCACAACAGCCACCAAAATCTACCGAAACCTAACTCTAGCTCCTTGGATATCCTTCCTCCAAGCTTCTCAAGTCTTCAAAATTCATATTTGGAGCTCTCTCGAAGTTCTCTTTGACTGTCTACCTTCGATTTTGGTATAAATTCATTATTTCCACTCCTTTTTATTTTTTTCATGGCTCCTAAAATTCCTTTTTCTTCAAAAGAGGAAAGGAAGGTCGATGAAGGCTCGTCCTCTACTCCTCATGAGACGGCTTCATTTTCTCTTGTCACTCCTTCTAAACCCAATGGAGATTTCTTTGATGACTTTATATTTGTGTCTCAAGAGACATCAAATGAGTGGTTCAACGATTTCCACCAAAGAAAACTTTGTCCGGGTGCTCCCATAAATTTTACAATATTTTCTAATCATGTGAACGTTTTTGAACATCATCAATTGCTAGATTTAGTTCAATCTAGTTTTCTTGTTTATGCCAATGCTATTCAAATGTTCTATTGCAATTTGTCAGTCACAAATTGGTGGAATCAATATTGAGTTTGATAGCGATGACTTATCCGTCATACTCAACATTCCAAATACTGGAGAAGCCCTGATGGATATCTCTTATGTCCTTCCCAAAGGGACAACTTTTGACTCCTTTCGTGACTCGTTATGTGCACCAAACCCTCGACCGAAATCTACCCTTCACCCAAGGCATCTGAACAACTATTTCTATGATCTTCATAGGATGGTATTCTCCACTATCATTCCAAAGAATACATCTACTGATGAGATTTTTTTCTTAGAGATTTCAGCTATCTACCATCTCCATTTTTATATCCCCTTTAGTCTACCCAAGACTATTATCGCCGCTATAGAACGGTGTCGTAAGAAACTGCGACGTCTTCTTTATGTGATGTATCTCCCTTACAACTTTCAGTACTTTGAGTTTGGACTTGAGGATTGCGATGAGAATGGTGTTCATGCTTATCTTCATGAGCATCGCCGTTCCACTCTTGTCCTGCTGTTCCGGTTCCTCCTCCAGTTGACCCATTAGATGATGGTACTCATCCTCCTACTCATCCTCCCGGTGGTGTTACTCTTGAGTCACTTCAGACGCTTATGATGGACCAGTTTTGCTCTATGGATTTTTGTACCACTCTTCTGCTCCAGGCCATGTCCAGCACTATATGGGATATGTCTTACAGTCTTGCTCACAACCCTAGTGGACCCGTCCCTATTGTTCGTGATCCGACCTGACTTGGCTATCGAATTGATCCACAAGCTCAGTGATACTTTGACCCTGCTGTTGTCCGTTATGATCCAAACCATTCAGCTATACCAGTCCTTCCAGTGCTGCTGCTGATGATGATGATGTAGGACGATGATTGAGGAAATTTTTCCTCGTGATAGTTCACCACTAGTTATGTTTTTATTTTTTTGTGACATTGTATTAGTGATGATAAGTGCTTCTTTCAAGCATTATCAGTTATATTAGTGATGTATTTCTTTATATCAGTTTATGCAAGTATTTCTCATTTTTAGCACTATTTCATTTTATTTTAGTTAAATCTTACTAGTTTTTACTGTTCTCTATGCTAAGTATTCCTACATTTTGCTCATGTGACAAAACGGGAGAGTAATTAGATACTTCACTTAAAATAAATATACTGCTGCTGTATATTGTTCACAACTATGCTATTCACAATTTTTTGCTAAAAGTTTGTTTAAAGAAATTTTTTCTTATCTAGACAGATTCAACTGATATGTTTTGTTACGGGTGAGTAACAAGACTTGACTATACATTAAGGGGGAGCATTTATATCGTACCAATATTGACCGCCAAAGCTACCACCGTACATGAAGTACTACATCAAGAGTACCTCCAGATCAAGCTGAACATTCTTAAGTATTAATCGTAGTTTTGTCAAATTATCAAAATGGGGGAGATTGTTGGCCCATTAAGCCATAGTCAAACCGATTTTGATAATTGACTTAAACTCCAAACTTGACTATGAAAAGAAACAAAAAGTGTGCAGAATTCGTCTTCGTAATTGTTTCACATTTATTTTGTATTATTCTTTTATTGAGTCTAGGATGAGTTGTGTGTCGGGATCACTGGCATCTAGAAAGATCAAATCCTAAAACCTATCCTGATTCATTTCTCCTAAACTAAAACTTGATTCACTTAAACTAAACCCATCCAAAAACCAACTCAGGTTGACCAAAAATCGAGGCAACTGAACTCGGCCAGAGTTCTGCCGAAACTCGGACCAAACTCGGTCCCTTGGGATTTTTTTTGGTTTGCAGCATTACCTATTCTTTTTTATCACCAACATTCAAAATTGTGAACGTTAGGCTACCGAGTTCTGTCCAAACTCTGTCCTAGAGAAAACCTATAAAAGAGAATAAATTTTCATTTATATTCACTCATTCATTCTTCATCTTCTTTATCTATTCCTAAGCTTTCTATTAAAGTTACAAAGCTTCAATCTTTAAATCTTCAAATCTCCAATAACAACTCGATTCTTCTAAGTGTCGGTGGTTTTCGACTAGGAGTATTCGAGTTGTACAAAGCTTGGTGTATAAAAGTTTTTATCAGAAAAGGTGTTGTTGAAGTTTGATCGTGGGCTTCGAATAAAAACACGATGGTGTTGAAGTTGGCGTGTTCTTTGGAGTAAAGCACGCGGTGTAATCTCTATTCAAAATAGTGGATTATAGCGAGCAAGAGTTCTTGCGAACTGGACTAGTCCTGTCAGAAAAAAATCAGTATAAGCCTACTGTGTCTGCGTATTCCTTTCTTGCCTTTACTATTTTACTGTTTAACTTGCATTATATATATTTGATTGATCATTTACTTCACCTGCTTAGATTATTTTTAATTGGTAATTATTTTCTGCTGTACTCTATTCACCCCCCTCTAGAGGTGCTATCGATCCTATATATACTAGGTAAAACATTATCCTAATCATTACCCTATTTAACATGTAGGTAAACCTATAACCTGTACCTTGAAATTACCTTACCCTAACTTGTAGGTAGCCTATACTAGATATTGCATGTAAACCTATACCTAGACATGTATGTAAACCTATACCCTTCACCTACACATTATCTCACCCATGCCTAGGTTTGCCATTACCACATTACCTAATGCATTACATGTTCATAAGTAGTACCCCTTACTAGGTAATTCTCTTACCTATCCTTATCTCAGTTTTTCCCAGACCATTTTACCTAATGTAGGTAATCACTTAATTACCTACAGCCTATATAATATATATTATATATATATATTTATATATATATATTATATATATATATATATTATATATAATATATATATATATATATATATATATATATATATATATTTGCAAACCTCTACTAGGTATTACCTTTACCTATCTACAAGCCTTCACCTACATTATGCATAGGTAAACCCTTTTACACTAACGTATAGGTATTTACCTATGCTAGGTAAAACCTATACTAACATGTACATCTACATAGGTTAACCCACAACCTATCTTACCTCATAAGTAAACTTCTTACCTACTCAAGCTCATACCTATCCTAAAGTAATGCCACATTACCTTCCTACAAGTTCATTATCTATTAGGCATAGGTAATCAACTTACCTACTCATGTTTAACCCCTAACCTACGCTACCTACATGGGTAATAGCCAATTACCTATACACACACTAATTATTGGCCATGTTTTACACAAACACACATTACTCACTAACCAACATGAACACACTATTATCTATCTATTCCTCACACTCTACTCAAGTCTAAACTTTCACACACATGCACACATTAGCTCACACGAACACACACACACACACACACACGTGTGTGTATGCACATACTGGGCCACCATAGGCATGTGAAGGTTGTGCACAAGCAAGTCCTGGCCTTGTACAGGCCAGGCAACATGTGCTGCCAAGGGGAGGCAGCTCCCTTCCACTACAATGGAGTTGTTGTTGCTGCGTTGCTGCTGCTGCTTACCCTTGCACTCACCCCCTCACCAACACACATGACACCTAGGACTGTCACATAGGAGTGACATACTACGTGCCACACTACACTCACACTCACACAGGGTACTTCTCTCACTTAGAAACACTTAACACTGACACATACACTCTAGCACATGAGCCACACACATGGACACACTCACTCACTTAGGATACATTTACACTATCACTCTATGGTTCACACACACATTACAACTTGTCACAGGATACTCTTCCACCTTATGACAGTTAAGACAAATCAATTGGCACACCCACACAATAAAGCCACTCATACGCTAACACAACACACTAAAAAAATGGCCACTCATGACAGTCCCCTCCCCCTCTCTTGTGAAACATAGGTGCGCACACTAACAAACTCCTCACTGTCAAATGACAGTGTCCTACATTTAGACACTTCCACAACACTCCCTATTTCACTCTCACAGGTTCTCACTCCACTAAACAGTCAACATGATAGTTGATCCCTCTTAGGAACCCCTCTTGACAATAAAACCACACAACCAATAACACACACTACACTGTCAACTTGACAGTGCCACACAAGACATTGTTATATTATGACAGTTCCTACACTAAACACACACACAAACTTGCCTTCACATACATATAGACACTTGGTCAAATAAAAATGAAAAGAAGGACACACACTTTGCATATACCTATCCTATGAGCAAACCAAGCTATATACAAGTATAAAACTGAAAACAAAACTAAAATGGTCAATTTGTCATTTTGACAAACACTTGGTGTGCCACTCCTCGAATTTCTCCAAAAATGACACAAAAACTCCAAAAAAAAAACTTCTACCAAAATGATGGTTAGTGCCTTGCTTTTCTCCCAATGGGTACCCCTAGTCCATGGGTATGTTTCTAATAGTGTCATGCATGAAAATAATATCTAAACTAAGAAAAATGACAAGAATTTTACCTATAGGAAGATAGGTTCCCAATGAAACTCTTAGAGATGACTCAAGTGTCATGTATAACACAATCTCCCAAGCCTTTGGACTCCTTTTCTAGTGCTCCTTGGTCTCCAAGCCCTAAGACTTCTACGATGAAGAATATATGAAGATTTGAGAGAGATTGGGAGGCTTTTTGTGGAGGAATGAGTGGAAAATGGAGAGGGTTGTGGAGAGCTCTAAAATAGGGCTTTTAAAGGATCAAAATGAAATGAAGAAGAATGAGGAGAGCCTCCTCTTATGGCCGGCCATATGTGTTGCCCTAGTAGCCTATGGAAAAAGTCCAAAGTGCCCCTTTTGTTGTCATGAATTCTTATGTTAAAACAGGGTTGTTTCTAGTCTAAATGTTTGGTTGGTTCTACTCCTAATCTTAACCTATCATGACTTAAATGAGTCTAGTTGTATCCAACCTAAATTATAGGTCCAGGTGTCATGACAAGTCACAATAGGTTCATTAACCAAGGGTTAAATAATAGGATAGTCTACCAATACGTGCAACCATGATATTTAATTAATTAAAAAATATACACACTATATAAATAATATAAAACGACAAAAAATAACTCTAACTAGGATTGTGCTACTGACAAATCTACCCTCCTAAAAAATTTATCCTCAAAATTAAAGACCAAACTAGCACAAGAATGCAAAGCAAAAACAAGAAGAACAATACCTTAAGGCTCGAAGATATAAGGGTATCGCTCTCGCATGTCGTCCTTTCCCTCCCAGGTAGACTCACCCGGAGAGTGATGCCTCCATGTTATGCGAACCAATGGAATAACCTGGTTCCAGAGCACCTTTTCTTCGTGATCCAAAATCTCCACATGCTGCTCTGGATAGCTAAGAGTAGGGCCCACCTCTATCTCGGAGTGATCCAATACGTGACTAGGGTGTGCCATGTACCGTCTCAACTGTGACATGTAAAACACGTTGTGAACTCCCTCGAGCATAGGTGGAAAGTCTAGTCGACAGGCCGCTGTACTGACCCTCTCAAGAATGGTGAGAGGTCCGATGAATTACAGACTAAGCTTCCCGTCCCTGCTAAAGTGAATCGTGTTACGTATCGAAAAATCCTCAGGAACACTATATTGCCAACCTAGACACAAAATAAAACTGAAAAAAATTCCTAAAGCAAACAATCACAAGCAAGCACAACCAAGAACTAAACTATACCTCGAACTCTAACGATTCCGGTGGCTATCGGCCTAATGCTGCTGTCTATCCTGTGCTACCCGAAGTCTATCCCTTATCAGGTTGACCTTCTTAGCTACATCCACTATCATATCTGGACCAAGCAATACCCTCTCTCTGATATTGTCCTATAACAAGGGAGTGAGACACTTCCGTCCATATAGAGCCTCAAATGGTGACATCCATATACTAGCCTGATAAATGTTGTTGTAAGCAAACTCTACCATGTGGAGATGGTCCTCCCAAGAACCCCCAAGATCTAACAAACAAGTGTGAAGCATATCCTCGAGTGTCTGAATGGTCCTCTCTGACTGCCCATTCATCTGTAGTTGATATACGGTACTGAACTTGAGCTGAGTGCCTATGCTAGCCTGCAAGCTCCTCTAGAAGTAAAAGTTAAGCGACTATCCTGATCCAAGACTATGCTCACATGAACTTTGTGCAATCTGACTATCTGCCTCAGTACATCTCTGCTAGCTTCTCCATAGACAAACCCACCTTGAAAGGAAAAATTTTGGCCAATTTGGTCAATCTACCAACGATGACCCAAATCATGTTTTTTCCTCATTGAGATCGTTGAAGTTCGGACCCAATCCATAGTGATGCGGTCCCACTTCTACGATGGTATGGGTAGTGGCTGAAGCAAACCTCCTGGCCTCTACCTCTCAACTTTCACCTGCTGGCACACCAAGCATCGGGATACAAACTATGTCACCTCATGCTTCATGCCATACCACCATACGTGCTCTCTCAGGTCTCTGTACATCTTGTTGGCACCAGGATGCATAGAGTATTAAAAAAGATGCACCTCCTGAAGAACCTCCTCCCGAAGCTCTCTACTAGGCACGTATAATCTAGTACCGTACCTCAACAACCCATCCTCGGCGATAAAAAATTATCCAGCAACCATGCAAGTACCTTCTTCCGGATACCACTCAGGGCCACATCATCAAGCTATGCTGGTCTGATTCTGTCCATCAACTCAGACTGAATCTACAAACCCCACATATCCATCTCCATCCCCGAGACGACCATCTTGATACCCAAACTATCCAGATCTGCCAATTAATGACGATCTACCGTCAAATACATAGCTATCGGATACATGCTCAAGGCATTGACAACTACGTTGGCCTTTCTTGGATGATACTGTAGTGATATATTAAAGTCCTTCATCAGCTCAAGCTATCGCCTCTGCCTTATGTTCAATTCTTTCTGAGTGAACACGTACTTCAAGCTCTTATGATCTGTGAAGATCTCTATATGCTCGCCGTACAGGTAGTGCTTCTATAGCTTCCGAGCAAAATTAACAGCTGGCAACTCCAGATCATAGGTAGGGTAGTTCTTTTTATGAAAATGCAATTACCTCGATATATAAGCAATCACCCTTCTATGCTGCTGAAGAACATAATCCAAGCCTTTTCCAGATGCGTCACTATAGATAGTGAAACCACCTGTCCCCGATGGTAATATCAAAATATGTGTTGTGGTCAACCTATTCTTCAACTCATCAAAGGCGGACTAACACCCCTCGGTCCAGACGAACTCTACGTCCTTCTTGGTTGGTTTAATCATCGGCTCTGCAATCCGAAAGAAGTTCTGAACGAACTTTCAGTAGTAGCCTGCCAGACCCAAATGGCTCCAAATCTCTGTAACTGCGCTTGGTGTGGCCCAAGACTCAACTGCTAAAATCTTTTTTAGGTCCATCGAGATTCCCTTCGTGGTCATAACATAACCCAAGAACTCCACCTGCTCTAGAAAGAATTCGTACTTTGACAGCTTTCCATATTGTTGCTCCTTTCTGAGGGTCTCAACCACAATCTTCAGATGCTCCTCGTGCTCCTCTAGCATCTTTGAATAGACCAAAATATCATCAATGAAGACCACCACTAACTTGTCCAAGTACTAATAAAATACCTTGTTCATCAAGTTTATGAATACCTTTGAGGCGTTAGTCAACCCAAACAGCATAATGGTGAACTCATAGTAGCCATATCGAGTCCAAAAAGCAGTCTTCGGGATGTCCTCCTTCTTTACCTTCAACTGATGGTACCCCGACCTTAAGTCTATCTTCTAAAATACCTTTATGCCATTCAAGTGACCAAACAAGTCATCAATCATCGACAATAGGTATTTTTTTCTTGATAGTAAGATTTTTGAGTGTCCTATAGTCGATACACATGCATCCCGACCTATCCTTCTTTGGTACAAAGAGAACAGGAGTGCCCCAATATGAAGAACTGGATCTGATGAAACCCTTTTCCTGCAGTTCGTCGACTTGCTTCTTCAGCTCTGCCAACACGCTATTACTGATCCTATGGACGTGCTACGAGATAGGCTCAGCGCCCGGCACCAAGTTTATAGATAACTCTACATTCTTGTCTGGTGGCATCCTCGACAACTCATCAAGAAAACATCCGTAAACTTTGCTATTAATAGATGTAGAAACTCATGCCCCTCCAACATAGCTCTATAGAAGCCATCCCTCTGCTATACTGCCCCTCTAATGAACTCAAACTCTAGGTCTCCCGACGGACTAAACCGAACTCTGTCTCTTCTACAGTCTATGCTAGCATATTGCCTGCTCAACCAATCCATCCCTAGTACAATATCGTAGCTCGGAAGTGGCATTACGAGCAAGCATGCACTCAGAACCCAGCCTCCTAATGTAACTCTCTGTTCCTTGCAAACATCATTGACGAGGATAATGCCTCCCCCATTCATGATCTTGCAAGTTCTACCTAGTAATTCAGCAACAATATTATGTTTAAGAGCAAAAGAGACAGAAACAAAGTTATGTGTAGCACCTGAGTCAAATAATGCTAATACAGGAAAGGAATCGAGAAGAATAGAACATGCTACCATATCTGTAATGGTTTCGGCATTCTCGACAAAGCGAATGCTCTACCCTGAGGTGCGCCCCTCTGCTGCTGGTGCTGGGTAAAAAGTTGCTACTGAATTGGGAGTCAAGGTCCCCTCGGCTGAACGGTAGGTCCAGCTGGAGCTCTAGTAGAAGGTGCTCTGGCTGGACCTCCCTGAGCTGGACCGGATAGATAGTCCTTTAACTGATGGTCAGGCGATCCACAAAAGGGAGAAATGCCCAATCTCTTCTTTCAGACCACTCGAGTGTGCCCTGGATTCCCGCAGAAAGCACACTAAGGGACCTGCCTTTGCACCTACTGAGGATGTGCATGGGCCGGTGCATGATGCTGTTGCTGAAACGGCCTCTACTAGATATACGGACGTTTGGCCGGTCCTGCACTGGAACCAGCACCCATCACATCACTACTCCTCTTGGGCCTGAGACCCAAGTCTCCTCTGCTATCTGGGCATCAATCAGGATGTCCGCTAAAGTCGCCGTACGATGCCCAGATGTACGAGATCTGACCTCACGATTTAGGCCCCTCTTGAACTTTCGATCCCGGTCTCATGGCTCCTGAACCATGCTCTTAGCGAACCGACTCAGATGGGATAACTCAACTGCATAATGATCCACTAATAAGTTTTCTAGTACCAGTCCCTGGAACTGGCTTTCCAATATACTCAGAGCCACGTCTGGGAAGAACTTCTCCTTGAATATCTTCTTAAAAGCATTATATGTCAGACCCGTCACTGTTAGTTGAGGATCAATACGATACCACGTGAGAGTGATATCAAATAGCTGGCTAGCTGCTGCCTCTACCTGTAGGCCCTCCAGAATCTGTGCCAACTTTAAGCTCCTCTTTATATCTTCCAGCCAATCATCAGCGTAAAGGATCCCCTCAGTCCCCTTGAACTCTCTAGGGGACATCTTCTTGAAGTCTATGACCGTACCAGGCCTCGCCTGCTGCTGCTGTTGGACTGAATGCCCTGAAGCTAGATGGTAGCTACCTTCTCCATATAAGCGAAAGCTAATTTATGAGCACTCTCGATACTCTAGCGTAAGACATCTGCTGCCTCTACTGGGCCTTAGATTGAGCTCGTTGTGCCTCCATCATCTGCTGAAAGAGGACGAACATCTGAGCAGCGTAAGTCGGTAGCAGAGGTGGGGGAGAAAGAGACTCCAGCTGCATGAGAACAACCCTCTGGGCCGGTGGAGGAACACCTCCATGAGCTGCTGACACTCTCTCCTGGATGGAAGAAATAGTAGAAGCAACCCCCAGAGCTACAACATCCATATCTGGAGGAGGAGGTCATGAAGTAGCGAAACTTTCCGTCGCTGCAGCGGGTCCAGAGCGCTGAGGTCTAGTCTTTGGCATCCTCAAAATAGATCAAAGAAGAAAATCAATATGGCACAATATAAGTTATTACCAAGGAAGGACAATTAAATTTGAAGAATAATTGCAAAAGGGTTGTCATGGTAATGAAAAGATTAGAATTTTCTATGTGATTGAGTAACTCCTAATATAACCTAGAACCTATATCCTAATAGCAGGCTCATAATTGCAGTCTAAGTCGAGCACCACTACGTAATCGCACTAATTGCGACCTTGACTTGCATGGGCCACCACAAAAATGTGTCACGACCTGCACCAAATTTAGGGGCACGAGGACTTGGGTTCATCCAGCCTACGCCGCAATGCCGGCGGTAGAACACTGTATAGGTTGTCTATAACATCTAGCATCTAACAATATGAAATATAACCTATCATCTCCGTACGGAGGAATAATATGACATTAAAATATATAACTTAATCACAATTTCTAAAGGAAGATAAGCACGATAATTAGATAAAAGATAAGAAGATAAAGTCTGAATAGTAGCAATAGTTCACAATACAAATAAGTCTAGAAGTTTATGAAAATAGTACATATCCTAAAACAATATAACAGATCAAATATAGCAATCTGGAGACAAATCCAGCAAAACCTGGCTAATAACTAAGTCACTACTGGAGGTGCATCTTCTACGGACACCAGATCCATGGGCAACTCCTCAGCAATATTCTTATCTATCCCCAATCCATAGTAAGTCGGACAAAAAGCCTCAAGTCCTCTGAAAAATAATATCCAATAAGGATTAGAACAAAGTATAAACACTATAAGCAGTTCATTAAATAGACAAGTGCTATAATAAATAGAATTTAATGAGGTACATTATGGATATCAAAACTGAGTAATAAAAAGTACAGGATAAACAGGTAATCATATCATATTATATGAACATGTGAGTAAAATAGGAATATGATGTATCACACGTAATCTGAATATAAAATGTAATCTAAATGGTATCTTGAGATATTAGAGTGTTATGTGATCAGCTTGGGTCAAGATCAGGCTATTGTATATGACCGGCTATGCACAAGTACCAGCATAATGGATCAAGTTAACCACAATAGAAAGCTACGCACAAGTAGTATAAGATCAGGCTACATCCTATGTAAGGTAAGGATAAACTATGCACAAATAGTTTGGGTATGATCACATGAAATCTAATAACTCTCCAATCCTCCAAATAGTATAATGGACCCAACCATGTCACGTTACGACATGGGATTCAAATTTACGAGGCTAGCCCACTCCCAAATTAGTGTCTATACAAGTATAAGAACAATAACAAGCAAGTACCAGTATACCAGGATAACCAATAATAACATCTCATGACGGGGTCCAATATATACTTGTCTGTGTATCCTCATGTCATAAATCAAGTAAAATACTACAACTGTAGAAAGTCTCAAAGTAACGAAAACTATCAGAGGATATACTCGCCTGCAGTCCTGAGCAATAAATGTGAATCGAGGCCCAAAGTAGAGTCACAAAGACCTATATATGAGATATACATGTTAATTGGTGTTTTGATGTGTTAAACATGGATATCTAGTGTGTAATGTGCATACTAAGTCAATTCTAGGTCAAACTAGGTCAATTTGGCTCTAAGGTTGACCTTTGGGTCAAACTGGTCAACCTAGGTTAAGTTTTACATAGTTTAATATATATTACCTACCAATTATGTATTACCTATATTATGACACCCCTATACTAGGTAAATCTCTTACCCTGATCATTACCCTATTTAACATGTAGGTAAACCTATAACCTATATCTTGAAATTACCTTACCGTAACTTGTAGGTAACTTATAATAGATATTGCATGTAAACCTATACCTATACATGTATGTAAACCTATACCCTTCACCTACACATTATCTCACCTATGCTTAGGTTTGCCTTTGCCACATACCTAATGCATTATGTTCATAAGTATTACCCCTTACTAGGTAATTCTCTTACCTATCCATATATCAGTTTTTCCCTGACCATTTTACCTAATTAAGGTAATCACTCAATTACCTACTGCCTATATATATTACCCCCCATATATATACATTAACTACCTATACAAAGGTATTTATCTTATTCTAATATGTAGGTAAATCACTATTACCTATTACCTATATATGTATACTAGATATTATGCAAACCTATACTAGGTATTACCTTTACCAATCTACAAGCCTTCACCTACATTAGGCATAGGTAAATCCTCTTACCCTAACATATAGGTATTTACGTATGCTATGTAAAATCTATACTAACATGTATATCTACATAGGTTAACCCTTAACCTATCTTACCGCATAGGTAAACTCCTTACCTACTCAAGCTCATACCTATCCTAAAGTAATGCCACATTACCTTCCCACAAGTTCATTATCTATTAGGCATAGGTAATCAACTTACCTACTCATGCTTAACCCCTAACCTATGCTACCTATATGGGTAATAGCCAATTACTTACACAACACTAACTGCTGGCTATGTTTTACACAAACATACACTGCTCACTAACCTACATGAACACACTTTTATCTATCTATCCCTCACACTCTATTCAAGTCTAAACTCACACACGCATGCTCACATTAGCTCACACACACATACACATATACGTGTGTATGCACATACTGGGCCAACATAGGCCTGTTAGGCTGTGCACAAGCAAGTCCTGGCCTTGCACAGGCAGGGAACCTATGCCGCCAAAGGGAGGCAGCTCCTTTCCACTACAATGCAGCTGCTACTGCTGCCTTGTTGCTGATGATGCTCCGCACCATTGCACTCACCCCGTCACCAACACTCATGACAACTAGAACTGTCACATAGGAGTTACACACTACAAGCCACACTACACTCACACTCACATAGGACACTCCGCTCACTTAGATATGCTTAATACTGACACATACACTTTAACACACGAGCCACACACAGGGACACACTCACTCACTTAGGATACATGTACACTGTCACTCTATGGTTCACACAAACATTACAACCTATCACAAGATACTCTCCCACCTCATGATACTCAAGCCAAATCACATTGGCACACACACACAAGGAAGCCAATCAAAGGCTAACACAACACACTCACAAAGGGAAAGTTCTTGACAGTCCCCTCCCCCCTCCCATGTGACACATAGGTTCGCACACTCAAAATCTCCTCACTATCAAATGACAGTGTCCTACACTTAGACACTTCCACAACACTCCCTAATTCACTTCAAAGGTTCTCACTCCACTAAACTGCCAACTTGACAGTTTATCCCTCTTAGGAACCCCTCTTCACATTAACACCACACCACCCATAACACACACTATACTGTCAACTTGAAAGTGCCACACAAGCCACTGTCATATTATGATAGTCCCTATACTAAACGCACACACACTTGCCTTCACATACATATAGACACTTGGTCAAATAAAACTGAAAAACAAGACCCACACTTTGCATATACCTATCCTATGAGCAAAGCAAGCTATACACAAGTATAAACTGAAAACAAAACTAAAATAGTCAATTTGTCATTTTGAGAAACACTCGGTGTGCCACCCTCATATTTCTCCAAATATGACACAAAAAACTCCAAATAACTTCTACCAAAATGATTGCTAGCGCCTTGCTCTTTTTTCTATGGGTATCCCTAGTCCATGGGTGTGTTTCTAATAGTGTTATGCATGAAAATAATATCTAAACTAAAGGAAATGACAAGATTTTTACCTATTCGGAGTTGGATTCTCAATGAAACTCTTAGAGATGACTCAAGTGTCAAGTATGACACAATCTCCAAAGTCTTTGGACTCCTCTTTTAGTACTCTTTGGTCTCCAAGCTCCAAGCCTTCTTGGATAAAGAATATTTGAAGATTGGTGAGAGATTGGGAGATTTTTGGTGGAGGAATGAGTGGAAAATGGATAGGGTTATAGAGAACTCTAAACTAGGATATTTGGCTCAAAATGAAATAAAGAAAAATGAGGAGAGCCTCCTCTTGTGGCCGGCCATATGGGTTGCCCTAAAAGCCTATAGGAAAAGTCTAAAGTGCCCCTTTTGTTGTCATGAATTCTTAAGTTAAAATAGGGTTGTTTCTAGTCTAAATGTTTGGTTGGTTCTACTCCTAATCTTAACCTATCATGACTTAAACAAGTCTAGTTGTGTCCAACCTAAATTGTAGGTCCAGGAGTCATGACAAGTCCCAATAGATTCACTAATCAAGGGTTAAATAATAGGCTAGTCTACCAATACATACAACTATCACATTTTATTAACAAAAAAGTATACACGCTATAAAATAATATAAAATGACAAAAATAACCCTATCTAGGATTGTGGTAGCAACATTACTAGGATAACCCAAACAAACTATAGAAAGTCGTAGGATTGATTGGCCGCCTGTAAACTGACTCGCTTGTGATCTGCCTCTTCTATTAGTAGTCGAGGAACATTGACTGTCGTGGTACCTGGTCCAACCCATATCTTTGTTTGGTTGTTAGGTTGGGCCATTGTGCTACGATAGGCTATGAACCAAAGTTGCGACACAAAAGTCTTTAACCTGATCATGATCATAGGTCATATTTTATCATGACAAGATATGACATCTCTTATCCTTATTTGGTGTAGTGATGCCACATTACCTCGACGATAGGTTATATGCATATGCTTATGTTATGGCCTTATTATATATAATTGGGTTTTATCTCATTCCTTTTGTGCTCCTTTGTGGTACTTGAGATTCGGAGCCTGACCTCACTGGTTTTATTTGGTCAGATTTCGTAGCGGAGCCCGAGGATCCAGTATTCTACCCGAACTATGGTGCACACTAGGAGCATGGGCGTCGGAGGCCATGAGTAGGTTTCTTCTCGACCACTCTGATATCTTAAATTTTTATATTTAGCGTTTAGCCAACGGCACCTATTTAGCGTGTTGTTATGGGTATTTAGTTCCCTTACATAATTATAATTAAATCAGACTGCAGCTGAATATGGTTATGTACTATTGAATTTTTGTGCTAGTTGACACTCATAAAGCTAGACTCATGAAACCATTTTGATGAAGCGTCGGGGACGTCTTACTACTTTGTCTTATATGATCATTAATTACTGCTTATTATTTTGATTGATTGAGACATAGATGCTGTGTGAGACCATAGAAGACTTTATTGTAGCATCCATCCCCTTATCTCTAAACAATCGCAATCGATGTATGACGTCTTCGTACCTCATATGGGGTAGCTGGCTATGTCCGTCTCTGTAATTCGGTACTGGGGCGTGATAGTAAAAGACATGGAATAAGTAATTAAGATTATCCAAAACCATAACTAAATCAAATTTCACAATATTAACAAGATAACTAATAAATACTTGTCACGATCCGCACCCTATTTAGGGGCTCGAGAACGTGGGTACGTCCAGCCTACGCCCCAGTGTCGACGGTAGAATGTTGTATAGGTCATCTATAACATCTAACAACAAGATATATAAACCTGTCACCTCTGTACGGAGGTATAATATAACATTTCTACTATATAATCTCAATCACAAGTCTAAGGAAGATAGAGCACGATATAGAATCAGATAAAAGGAAGAAACTGAATATAAATAGAGTTATCACACCACACAAAATAGATGTCCAACACAAATAAATACAAGTCCTGAATATAAATAAGTCTCAACTAACAATCAGAATAATCCGATACAAACTGAAAGCTATAAAGTACTAAGCTATAACAAAGCACACTCTACTAGGCTAGGTCCTCCTCTGGCTGCTGTGTACCACCCTCATAAGCCTCATAGAAGGTAGGACAGTCATCTATATCATCTGTAATATTTTCAACAGTATCTAGTCAGGATTGGAACGAGCACATCTCATCTAGAAATTCCAAGTAAATGACAAGGACTATAAAGCAGTTATAGACAGTTATATTTATGAAATAGCAAGACAGAGAAAAACCTATGAGAACAAGTAATGGAGGAAAACTATCATATCAAAATAGAACAATGTAAAGGTGAACTAAAAATGTAAAACTGTAATAGACAATGTGTTTTGGAATACCAGTTGGATATGTGTTCGGCCTGGGATATTCAATGCTTACACTAAGGAAAAGCTAGCTCAACCATACGTGCAATGTATGCTTAGCTAGTAGCCAATAATTACGCTATTTGTCGATAGTTCTTGATCACATATCTAATTAATATTAGCCCCACCCCGACTGATACGATGGATCCAAAATTATGACACGTCACTAGCCAATATTATTCAATGTTATCCAATATTAGCCAATGTTATTCAATGTTAGCCAATGTTATTCAATATTATTCAATGTTATCCAATGTTATCCAATACCAACGAGAACAATATTTGATAGCATCGATGATGTAAGATAACATCTCATAACTGAAGATCCAATAACAATACTAATCCGTGTACAATCGTGCCAAGAATTATAGTAGACATCCAATAGAACTAACTAGAACTGAAATACAGTAATCACCAAGTAAATAAAAGAACTATCAGAGAATGTACTCTCCTGGTACCATGAACGACTGATATAAATAGATGTCCGAACTGATGTCACAGAGTCCTGATTAGAGCTACACATGATGTAAAGAGTTTAATTTGAAATGATAGAAATTTACAATATAATCTACATGTTTCTAAGTCAATCTAAGTCAAAGTCAACTCTTGGTCAACTCTAAGTCAACTCTGGTCCACCTTAGGTCAAACTAGGAGTCAAGGTTAAGCTTCTAGGGTTTTGGTCAAACTTATATTAGTGGTCAACATCTATAATACTTAGGATATATTAATATATATACATACCACATATGTCCTTGCCCATATAGTACCACCCTAACACATACATATAGATATCATATATCAAGTATATACATATCCTCACTATGAACCATAACCTATATCTATGTACTCTCATAATATATATAGATACTATATAACCCAAAATATATATATATACCTATCTATATAATCCTTCCACAATCTAACATCACCTACTAAAACTCAAACACTTAGACACTAATCCACTAAAACTAGGATACCATATAAACCTTGGTCATATTGGCATCCCAATACAATACCTTGGTTGGAATCCAATACCTTAACTTGGGTAAACCTATACCTTACCTTGATATCTTGATACCTTACCTTGGTACCTTGATACCATACCTTGGTCATAAGATAAACTAATCATTTACCTTGAAGGTAAAGGTAATTCATATTTACCTTAAGATACTAACTTGGTATCATGAGATACTAAGATACCCCTCAAATTTGTAATTAACTAACTATCTAATGCACTAACATAACATCTTAAATAATATCTAACATATAACCTATAGAGACTAACTTGCTAATATACCAATATCTAGAACTAACATAACCTACTAACATATCAATATCGAACATACTAGATATCTAACATCAAACTATCTAACAACATATCAAATATCTAACAAAATACTAACCTCTACTATCTAACTAACATTCATACTAACAAATATTATCTAACAATAATATATATATATACATATGTATTATATCATACATATACTCGACAACCTATACCTATGTTCACTTAATATCCATACTACATAGGCTCATAAGTTACACAAAATGCCTGCGTCATATAGTCACTCTTCTACTTAAAATCAATACTGTACCAATTGGGCCTTCACTAAATTATAGGATTAAAGTATGTCGTAGCCCTTCGTATTAGCTTTCCAAAACTTCAAATTGATCACATTTTTGTGTCCGAAAGCTCCCGAAATTATGAAAACACCGAAACGCATTCATCTTTCGTACAGCTGACACTCAAACAGTTCTACAGAAACTTCTAGAATACATTTGACTTATTAATATATATATATATATATATATATATATATATATATATTTAGAAAGCTAACTTTGACATAGTTCTTTTAAAAGAAACGGGAGATTAATCGGAGTTCTAAGCTAAAAGTTATGACATTTCTAAGTTGCTGTGGCTACTAAAAACGTGGATGAATATTATGACGAATTTGGGTTGTTTGGACAAAAGAAACACATCTCACTCTCCATACCACTCAAGACACACATCAAACCACACTCCCCTCTCCTCTAACACAAGCACACCACTAACAACGTATCCACACACATCTAAATATATGAAATATATCTAACATACCTATTATATATATATATACAAAACAGTTCATTATATAAAGAGACACTAAAATGACAAGTTGAGGCTAAAAATATGACATGCAGACTAAACCACTTAGATCTAACCATGGGTATCCAAATGAAACTCATTCTAACCATCCTAACTAACATCAATCCATCCTCTAATATGTCAAAAACTAAAATTAAAATACAATTAAACCTATTAGACATTAAATCAATCACATGAGGTGTCCTAATTTGAGATCTAATAAGTAGGACACAAGACACAATTCTAACTTGCTTTAGAGAGCTCTAAATGGCCTCAAACTTGAATCTAAAGGGGTACATGTATGGGGGTGGATCCTATGGATTTAAAACTAACTAATATGCATAGAAAAATAATTTAGAGGGTTGGTTTTACCTATTGGGAGTGGAATCTCAACAATACTCTCAAAGACACGGCTCCGATATGAAGATCCTTCACTCCTCCTTGCACTTTGCTCCAAATCTTTGCTAGCACCCTCCTTTGGTAGTATGAGAAGGTTGGATGGAAGTTTTGATGAAGGGATGTAAGAATTTGGAGATCAAATCAAAAAGGAAAGCTCTCTAATTTGGGGAAGAACACTTTGTGAAGGAAAAGCGGCAAGATGGAATGAAATGAAAGGAAGGAAGGCTAACCTACCTATAGTGGCTGCCATCATTGCCCTATTTGGGCCTTGGGGGAAATCCCAATAAGGCCCCTACTAATCCATCTTGGTTAATTTTAAGTTAGGTTCAAGTTTGGGATCAAAAGGGTTAAGTTTAAGCCTCTAACTTAACAAATCTAACAAGTGGGATTAGTCTAAACTTACTAACTTAATTAGTAGGATTTGTGGGCCATGATTAACTAATCTTTGGGCTCGTCTATAGTCTAAGCTACCGGGGTCACTAACACAAGTCTGAACGAGATAAAAATCGAATCCGACTTAACAAATCCCATAAAATCAATATTAAAATATAAAAATTTCCAAAATATTAAAATATAAAAAATGACCAAAATCACAATACATTAATTTAAATATTATTAAAATAATCTAAAATTCACCAATTAATCAAAATCCTAAATAATTCAAAAGTTACAAAATGACCAAAATACCCTTAGCCTAAAAAATGGTAATTAGTTAATCTAATCACATGGGTTAGGCCTCCAAGGTCATGGTTAGTCTCTAGGCTAAATAGTTCTAAGGTTACACTAGCAAAATATCAAAATTATAATGCACTAATTTAAATAGTTTTAAATTAATTAAAATTCACCATTAATCATTGTTATTAATATTACAACATCTTAGTCTAAGTGGTTAAGCTCGGAGGCATACACCTACCCGAGTTCAAATTGGGATAGGAGCGTATTATTCATTTTATTTCATTTATGGTGGAACTTGGGAATTGTGGATCTAATAAACATGCAATGCAATACTTATAGTACATATCCTAATTGTGTACACCAGACATTTAAATAATAATAATTATTATTATTATTATTATGATAAAAAATACCCTATAACCAAAAGCCATATGCAAAGACAAAATTGTAAAACACCCCGACAGTTACCATCCACGGCCATGTTGGGGTTCCAGCATCTATTCGATGTGTGTGGAAGGACGGTTTGGGCATCGTAAAACGTCGATGGGAGCTGCAACGAAATAATGGAGGATCGATGGTTGAATCAGGACTCCAATTGAGCCAAAATAGCATCGGTTGTATAGCTAAGGTATGCTATTTTTGAGTGATTCATTCCAGAACCAATTTTGAGGGTCTTGTAGTGCACCGTGATATACAAAGGTACATAGCGGTATACTGGCAATATACTACCTGTTGGAATTTGGTTCAGACGTGGTCCCAATTGACTGTATATTTTTTGAACTATGTGATCGAATCTGGACGGCCAATATTATTGTTGGACTAATTTAGAGATTTTATAAACCTAAATTAGGATTTCTTAACATATATATAGAGCTTAAGGGGAGTTGTTAATAAGAAGCTCACATGAGAGATTGAAGGGAGCAAGTCTACAGTAATCTAAGAGAAAATTCGTACTTTGCTCTTAGTGCTCGTCTTTCGAGATAGTCTGAAGGAAAGATTTGTTCGAGAAGTCTTATTCGTTTAGGGAGATCATGGATCTCATATGGTTGGGTAAGTGATTGTTATTTCATTGTATATCTTCTTTTTCCTTCTTTAGATTGGTGAGGGATTAAACTTGGGAGTAAATGGTTCAATATATATTGTATTATATCTTGTATTTTTGGACTATATTGTTAAAATTTATCCATGTGACACCAAATATATATTGTTTGATCTGTCTTGGTGCTTGCGTGAGACAAAAATCGTTATCTTCAGGTGGGTTGGCATCATTTCTACGATATTTTGGGACCAACATGCCCTACCATCTCTTCCTAGCCCAATGGATACAAACCCCAATCTCAATGTCATTCTATGCTTTTATCTCAATCTATATTAAACATTTAGACATGACACAAATACTTCAAAATACAGTTTAAATTGTATTAATGTTCTACCGTATTGGTAAATGTACAAAATTGGTAGACCAAAGAGATGAGTTGCATTGACTTACATGGTGGTGAAGAAGAACATAACCTTTTTAAGGTCGATCTACTGCAACGACGATAATCGATGTTCGTTGTTGATAAGCCGTCAGATCTTAGAAGTTGGGGTTGTTGACACAGGAAACAACGTGAGTTATTAAGCTTGATAAGTTCAAAATCAAGCTTGCTAAACTTGATTTCAAGCTCGTCTCGCTTTATTTTAAGCTTATTAAGCTTGATTTCAAGCTAACGAGCTCGATTTCAAGCTAATTAGTCTTGAATTCAAGTACATGTAACATTAACAATTTATTTATAAAAATTCAATTAAAAAAGTTCCTTAATATCAATTATTAAGGACATATAAATATATAATAATACATAATGCACACAACCATATTGTTATACAATCCTTATTGAGTTCAAGCTTAACGAGTCAGTTCGCAAGCACATAAATGAGCCAGCTCACGAGCTCAAACGAGTCGAGTACTTCTAAGTTGGAAATTGACTCGTTTATTAAACGAGCTCAAAAATAAAGCTTAAGCTTAGCTTGTTTACTAAATGAACCGAGGTCAAACGAGCATTTATCGAGCCGAGCTTCGAGCAAATCACGAACAACTAGGCTCATTTGCAGCCCTAAACATGATCCCATCCTCTATGACTTCTACCTGTCCAGTAACTAGAATCTTTCCATATATGCGGGCTTCACCTGCAACAAATAATTTCAGTTAGAGTAATGATATTTGTAACACCAAATTGTCCTTCCAAACCATTCCTCATTTGTGGCAACTGATGTGGCGTATTAAATAGCATTTAATATGACAGCTGACATGACGAATTTTAACAAAAAAAACTAATTATCTAATTTTTTTAATGTTAGTAGTAATGTTAATACTAATGTTAATATTAATATTAATATTAAATTAAATGTTAATTTTAATTTTAAAGTTAATTTTAATTTTAACAATAATTTTAGTGGTCAAATTAAAACTAAAATTAAAATTTGGGTAAAACAGTGTTATAAATATTAAATGACGAGGGAGGTAAATACAAATAACTTTAAAAGAAGTTTATACAAAATTCAAGAGAGAAAGGACAAGTCCTTATTTGGGACGGATTAACAATGATATGTCCATGACCAATCTTAGCATATTTCATAGTGACAATAATAATCAGTATATATATATATATATATATATATATATATATATATATATATATATATATATATTTTTTTTTTTTTTTTTTTTTTTTTTTACCAATAGAAATTTTATTGAAATAAGCGAAGTACAGAAAGTCGAGAGTACTACATAGATTTGAGATTACTACAATGCTAGCCTACATGAAACTAGCTGGGACTTCCTTCTTATGCTTGCATCTGTGAAGTGCCTTCACTACTTGACGTCGAATTTCTTTGTCCAGTTGAGCGACTGTGAATTTGTATTCCTCATACCGCCATTTGTTCCTATTTTTCCATAGGATATATATATATATATATATATATATATATATATATATATATATATATATATATATATATATATATATATATATAAATATGCTCTTCAAAACAATCACAAAATTATATTACATCTATTGCAAAGCAAAAATCCCTTCTTTGTACATTGTCACAAGGGAGTACTTCATTTTTTGTATTTCTTTTATAGCAAGCCACACTCCAACATCTTCCGAAGAACCTGACATTTCTAAATAAAATTGGGTACCAAAGTTATTAAGCTTTTTGTACATAAGTTTTCGAGTTCAAAAATGTAAATGTCCATCTTGTTAGGCGCGTGCGGAAGCATTTACCAAACCACGTGATCAAAATCAAGCTTCGTCTAATGGACACCAAGCACAAGATGAAGACAAGTATATGGTGGTGACGTACGTCACCTAGACAAATTCTAACATTTAATAACTCAGATGAATTTACAAGATTAACAGAACTCACGTTGAACCATTTGCCCTAATAGGTTCAAGCCCTTCACCACTCTCAAGAAGAAAAAAATAAGATTACAATTAAGATCACTCACCAACCGGTAGCAATCTTCCTAACTCAAGTTAACGAATCCTCGATTAGATCTTATTCTTCCTTCTGTCTTAAATGACGAAGTCTTAAGAGCAAAGTAGGACTTTCTCTTAGATTTTCTTGTGGACGAGCACGCCGAATCCCCATTTGTGCCTCTCCTTGGGCCTCTACCCTCACTTCATATAAATAAGATGGAAAATCTAATTTTATAGTTAGAAAACCCTAAAAGTAGTCCACCATCATATCTGGACATCTACCAACAACCAACAGTGCAGATTATATCCCATCACCAATTATGGATGTCCAAATATGGTCAAACAAAATAGTTGATACAAATTTGTAACTCTAATTAAATCAAATATTTAATATATATTTTTAAATCATATCAAATTAAATGTTTTACCATATTTGGGCTCCAAAATTTGCTCTTACCAAATTCAGACTGGATTCCAACAATCTTTCCCTAAAGTCTGATGATAGGGTATTGAACCCATGGCTCCTCAACTGGACTCCATGCATGTCGTCCCGTGACAGAGTTCCTGCTCCCCATGCCACTGATCTCTGATCGCCCGAGCTGTTTTGCATCTTTTTTTGTCTCCAGTTCCTCGACCGTCACATTGACCCTAGCTGCCATGTATAACACCTCCTACACCACTAGAACCTTCCGATATCAATGACACGACCAAGACCGAAGTTTCTGATGATCAGCCTCATCGTAAGTCTTGGCTGCCTGTTCCCGACTTTCGTCTTCCACCGGAAAGTATTAACGTTCCAACGAGCTTCTTCACCCTTGGCTGGCAAAACCTGTAATGCCTCGCTCCGTATGATATATTGTGCTGAGTTGTTGACTCAAAGAGTTGTGTCACCCAAAATATGTATCGATGTGAATCAATGCAAAGGTTTACATTGACCCGAGGAACGTATCGAGTATGATCGATGCAAGTATTAAGTTGGCCCGAGAGAAAGTATTGAGTCGATTCGAAGATTCTAAAAAATTGAATCGATGCAACGCACAAGTCAGATGCAAGCGAATATTGACTTTAGTTGGTTTCGTTTGCAGGCTATAAGTTTACGATGAAATATAAGAGGTCGACATTTTACCTTATTTGCAACGGAGTTCGCAAAACCACATCACCTCGCAACGGATTGAGGCATAGGCACGGTAAGCCAAATCGACCGGATAATTCAATGAAGCATGAAGTGCTTGAATGGCATAGTCAGAAGATTTGGTTGTGCAACAAAGTTATGAAATCGAGCCGCATCGACTCGACGAAACGACAAGGCGTGTCGGCTAAGGTAGGAGGACTTTGACCCTTCTTTCCTACTCTTTCATGCCTAAGTAAAATATACCATTGTATGCTAAGTTAACTTATCGAGACCATGAGCATAGCTCAATTGAGCGATATTTGAACACTAGATAGAACAATTAAAATAAAATGTGCATCAAATGCATGAGTCGCTATTGAACATCAAAACACCACAATGGCGAGCGCCTAGGTGCACAAGCCATAAGAACATAGGATAACTGTATCGACGAGTGCCTTCATGTACGAGTTATTCGTGCCTTCGAGCACGAGTTAGAAGGATAACACATTAAAAGACTACTGAGACGAGTGCCCTAGTGCACGAGCCATAAACATTGAACAATAAGGCATAGAATATGGAAATATGGTATCGAGGCGTGCATTGCATGCACGATATGATGAATAGAGAGAAATTATGTCAAAGCGTGCGTACGTGCACGAGAATCATAAAGGATAGTTTCGTTGCGAAGATAACAGTTATGGCATGAATATGACAGAATTGTCGAATGTGGCATGGTGTCTCAAAATGTTTATGGCCTTCGGGGTGTTCATTGATGAACATTGAGTTAGGGCATTGTGCCAATGGAAATAAAGATATACGAATTACTTGGTTATATAAAAATAAGACGCGTTGCGTAGTCAAATGGACTTGAGATATATAGCGCATGCACGGCTATGTGATGGCTCCTTCGAACGTAGTACGCTATGGCGCTGGGACCGTTCGGCCTCGGAGGGATGTGGTTTAAAAAATTTGGTATTGATGGTGCACTTCATTAAGATAGCTTGCGATCTGCTATTGATGTGATAAGCCACTTACAGAGTAATTTAGGGTTCTACAGATAAAGGATTAGCAATCTAAGACAGAACAGTCACCGTCTTACATATGTAATTTGAGTAGTAGAGTCTATTTTGGCTTGGAATACCATCGACCTTCATATAATTAAAGAACGGTAGTCTGAATAGTGCAGGCACACAGAGATCCTGTATAAAAAGCACTTATAACATGACAGGAAAAGATGGTAGGCGTATTCACCTTCCGTCGATGCAAGGGTAAGTACATCAATGTTGGTAAGAAGTTGCGCCATAAAACAACACGAGATTGATATTAGTTGCCTGTATGCTTACAAAAATAAATGATAACATGCTTGCAATGATACCATGCTTTACTGCTTTCGAATATATTATTAAACTTACCCTATGGCAAGTATAGAAAGATCACTAACTTGTATGCTGCATGATTCAATACATTACTTAATGTCGGTTTAGCAAAGTGGGTCAATATCAGTATACGAGAGGATTAATACTGACCCCCTACCAGATTGCTTCCAGGGTGCAGGTAACGGATTGCTTACGGTGGAGCTTCGCTTAAACACGATGAGGCATAGAATGCCATAGCATATTGAGGTGTGCGACCGCATAGACACTCGGACTTGCAACAGGATGATGCCAACGAGATATAGAAGACATGATATATGGAATGGTGAAATCCTTTATGGACAAGAGAGAACTTGAGTGTTGTAAGCCAATCCGATAAATTTAGTTAAGCTATTGAAAGCCTTTGTAACCTCAGTTCATTTATCAATATAGAGAATTTTTTTATATACACTGTTTCTTCCATTGCTAATAACAAAATCAAAGATAACCATTTTGAGAACTTGTCATCTTGTCTTGTACGAGTGCAACTCCAGAATCATACGGCATCCACCCCAGCAGGGGCGATCGATTTCGTAAAATCAAGTATTACGAATAATTTTCCGAGTCTGGGCATGACAAATTGGTATTAGAGCATCTGGGTTCAACTTCCTTAGGACGCTTACTTCCTTTCAATTCCAAAGAGTTTCCCACCACCAATTAAATCACTCTTGACTCTACGCGATGCCGTACTGATGTTCCATACAATAAGTCTAATACAAGTCTTGTAATTTTGTCGCATGTGTTTAGGAAATTATATGATGTTTGTTAACAATGTCGTGAAAGGTTTATTGCATTGAGTGCAATAAGCCATGAAATATTTGTCGCTGAAAGTGCAACAAGTCGCGAGAGTTGAATTGAGATGTTTGTTGCTGCAAGTGCAACAAGTTGTGAAATGTTAATCGATATGTTTGTCGTTTCAATGCAACAGTCGATAAGAGAAATATTGGTTGGATCGATATAATGAAAGTCATAGAATGTTGTTGTATCGATTACAACGAATTGAATTATGAATGATGCGTCGCAATAAAAATGCAAGTTGATATCGAATGTGTTAAACGGATTCAATTATTGGCTTTGAATGTCAAAAATTAATCGTTGTAACAGGTGCAACGAATGTCAAAAATTAAACGTTGCACAAGGTGCAACGAATGTCAGAAATGAATGTCAAAAATTAATCGTTATACAAGGTACAACAGATGGAACAAAAATCATAAATCGATATAAACGAATCAGTTCGGTTACGCAATGAACTTGTGTTGGCAAATGAATACATTGGCCGAGTTGTGTCGGATTTTGATTAATCAAAAAGTTACGGTTATGATCGGCATGATCACTGCAAAATCGTGAGTCGAAATAGATTGTTGGTTCATATCGAGTATAAATGATGCAAAGAAAATAACTTAATTTCTGAGTGGTATATGTCATACCACCTATACAATGAATGACTCAATTCAGAGTGGTATATACTTTACCACTTGTGCGATGGATCGCATCAACACGTTGTGTAAATTACGGAAGGTTTGTCCGCAATGGACGGGATAGTACCAAGACTCAATTGAAAAATTTGTATGACGGTACGTTGAAGCAAATGTTCTTCAAAAATTGATTGGGACGATAAGGTGTGAGTCTGTATCAACGAATGATACATCAAATGAAAAGTTATAAGTCAGTCGAACCACTGAGACTAGCAAAACGATTATGCTTCGAAGCATAGTCGGATCGATCGGATAGGAAACTCGAAATTATAATCGAGTCACACAACTTGCAAACTCGATGAAATATTGGTTGATAAGAATTATAATCGGGGTGCACAAATTGCAAAATCATAAAATGTTGGTCGATGCGAATTGTAATCGGATCGCATGAATTGAGATCTCGATGAAAAGTCGGCTGATGTGGATAAATTGTGCCTAAGAGACTGTTGATTACGTTGCGACGAAACTCTTTTGAGTATGACTAAAGTTGCGTGAAACTTAGAGGGTATTATCGTATAACTCGAGGGTTCGATATCGGATAATTGGTAACTCGGTTACACGATCAAAGTATAGCGGGATGCGACAAATCGATAAATAATGTATGCGTATCTAAAAGTTCGTTGAGAACTTGAATGCTAAGTCGACGTCGGTATAGAATCAAAGTTGACCCTCGCGCTATAAAAATTGATATGCTAGAAATGTAAGCACAATATGAGAATACAAAATTTAACTAACCTACGATATCGAGATTTTGAATTAACAATACAAGAATTATCGAACTGATTGGTTGTAAACTTTATAATTGATCAACGCAAGACTAAAGTCATCGACGAATGTTTCGATACGTATAACATCTCGGCTGTTGACCGTGGGTAGATAAATATGAGCTCAATACGAGTAGAAGTTTCGTAAATTGTGGAATCATCAAAGGTAGTGCATGAATTATTCGAAGGATAGTTGTGCCTTAGTTGCGCAGATAGAAATGATTGTCTGAATTTGGGTAGCCCCTTAGAAGTCGTCGGAATGTGATTTGGCTCTAAAATAAAATATAGCATGGTTCCTATTAACTGTCCTTCGTTAATGATCCACAATTATCGAGCGTAGCTTCGGGGGAGCTGACCCTAGAAGACTTGACCTCCAAATCGAAATAAATGTATGTCGCATATGGAATTGCGTCGAAAGGAAATACAATATGGTGCATGTTGATGATAAGTTTAGGCGATCGAATGATTATTTCGAAAATTGATGGAACGGCTTCGGCCAAAAATTATATAGTCAAATTTTGACGATTGGTCAGATGATTGCTTAAATAATTATGTTGGTCGGATCGAAATAGAAATTTCATAAACGAACATGATGATATTGCGAAAATCGTACGATGCCCGAGGGCGAGCGATAAGAGAATGACCTTCTAGTTGTGTCATTGATTTAGATTCACCTAGAAATTGAACCTGCGTGAATGAAACTTATATTCAATGTTGCGAGATGGACATGTTAAGGATTTGGCTAGAAATTTCCTACTTGATAGGAATCGAACATAAGACGCATCATAGATGACCTTTGTGTCAAAGCGATCATTGCCTTTCAGCACTGTCAACTCATGTAAACAATTGTATCGAAAGACCATTGCCTTTCAGCATTGTCGACTCAAATTGAACTTTACTGTTGGATAGATTTGTCCTGTGCAACATCAATTTAAAGTTGCGTCAGAAAAATTTAAGCACGGGGTCTAGATAAGTCACCTAGGGTGCGTAGCCCTGAATGTTGATGCATTTGCAAGTCAACAAAGGAATCGTATCGAGATAAGTTACAAAGTAAAACTTCAAAAATAGTCGGACAACGACTTCGAACGTAAGACATTGAGAAAACTTGTTATGATCGGATGCACAACGGCTTGACACGATGCATAGAATTGACGGTCCAAATAAAACTTACGAAAGGAGAAATACAATTTTGAATCACATCGCATACGGTAACCTTGTTGAATGAATCACGTATGTCTCGAATATACGTATGTGATAGAATTTTGAGAACGGTTGCTGATGATTTAGTCCGATCGAGAGAACGAGATAGCAAGTATCTAGGATTGAAAATTTACATGTTATTTTATTCCAATTCTGTACCACTGGGCTTGGTTGAAATACACATATTTTTGGGATGCCTTGAATATGTGTACGATCCAAATCAAGTTGTATGATGAATCCAAATCGAGCTACCGGAAAGACGGAATGTTAATAAAAGCTTGCACGATTGTTTGAAACAAAACAGCGATAGTGATACGAGATCGTGAAATGATCTAAAGAAACACTTGGATTGAGTATTGGTTTTAGTTCGAGGACGAACCTTTTTTTGGGTGGTATATTATGTAATACCCCGCTACGTACGGTGCATTATGCTGAGTCATTGACTCTAAGAGTTGTGTTGACCCAAAATATGTATCGATGCGAATCGATGCAAAGAGTTACATTTGTTGGCCCAATGATTACATTGTGTTTTTGAATATGGCTAATCAGTTAAATTTAACATAATGATGTCACTAATATTCATATACTCACTATCATGTTGCTACTTAAACTTAGCTTTGTCCTAATTGTCCTATATTATATTGCTATGCTTGTATCGTACTGCAATATATTCTGTTGGCCTAACATGATATCATGTTGTTACTTATACTTAGCAATGTCCTAATTGTCCCATATTATATTGCTATGCTTGTATCGTACTGCAACATATTCTGCTGGCCTAACATGTATTTGTAGACATGCAGTAAGCATGATCAAACATGATCAAACAGGACATAGGCAATGAAGAATTAATGATGGAGCAAAGACGGCGTCATACAAAGAGATTTCTCCGAACCGCCTAGCGACCTATCCGGGGCCTCGCATCGGGGGTTCCGCTGCCCGGTCAGCGGACAGGGGTCGAGGGGGCAGCGCCCCCCGTCGGGGGTTCGGGGGCGAAGCCCCCGAAAGGTATTCAGATTTCCAGATCTGTTTATCTTCGGACGACTGCTGTCAAGGGAAAAGACGTCTTCAGGACTACTCAAATATCAGAAGAAAGACATCATCAAAGGGCTCTTGGTTTTCCTATTTGTTCTAAGTCTGTAATCTTCAATTTATTGAGTCTAGGAGAATGTGTACGTTGAGTCGCACTGAGTCATCTCAACCCCTAGCATATCTCTCCAAAGCTCTACCATTCAAACAGACCAATTCCTGAACCAAGCCCAAGCTCCACAAAGCCCAAAAGCCCAATGGACCAATTCTGTCTTCTGGAGACAGAGTTCGGGCCGAACTCTGCCTCCACACAGAGTTCGGGCCGAACTCTGTCCCCTGATTTCCAGCACCCTGATTTTTAGGGCCTGCTTGCTACCAGCTGTCCAACGGCCAAAAATTTGAATTATCCATACCGAATTCTGGCCGAATTCTGCTTGTCCTGAACCCTATAAATAGGCCTTGGTTTCTCTCATTTGAAACCATCCACTCTTCTATTCTTCTTCTCTTACATAGCCTATATAGTCAAGAGCCTTACTCTTCCAATCTACTAGCCACAAAACTTCCTAAGCCCCAAGGTGCTCAAGTGCGATTCAGCTAGAAGTTTTTGTGCAAGAGTTGAAAAGAAAAGTCACTTGGACAATTCCAAGTCGCTTGGAAAAATCCAAGCAAATCGCCACTGCGATCCTCTGTAAGAAGTTGACGTGCTCTTCTGAAGAAAAGGCACGGGTTGTAAACTACTATTTCACAAATAGTAGATTTGAATCCTGAGCTAGAGTTCTCAGGCCTGGACTAGTCCTCCACGAGGGAAACCAGGTTAAAACTGCTGTGTCTGCGAATGCTCTTCTGATCTTTATTCCTTCCGCATTTATTTCTGATTTATTTACTATCTTGATAGTTGTTTTTGTGGAGGTGATATAGAGTTAATTTTTATTTGGTAATTATTGACACAAACTCTATTCACCCCCCTCTAGAGTTGCCTACACGTGTTTTCAACATTGACCCGAGGAATGCATCGAGTAAGATCGAGGCAAGTGTTAAGTTGGCAGAAGAAAAAGCATTGAGTCGGTTCGAAGATTCCAGGAAATCGAATCAATACAACGCATAAGTCCGATTCAAACGAATGTTAATTTAGTTGGTTTCTTGTGCAGGCTATACGTTTATGCTGAAATATAAAAGGTCGATATTTTGCTTTATTAGCAATGGAGTTCGCAAAACCAAATCATCTCCTCATAATGGACCGAGGCATAGGCACGGTAAACCAAATCAGTCGGATAATCCAACGAAGCACGAGTGCTCGAATGGCTAAGGTAGAAAAGTTGATCGTACAACAAAGTTATAAAATTGAGCCTCATCGGCTCGGCGAAACGACAAGACGTATCGGCTAAGGTAGGAGGACTTTGACCCTTCTTTCCTACTCTATCATGTCTAAGTAAAATGTACTATTATATGCTAAGTTAACCTATCGAGACCACGGGCATGGCTCGATTGAGAGATATCATAGTACGGGTCAAACCCTATATAGAATAATTGAAATAAAATGTGTATCAAATACACGAGTCGCTATTGAACATCGAAACATCGCAACGGCGAGCGCCTCGATGCATAAGCCATAAGAACATGGGATAACTGTATCGGTGAGTGCCTCCATACACAAGTCATTTGTGCCTTCGAGCACGAGTTAGAAGGATAGCACATTGAAAGACTATTAAGACGAATGCCCTAGTGCACGAGCCATGAACATTGAACACTAAGGCATAGAACATGGAAATATGGTATCGATGCGTGCATCGCATGTATGACTCGATGAATAGAGAGAAATTGTGTCAAAGCGTGCATACGTGCACGAGAATGATAAAGAATGGCTTCATTGCGAAGAGAACAGTTATGGCATGATCATGACAGAACGGTCAAATGTGGCATATTGCCTCGAAATGTTTATGGCCTTCGGGGCGTTCGTTGATGAACATTAAGTTGGGGTATTGTGCCAATAGAAATAAAGATAGACGAGTTGCTTGGTTGTATGAAAATAAGACACGTTGTATGTGTAGGATCGATTGTAGGAACGAGTTGTAAAGTACAATACTCTAGGGGGCGAACAGAGTAGGCAGTGGAAATTAAATAATTAAAAGTGTTAGTAACAAGATCACATAATATATATATATATATATATATATCACAGATATGTAAATGAAAAGTAGCGAGTAAAGAGCAAACACAAACACAAGGATGTATACTGGTTTCCCTCTTGTGAGGACTAGTCCAGTCGAAAGAACTCTAGCTTCCAGTTGAATCCACTATTGGAAAATACTACAAGTTTTCATCCGAAGTTCTTGCAACTTCTACAACGCGAGCTTTGATCTAATGTACTCGACCAACTTTAATTGTGAAGATTCTTTCTTTAATCAGGCCTCAGATTACAATCACTCTGAAACTTCTAGACCGTACCGCACTGGCAAATTGACTAGAGGATTGTAACTGGCATGGGATTTTAAAATAAATAGCTCAGAATACTTTGGAAGAAGTAGTAGGCTTATGGAGAAGAGATATGAAAGTGAATTGGTGTGTGAGTGAATTGAAATGATCAAAATCTTTCTCTATTTATAGTTTTTCCAAAGGCAGAATACGGGCAAAATTCGGGCAGAACTCTATGAGAAAATCTCGTTGGGATCCGTAACTGCGGGAAGACCAAGTTCAAAAAGCAACGTTCACTAACCGAACTCTGGCCAAATTTGTGCCGAACTCTGGTCGAATTTGCCTGGAGTTCTGTCAGGGTTTTTGCAAATTGGTTTTTGGGCTTTTTGAAAAGTCAAACAGTTAGGAAGTAGTTTGGACTTTTGTAAGTGGGCTTGTTTTCAAAATGAAAGGGTATTTTGAAAACGTTTCTTGGATAGCCTATTTGCCAGTACGATGCAGTTTACATCGTATTCCTAGACTCAATAAATTTGGAAAATATATTAATCAAATAGAAAAACCAATAGCCCTTTGATGACGCCTTTCTTTTGATATTTGAGCAAACATGAAGATGCCTTTTTCTTTGACGGCAATCGTCCAAAGATAAACAGAGAAATCTTCTTGTATAACGCCGTCTTTGGCCCATCAATAATTGTTCATTGCATATGTCCTGGTTTGATCATTTTTGATCATGCTTACAACATGTCTACAAATACATATTAGGCAAACAAAATAATATGACTGATACAGAACATAAGGACAATGCTAAGTTAAAGTAGTAACATGATATTGATTACATGAATATTAGTGATGTCATTATGGTAAACTTAATTGATTATCCATATTCAAAAACTTGATATAATCATTGGGCTAACAATCTCCCCCTTTTTTATTATGGCAAATCGGTTAAGTTTAATATATATACAATAGATGTATGTATCACTAATAAACACATAATACTAGAATATTGTGTGCTAACTTAAACTTATTTCTTCCCATTTGACATGATCAAAAAATAAGCTCCCCGTAATTAGAGCTAAAATGAACTCAAGCATAAGTAAAGGAGGAAGGCAAAAACAATCATGATCAAGGATTAGGAAAACAGTGTAACAAAAAGTTTAGAAAATTGCATAACTAAAGTATAAAAACCTTATCAAAACACAACATAGTTGGTTGAACTTAAAAAAAATGAAATCACTCATTAAATAGTTTAACTAGAAATAAAAAAATGACATTCAAAACATATTTTGTTCATTCTATTATGTTTTGAAATAGACCAAAAAAATATATCAATATAGTAGGAATCAATCATTGGTCATAAATAAATCATGAGGAATAGAAATTCGCAGATCTAATATATATAAAAGAATCAAAAATATAATGAGACTTTTAACAATGATCACAAAAAAATATGATTCATAATTTGCCCATACAAATTAGTAAATCAATTCCATAAAGAGTATAATCATCGAAAAGAAATCAAAATATGTATACTAGGATCTATACACAATCTATACCAAAGTTCATGCATTTGAATTCAATTACCTTAGCATGATATATGTATATCCATTAGATAAACATGAAGGTAATGAAGACAAAATACTTGAGAAGGAGAAATTCAGTCGACTAGAATGCTCCCCCACAAAGTATGATCAGTCTAAATATAGATAATCATGAACTTTAAGAAAAAATCTCAATAAAAAATGCCAAAAGTAATTTTAAACTCAATCAAATAAGAAAATATATATTTGGCAAGATAACTTTTAGAAACTCGAATGAGAGAATTAAAAATCAATAATAATAATCATATATTCTCTCATCTAATACAAATTCAAATATCATGAACAACTCAACAAGATATTAACTAAGACAATATAAGTCCATGGTGAACTAGGTATACCACATATGAAGGGCATAAGATAATTGAAACAATTAATTTGCTCCCCCATAAAATATGTGTGTCTTAGTTTCGAAGTAATTTATATGCAAAAATAGATAAAAGAAATAATCACAAGATCTAAGGGATTTCCAAGATATGCATCTTTCTTTCCTTTGATCAAATGCATATAAAATTCCAAACTCAAAGCAAATATCATCTTTAGGCAAGAAAAAGAAATATCCAATAAATAAACGCTTAAAAATGAAGAAAATATGTCTTCTATAAAAAATATAACACAAACTAATATTTTTGAAAGCCGTCTTTAATGCGAATAATAGACATATTCAATAAATCAGAGAGAAATCAGAAAGATTTTTGAAATGCAGAATTTATTATGAGAAGTTGCATAAGAAAAAAATGTTCGAATGCGTCTATTTAGTCCTTAGACTGAAAGCTGGCGATTCGAACCACGAAAACAATTTCAATAAAAGAATCCATGAATCATAAATAAATCCATTTGAACAAATAAACATAACTCGATAAATGTCCAAAGAAAAGTGTATTCTAGATATATGGCATGTCAAGGGGCTAATTGACTTGAAACAATTAACTACTCCACCTTTACATGGTTATATCCAAAAATAATAGTATAGATAAAATTTAAGAATTTCAGAGACATATTTTCATAAGTAGAAAACTAATTCAAAAATATTAGGTCTTCTTATCAAAGTTCATTTCTTCCCTTTTAAAGCCTTAGCACGGTGTCCACCTGGCAACCGTAAGGTTTAAAGTAAAAAAATGCTTTGAGAGAGAGATTTAATATGCATGACTTCTCCCCTGCAAAGAGTTAATATTGTAGACAGTAATAACTTGAATAAGAAGATAATAATATAAAGCTCAAAATTATTGAATATTAGACAAGTTAAAAACGAAATCACAAGACCCATAATATTCAATGAGTAGTCACAAGATCATCAAGTCTGAATATCGAATAGGGACAGAAAAATGAACATATCAAAAGATAACAGACATTAACCTATGAAGATCAATATATGTTACCTTTTATAAAATTAAATTATTAAATAATATTATCCATCAAATCTAAAATCCAAAATCCATCAGATAACAATTACAACTAGATCTCAATAAATCTTTAGTTTATAAAGCGTTGATCAATCTTGGGTTAGCTATAGGGGTACTATCCCAGCTAACGAAGGTTCATCGGGGAACACTTATGTACCGCTTCGCTTCGACCGTAGTCGTGGTGACAGACAGACCCTTTGTAGGCTTGTACCCAAAACAAATCTCTTCTTTAATAACCGAAGATTTAAGAAGAATTAGTACAATATAAAATAAATTATATTCTATGGCCTAAAAAAATCTTAGAATAATATAGCATACAACATAAGATGTATCAATTACATTTATCCATATGTTTGTAAAATCATTGGGTAACAATAAAATCTAAAGCATTTGTAAATCAAAATGTGGGACCTAGATATGTTGATGTATTTTGGAATCTAGGGGACTGGGTTCAGTACCTTGGATCCAGAACTAGATGATAGTTGCAAGTACACCTTAATAAATCTTAAGTCTATAAAGTATTGATCACTTCGGGTTAGCTATAGGGGCCGGTTCCCAGATAGCGGTAGTCCGAAGACTAGTACACCATGTCGCTTCAGGCTATTTACACCTGTATGACAGAAGGACCCTTTCGACTTGTTCTTAAAATAATCTTTACTCTTAAGAACTTAGATTCAAAAGAATATATGTAGTATCATCGAACAACATCAAAATCCAGAATCTCTAAATATAAAAGAAGTAAATACCCAAAGAATGGTTTATCAAGATCAAGATATTAAAAAAAAAATAAGAGTCATGTATCTAAAATGTCTACCAAAAAGCCAAGAAAATCATAATTAAAAGAGGCTTTGAGGAAGAAGCTAATAAGAGAAGAACATAAATTTGTTCAAAGAAATCAATAGCTTAAGTATGAGATAAGCACAAGTTTAAAAACTACTTTTTAAAATAATATAGAACTTGAACTTAACTCATATATCCCCATAAAGATATTTATACAAAAATATAAGAATCATATGAGCAATATATAAATAAAAATGAATTATGTATCCTTAATAAGCATAAGAAAATCTCACAAGATCAAAAACATGCATAAATATGCTTTGTCAGACAAAGATTTAATTGATTCATAAGAAGTTAATCACAATAAAATATGAGAATCAATAGTGAATATATTATACAAGCACAAGATTAACATAAAAGTATATGTATATACTTTTCAAGTAAATAGAAGACTTGTGCTAAACATACATACTCATAAAATACCAATCAACGTAAATATGACATGTGAAAGACAAATCGGTAAGAAGTGGCCATTAAAAAAATATTAAAGACGAAGAGTCAAAAACATATTCACCAAAAAAAGCTTCTATGCATGCTTCAAGAATAAAGATTAAAAGTAAAGAGCATACATAAACAAATGTGTCACACTAATAAAATACTATATAGTGTAAACTAAATATTTAAGCCAAATAGCTAGTCAAGTTTGGATCATGTCTCACATTTATTTAAAATAAGAGATAACTAAAAGATATCAATGAAAGCTAATAGCAAGACATCAGTAAGAACATGCTAGATATTAAAAACTATTTAGGAAGCATGTTACCGAAGTAGTTCTAGTGACCACACTTCCGTTGGTGCAATTGCATGGAAGATGACCTTTGTAGCTTTGCAATCACCAACATGTTCCATGGTTCTATTTGATATGAGAAGCTTCACCTGCAATATTAGGTGAAGACTTTGGTATCCAATACTTGGATCCACATTTGTTAGCTTTGGGAACCCATTTGCACAAGTTCATATCAACAAGTTTTCTAATCTGACAATAATTAGAAACATGCCCATTTATGCCACAATAATGATAGAAAGAATTAATATTAGTACTATGTGCAGCAGTATGAGAATGTACAGTAGTATGATATGATGTGCGTGGATACTTGTAATAGAAAGCATGGTTATATGAAGATTTAGCTTTGCTTGCTTCCTTTCTAGATGATCTGTCATGTGTGACTTTGTGATGTGCTAAGAGTCTTGTGTTAGACTGAGTCGTAGGTTGTACTACCTGCTTTCCCAGTCTAATCTCTAACTTTTTAAAGTTAGCACAGATCTTATCATACTTAGCAGAAAGAGCATCAATTCTGTATAAAGCAATAGAATATTTCTTCTTTTCTGATTCTAATTCCTCCTTAAGTTTAGCATTTTTTTTGAGTGATTTTCTCAGTGCAATCAAGTGTCTCATGCAATCTAAACTTCAGTGTAGAATTATCAGAAGGAGAAATATTTCTAGCATCATTCAATAAGCAAGTAAGCTTTTCATTCTCACACTTATAGGATAGAATATCCTTTCTAGCTTGCTTATACTTATCTAATACTTTTTTGTGTTCTTCTAACAGATCACTAAAAGCATCAGATAACTTATCATAAGAAAATTCACTCTCTTCAGAAAAAAAAATTATTTTGTACCTCGTTAGATAATGCCATTGAGCATAAATTTGCAGCTTGATGAGGTCTCTCTTCTTCTTCTTCTTCAGAATCTCTTGCTTTGCTTTCACACCATGTGCTCGTGCTAGCGTACTTGTAAGACGATGATCTTCCTTCATTTGATCGTTCGTAGTGACTCTCCTTTCTAGCAGTAGTACAATCTTCTTGGATATGGTCTATCTTCTTGCAGTTGTCACATACAAGCTCTTCTTCGTATAAAGGATTGTGTTGTACCTTAAATCCCAATTCTATCATGCACATATTTGCATCATTATGAAGACTATCCTTCTCTCTGGAGTTGCTAGCTTTGCTTTTATTCCTGCACTCATAAGTAGCTTCAAGAACTTTCTAAATTTTATGAGATGTTGTGCAAGTAGTAATAAGATTGAATATATTTGTGTCTACAGCACAATAAAAGATATGCATAGCTTTTGCATTAGGGCTAGCTAACTTCTTCTTTTCCTTCGTGTAACTATAATAAGGCTTGTTGTTTATAGAGGACGTGAGAATAGAAGTGATAGTAGGCTTTTTGTAGCTACTGACAACAATTAACCATAAGTCAAAATCTAGAGACTTCAGGTAGAAGCACATCCGTGTCTTCCGATAACTATAGTTTATTCCATCAAATAGTGGGAGTCTATTTGAGGATTGCTCTACAGTTATGAAGTACATACTTACCATATGTGATACTGTGATCTATTTAACAGTTGTAATAAATAAGAATATAATAACCATGTTACCTCACTTTACCTGTATAATCTGCTCTGATAATGAGGATATGCTCCAAGGATGTTAAGCCAAATAATAAAGGCCTTGCTAGGATACTAATTGAAGGAGCAATTGGTATAGGCAATAATATCTCTATAAGGATCACCTGCAATAATATCTCTAGAAGGAGCAACTGCTCTGGTACCAATTGTAGGAGCAATTGGTATGAGCAGCAATATCTATATAACAAGCACCCGCTCTGATACCAATTGTAGGAACAATTGGGATCAGAATATAATACCTTTATATGGAGCACTGGCTCTGGTACCAATTGTAGAAACAATTGGGATCAGAATATAATACCTCTATATGCAGCAATGGCTCTGATACCAATTGTAGGATCGATTGTAGGAACGAGTTGTAAAGCGCAATACTCTAGAGGGGGTGAATAGAGTTGGCAGCAAAAATTAACTAATTAAAAGTGTTAGTAACACGATCACATAATATATATATATATCACAGATATGTAAATGAAAAGTAGAGAGAAGAGAGCAAACGCAAACACAAGGATGTATATTGGTTTCCCTCTTGTGAGGACTAGTCCAGTCGGAAGAACTCTAGCTTCCACTTGAATCCACTATTGGAAAATACCACAAGTTTTCATCCGAAGTTCTTGCAACTTCTACAACGCAAGCTTTGATCCGAAGTACTCGACCAACTTCAATTGTGAAGAGTCTTCCTTCAATCAAGCCTCTGATTACAATCACTCTGAAACTTCTAGACCATACCGTACTGACAAATTGACTAGAGGATTGTAACTGGCTTGGGATTTGAAAATGAATAGCTCAGAATACTTTGGAAGAAGTAGTAGGCTTATAGAGAAGAGATAAGAAAGTGAATTGGTGTGTGAGTGAATTGAAATGATAGAAATCCTTCTCTATTTATAGTTTTTCTAAAGGCAGAATTCTGGCAGAATACGGGCAGAATTCGGGCAGAACTCTATGAGAAAATCTCTTTGGGATCCGTAACTGCGGGAAGACCAAGTTCAAAAAGCAACGTTCACTAACCGAACTCTGGCCGAATTCGGGCCGAACTCTGGTCGAATTCGTCTGGAGTTCTGTCAAAGTTTTTGCAAATTGGTTTTTGGGCTTTTTGAAAAGTCAAACAGTTAGGAAGTAGTTTGGACTTTTGTAAGTGGGCTTATTTTCAAAATGAAAGGGTATTTTAAAAACGTTTCTTGGATAGCCTATTTGCCAGTACGATACAGTTTACATCGTATTCCTAGACTCAATAAATTTGGAAAATATATTAATCAAATAGGAAACTCAATAGCCCTTTGATGATGCCTTTCTTCTGATACGAGGCCCCGGATAGGTTGTTTATGTGGTTTAGAGAAATCTTCTTGTATAACGCCGTCATTGGTCCATCAATAATTCTTTATTGCATATGTCCTGGTTTGATCATGCTTACAAAATGTCTACAAATACATATTAGGCAAACAAAATAATATGACTGATACAGAACATTAGGACAATGCTAAGTTAAAGTAGTAACATGATAGTGATAACATGAAGATTAGTGATATCATTATGGTAAACTTAATTGATTAGCCATATTCAAAAATATGATATAATTATTGGGCTAACAGCATGGTCGACTGGACTTGAGATATGTAGCCCGTACACAGTTATGTGATGGCTCCCACGAACGTGGTATGCCAGGGCACTAGGACCATTCGACCTAGGAAGGATGTTGTTTGAGAAATTCGGTATTCTTGGTGCATTTTATTAAGATGGCTTGCAACCTGCTATTGATGTGATAAGCCACTACCGAGTAATTTGGGGTCCTCCGGATAAGGAATTAGCAATCTCACGCAGAGCGATCACCGTCTTACATATGTGATTTGAGTAGTAGAGTCCATTTTGGCTTGGAATGCCATCGACCATCATATAGTTAAAAAACGGTGGGCTAAATAGTACAGGCACACAAAGATCCGGCACATAGAGAACTTATAACATGACAGGAAAAGATGGTAGGCGTATTCACCTTGCGTCGGTGCAAGGGTGAGTGCATTGATGTTGGTAAGAAGTTGTGCCACGAAACAATACGATATTGATATTGGTTGCCTATATGCTTACAATAATAAATGATAGCATGCTTTACTCCTTTCGAATATGCCATGAAACTTACCCTAAGGAAAGTATAGAAAGATCACTAACCTGTATGCTGCATGATTCAATACATTACTTAATATCAATTTAGTAAAGTGGGTCAATATCAGTACGCAAAAGGATTAGTACTGATCTCCCACTAGATTGCTTGCTGGATGTAGGTAACGGATTGCTCGCGACAGAGCTTCGCTTGAACACGCTGAGATATGAAATATCGCAGCGTATTGAGGCGTACGACTGCATGGATGCTCGAACTTGCAACAAGATGATGCGACCGAAATATAGAAGACATGATGTATGGAATGAGGAAATCCTTTGTGGACAAGAGAGAACATGAGTGATGTAAGCCAATCCGACAAATTTAGTTGGGCTATTGAAAGCCATTGTAACCTCAGTTCATTTATTAATAAAGAGAATTATTTCGTATACTCTGTTTTTTTTGCTGCTAATAACAAAATCAAAGGTAATCATTTTGAGAAATTATCATCTTGCCTTGTACAAGTTCAACTCCAGACTTGTACGGCATTACGCCCCAGCGAGGACGTTCGATTCGGTGAAATCAAACAAGAATGAATGATTTCTCGAGTTGGGGCATGACACAACTAAACAGACGGTGTGGTTCTCCCGAGATTCGAACCCTGAGTATGTCCACCTTCGTGTCCGAACTTGAAGCTCCCCATACACATGCGTCCTCGAGCAGAACATCATGCACTGTGCATGTCGTCGATGACCCACAGCTCCTCTGAACTGTATGGATGATGATGCTTCCATCTCAGATTGAATTTTCTGCAAACCATGATCTCCTTTCTGGCTTCGAACTGCTAAAACCGATGTCGCTTCGTGAAACTTGGGCAAACCACCTATCGCCAAAACTGGATTCATAAAGCAACCCCCACCTGGAGACCGACTAGCTGTCATAGGGCTGACAGATTGACCCTTAATCTTTGACTCATCACCATCCATCATTTTGTCTTGACAAACCGAATCCTTCGTATCCCTCAAAGCATCTAGAAGCCCCTCATCAGCAAGTTCTCGATGATCCACCTCCATTCGAACACCCCTCGAGCCTTCATTCGATCTCTGTGATCTGCATGTACAACTCAGCGGCTTGAGCCTGTATATGCCATAACAAAAAATTTCTGAGCCAGCTGTTGGAAATCCTTCGCAAGCATCTAATCTTTGTCCCCAAACAGACAACGACATCCACTATTTGCCAGCCTCCCTACCGAAACCAAGTTGTAGCACAAACTCGATAAATTTCGCATAGCCCTGAGGATGAGCTTCTCACCGAACTCCATCGTCATGTACCCATCATTGATGCCTACAACTGCACCCATCTTTTGGTCGCCCATATTCACACGTCCAAACCTGCCACCGTGGTATGACGTGAAAATCCTCCTACGTGGAGTGGCGTGATATGACGCCCCCATGACCATAACCCAATTGCCATCATGATACATGCCACAAAGTTCCTCTGTGTCGGTAACTGCGATGATGACATCTCTAATGTCGTGATATCTTCATGATTGTTCTTGCCTTTGGCCTTCTCAAGCTTCGTACAGTTCCTCTAGATATGACCTGTAACCACCACGTTTCCAGAAGAGGAGTATTTTTAACTTTTCCAATTTTATGTTATTATTGTGAATTCAAATTATATTTTTAATAATAAATTATTTACAAAATTAAATATTATATTTTTGGATTTATTATATATAATATTGGATATAGTGCATATTTTTCTATTGAATATGATTAGTGGATAGTCATTGGTTAGAATAGTTGTTATTGACCCTAGGGACCTAAACCAACTTGACATGACCACCCAACTAAATAATTAGGACTAGTTTAATTGAACTTTAGTTAGCCTCTAACTAGACTGGCAATATTAATTAGGAAGTTTGACTAAACTCCTAATTAGGAAGAAAGGCTTATCCCCTAAACTTGTCATGACATAAGAGGAGGGCTTGGTGGACATTTCTAATTATCTATGACCTTAAATTAAACCTAATAGTAGGGGTGTAATCGAGCCAGGCGGACACGGACAGTCCATTGTCTGTATCTAGTCCGAAAATGAAAATGAGTTCAGAGGGACACGGATAGTCCACTGTTCGAGTTCGAGCCGGACGGACACAGACAACCACTGTTCGTTAATTCAATCGGACGATCCACGGAAAAATTAAGTATATTACCAGAAGTTGTTATTTAATCAAGATACCTTGATAGTTGGTGCAAAAAATCAAGTTGACAGGAAATACATTTCAAGGTTATAGAATACAACAAATAGCGATAAAAGGTTAACGAAAATCCAGACCGAACAACCAAAAATTGATACAAAATCAAAATGATATGACATAATTGATGCAAAACGAAAAGGAGTCTCCACTATCGGATAGTCCGCAGACAAATTCGGACCTGGATATGACCGTGTTCGGGTCCAATTTTTAAACGGACAAAAAAATGTCCAATTTTTGTTCGTTAAATCAATCGGACGGCCCGCGATCGATTTATCAAGTCGGACTCGTACTAAAAACGGATTTCTTTGTCCATTTTACCGCCCTACCTAATAGGCAGCCCACTTTCTATTTATAGCCTCACTTCATCTTCTTCCTCCTCATTTCATTCTAAACCCTAACCCTAATTGGAAGCTTCTTCCCTAATTGTTTCTACCACCAAATTTTCTCCAAAATGACCCAAATTAGTTCCACCTCTTCCCCATGGAGAGTAGAAGACTCTAGAAGCTAGCTTGGAGGGATTTGAGCACTTGGAGCTTGAGAATTTCTAGATCTTGGCTTTATTTCATTGGGAATCTATCTCCCAATATGTAAAATGCATTCTAAGCCCTTTAAATTATGTTAATTAGTGTAGAAGCATCAATTAGGAACCATCATGCATTAGGACTACCATGGAGAGGAGTTTTGACTCTTCTTTCTTTCATTTGAAGATTTTTTCCTTTGTATTTTGACCCATTTTGGGGAAAATTCGAGAATGAGATTTCTAGGGTTTGTGAATAGGTTATTTAGGTTATGTTATTGATTTAGAATATGTGGGTGCATTTGAGTCAAGTTTGAATCCATTCCCATGCGCATGATAAGTGTTTGACAAAATGGAAAAATGAGCACCCATTGCTCTAATTTAAGTTTTGACCATTGAATTAGGAGTGCATTAATATAGGTTATCTTTTATGAGCCTATATAGTGATTTAGGAATGAATTTGATGTGGTTATACTTGATTGGGGGTTGGTGGGCTATTGGCACTATTGTAACATTCATGTGGGGACTGTTAGTGGACTGTGGCACTGTTACACACTGGTATCAGTCCCAATTTATATATATACTATTCACTTCCCTTTATGCATTATTTCAGTCCCTTATTTGGGTAATTTTTGTTGTCATATAGTTTTCGTTCTTTCTTTTATTTCAGTCCATTTAGTCTTTAGTTTCAGTTTATCTGATCAGTCCTTAGTTGTTCCTTACATCAGTTTTATTTAATTTGTATCAGTTTATTGGGATAGGAGGGCTCAGGTTTGGTTGTATGTTTGAATTTAGTCCTTCCTGCAATTATGTGTGGCAATGCACAAACATTGTAGGGGCTCGAGTGGTTTAAACTTTAGTATCAGTCCCAAATTCATCAGTATTCAGTCTTGGTTATATTAGTTCAGACCATGTCCTATATTTAATTTGTTGTTCAGTTACCTCTATATATCAGTCCTTGTTATGACTTGGTATCAGTCCCAATTTACATACTTACTTAGCCCTTCATTCATTTTCATCAGTCCTCTATAATGTATCAGCAAATTTGTATGCCATTATCTCAATCTTATACATGGTTCAGACCTTGTTGCTTATTTTGTTCAGTCACCCCCATTTGATATCAAGTCCTACACATGTTCAAGACCTATTTGGCTTGTATCAGTCCTCTTTGTTCAGTTGGTAGGTATGGTGTTCAATCCTCTAACCTCTTCATATCAGTTTAATGATAAAGATGAGCTGGGGTAGGCTTGACAATGATCAGTCCCATGACTACATTTTGCATTGCTTGGGTTGGATAGGAGAATAGGGATAGTGATATTAGTTTTAATTATATAATCTGTCCTTGTTTAATTTCCTTTGTTCAGTCATTAGTACATAGTTTACCAGTCCATTGTATCAGTCATGAGAAGTGGGGGACTCAGGGTAGCCTATCTGTTGGTCAGTCCCCCTTGGCAGCAGGGAATGGCCCCTGTTGTGCAGTAAGTGTAGGCTATGTCAGGGGCAGTGTGTTACACACCTGTGTAAGTGTACAGGGGTATAGGCTTCATAAGCAGCAGGGGTATATTCATACACCTGTGTGCATGTATATATATACATGTGTGTGAAGGTAGAAGTGCAGTAATGAAGTGTTATGAAGGAATGCTCTAGTGCAATTGAAGATTTCCTATGTGAGGGATGATTGTGTGTGTTAGCAATGAGGGAGTATAACTTATATATATGTAGGAGTTTGTGAGTAGTACTGGATAAATAGGTAATGAGGGTATTAGACATATGCATAGGAATAGATATCTATATGAGGTAAATTGATGCGAAGGGTATGGGTAAATGAATATGTATTGGTATCATTAGCCTATGGGTCAACCTTCATAGCCTTGGGTTTGGTTAGATAGGGAAAGTATGAAAGGATGTGGTATAATAGGGTAAAGGATATGTTAATATCCTAATATAGATAATAGGTAATGTATAGAGTAGGATAGGATAAAGTGGTCAAGATAATAGTTGGGATACGAGGGTATCCTATATATAGGTAATGTTGAGATAGAGTCGGATTACCTTGTGTGGAAATTAAGATAGGTAAGAGAATTACCTAAGTATATAGGTAATAGGCTACCATTGTATCCTAAGATAACTAGCATAACCTAGAAACATAGGGTATGGGTCCAATACCCTAGAATCAGACTCATACAACTTAGAAATGGCTAGATTAACCAATTTGACTAGTTTTGACCAAAATTGATTAGCATTGACCTAGTTTGACTTTCATGACCCAGAAAAGGCCTAGAAGCATATAATTAATATATTTAAATTTATTGCTTACTCTAGAACACCAAGTAACTCTGTATATCTCATATATAGGTCCTTGTGACTCCATTTTGGACATCAATCCATATTTACTGCTCAGGATCGTAGGCGCGTACATTCTCTGATAGTTTTTATTTATCTGATAATTATTATGATTCAGCTTCTAGTATAGTATTACCTGATTCTCTGACACGATACATATTGGTATTTTTGGATTCATTACATGCGACACATGTATTATACTTGTCTGGTCTCTATTTCTGGAATCACCTACTGGAGCCACCTATTGGAAACACCTACTGGCACCATTTACTTTCTGGTTGGACTTGTACTTGATTTACGTGTTGGAATATGGATTCACTTGTACTTATCGGGGCAAAAAAATACTCGAGTAGACATATAAACATTCCCAATCATAATGGAACCATCCCTACTGGTCTAATCTGGAAAGATAGCCGTCACACACTTGACAAGCATACGATGTGCCGTATTTACCCTCTAGTCGTTTACATGTCGAAAGCGGTATTTCAAAACACACTGGTTTAGTACTTTCCTATTGGATTCATATTGGACTCATATTATACTGGTTGGACTCACATCATATCTGTCTAAGTTCAGTTATCTCTATTTACAGTCTTTATTACCATATTCTTTTGGTCCACTATATTTACTTTCCTTGTACTCTAGTTAGCTGTTGTCTATTTCATTTCTTGTCTTATTTTCTTTCCATGCTCATCAAGTATTGCTTACTATAACTGTTTTTATAGTTTTTGTCATTTAATTGAAATTGCTAAAGAAGGTGTGCTCATTCCATCCTGACTGAATATATTTTTCAGATAACTGCTCAGGAAATTTGTGTCCCATATACTACGGATCCGATGAGAGGATAGCAACCATGGTCCTAATTCTCAAGAGTGATTACCGAGATATTTATTTACTAGCATTAGCTTTGTGATAGAATTACTGTTAGAACTCTTGGCTTGTATATATAAAGAAGATTTTGTTATTGTATTTGAGACTTAGATTTTGATATTGTGTTAGAAGTTGTTAATGTTGAGACTTTATAGTTGATTAGACTTCTTTAATATCTTATCGTGCTTTAGATTGTTATTGAGTATTCAGTGTTATCATATACTCGTCCTCCAATTGGAGTTAAGATCTATGACATGTACATTATATTATTGTGTGAGTTTGATAGTTAGATATCTAGACAGCGTTCTACTATCGATGCTGCGGCGTAGGCTGGACGCTGTTACGCACTCGTGCCCCTATACCAGGTGCGGGTCATGACATGACCCCTTGTAAACCCCCACAAATTCCTAATATAGTTTTTTGTTTTAAAATTATTGTTATTATTTTCTAATTATTATCTAGAGAATGTATATATGGTTAAATAGAGTTTATGAGTAAATAATTAAGTATTTCATACGATGAATATATTGTTTATTATACATGGCCTATATGTGAGGATAGTACAAGAAGGATTTATATTATTTTGGATTTTGTTTGAGTTCTTATGAAATTTTACTATAGAGAAATACTTGAAGATTTTTATATAATTAATAAAACAAATCTTAGCTATTTTTATTTATGTATATAAGAGAGAAAGGGCACGAAATAGTATGTAAAATAATTCTAGGATTTATTTTGGGATTTTTTGTTTTTGTAAAAAAATTTATAATAAAATTTTTGTATAGAAAACAGTAAAGGAAAAAAGAATAAGAATAAAAGAAAACTATCTCTAAAGAAACTTCTCGCGAGAAATTCCATAAATTTCTTGCAAGAAGCTTTCAGCTATTAACTCACGACCCCCCTTCTGGACTCAACCGATAAGATTTCTGTTTATATAATAATGCAACAACAAACACCATACAACCTAATCTATCACAAAACCTAACACCAAACCTGTAACGCCCCAGAACCAGAATACTGGAGAGCGGGGGGATACATAGCCAGCTACGTATATTAAAGTTTAACCCACCTCGCTATACGGTCACGGCTGTCTAGATACATGAGGGTTTAACTACAAGCCATCAGTCTCATAGGGTCATGAACAAGTCTATTTTCTCAATCTCAAGCAAGTAAGTAAATGTTACAAGATGTAAGATCACCAAATATACAGTAGTAAGGCATCCCAAATATTACATATTTAGCTGATCATGAAGCTATTCGTTACAAAATGTCCGGACTAGCAAGAGTTTTAGTCATATATGATCAACCCTAGGATCTGTCAATCATGTTACAACACGTAGGCAGACAGTAAGTAAAGTGCAATCGAGCTAAACAGGTGCTCGTCGGCTAAACGCCTCAAAAGAATAATTTTACAATAAAGTGGGAGAACAAAAAAACCCACTCATTGTCAGGGTTACGCCTAGTGGTCACCATCCGGCTGGAAGGTAGGTAGATCATCTGGAGCTGCTCCGATATCTGGCCATATAAAACCAGCTGGATCAGACCCCAGAAAGAGCAAGTGCCACAAAAGAGGCTTCACCTAGGAACTAAAACCAGCACATCATAAATGAAGAGTAAAGATAATTAAAATATACAGATAATAACCGAGATAACAATAATAAATTGAGCACGTGGAAACCATTCAGGTAGCCAGACTGCGTCCCTTAAACCAAACAAGGACCGAGGTTGCAATCCTTCACCTGAATAGAAACCCGCCTCAATTACGGTTGATAAGGTAATAAGACAATAAACGAAGAGAGGACACAGAACTGCTCCGGGAGCCAGGTTACAACCCTTAAACCAAATAAGGACCGGGGTTGTAACCCTTCGCCTGAACAGAACTGGACCCCTGATCGTTATTGTTAAGGCCAGTATAAATAATTATGATATTGAAGTAAGATAAAACATGACGAACATGGCATGGGATTACAATAAGACAATAAACGAAGAGAGGACAAAGAACTGATCCGGGAGCCAGGTTACAACCCTTAAACCAAACAAGGACACCCTTCGTCTGAACAGAACTGGACCCCTGATCTTTATTGTTAAGGCAGGCCCAATAAGCAGGACGATATATGATAAGATAACCATGGAACTATTCAGATAGCCAAGTTACAACCCTTAAACCAAACAAGGACCGGGGTTGTAACCCTTCATCTGAAGAGAACCTGGTATCCCATCTTTTATCGATACAAGAAATCATATCATGATACAATCTTGTACAAGATTATGACAAACTAGACTGGGCTGAACTCCATCCAATCAATCACGGCCAAGCAATAAGTACGGCTTGATACTTTAACTAACTAGGGTTATCACAGGACTAGTTACTAGCAAGATGCAATGAGATTATTCCAACAGCCACAAGCCCTACAGACCATCCAAGTTATCCAGGTCGAATATCCGTTTATGAAGGGTGCACCACATGACTGTGTGCTGGAAATGTGTCATACTCGTCGACAGGCTACAAGTCCACTTGAGCGCCCAGATAATGGGATTGCCTGTAGCGGGAAAATTCCCTCATGACTAGTAAATTATTCTAGTTTATTAGCCTTAGTCAATTTTCAGTAGGTACCCCTGATCGTAGTACTCAGGGGTCCCCGTCCTAGACATGATGGAAGACAGTACTGGTTTATTTGTGCAAACACAATCGTCCACGGTGTCCAAGTCATTTAATATAGTCATGTCATGTAAGCCGTCGTAACATCTTTCAATAATTACCATCAGGCGTTCTTGTCATATTTCGTCATGTTATGCCATATCAAGTACTTGCCATACCATGCCATGCCATTATTAGCCCGGTCATATCAATCAATCCGTGATGTTCAATTCAGAAATAGTGTAAGGCATAAAAGACAATCGGGCACACACAGGCTCAAGGCTCTACGCGAGTATGCCTCTACGCTAGGCCAAGGGCCTCAGGTGTAAAAACGGCTCTACATGAGCAAGAATGCACGTGGGTGGTGTTCAGGCTAGCTGGGTTTTACGCAGGCGAAGTTATACGCGCGTAGGATTTTACGCGGGTAAAATTTTACGCGCGCGAGCTCTCGTTCAAAGCTTTACGCGAGGGAAACTTTTACGCGAGGAACACTCGGCAAAACTTTACGCTCGTGAGAGCCGGCTCGAGCTAGAGATTTTATGTGAGCTCGATTTTACGCGAGCGGGAGAGTCCCGAGCGTAAAATCGAATAACTCAGCGTAAAACGATGTACGCTGGCACGCGATGCGTGTGCGTAGAAAGGGCATTACGCTAATCACGTTAGAACATGAGCGTAGAAGGCTGAAATGATACGCTAGCACGTAAAACGTGTGCGTAAAACTCCATCTTCTCCATATAGCAAGGTCAAACATGCGTAAAAGCTCAGGAACTCAAGGAAACTCCATCTCGGCCAGGACTTGGTGAAATCTGGCCATCCCAAAACCAAACTTATGCAAAATCATGAGGTCTACTACATGGAACTCTTAGTTTTCGAAAACAAGATATTTTAGTAGATCAAAACCAAGAAGATCGAAAATACTAGAAACTTAGATCTATATAGAATGAGCCATGGAATTTGAAAATACTAAGTACTAAAGAGGCTTAGAATCTTGTGGAGAAGAAAATAGAACAATAAAATGTGAGTTCCTCCATGAAGCAAGTTGCACTTGCCTAGCTCTCTTCCTGGTAGGTGAAGAAGTAATGGTGGAGAAGAAGAAGTAAATGAAGGGAATTAATGAAGAGAGAGAGAGAGCGGGCGGCTATAAATGGGAATGGTGGCGGTAGGTAAGGGTTCTCCTCTTGGTTCATGATGAACCAATAAGCAACCCAAGCCGAACCAAGCCAACCCAAGCAAGCCGAACCAAGCCAAAGGACATGCAATACGAGTCAAGATACGTACACGTATTCCAAAATACGTAATACGAACTATAGGCATTACAACTCTACCCACCTTAAAAGAATTCCGTCCTCGAAATTTAATCAAGAGGCTAGAGCGGCAAGGACAAGCTATACTAATCACAGGCATGCTATAACAAGCAGTCTATCATGCAGTCACTCATTCAAACAAGGATTTGAAGGCATAAGGCATGAGAAAGACATTATACCTTATGAGTCAAACAGGTCGGGATATCGCAATCGGATATCATCCTTACGCTCCTATGTTGACTCACCCAACGAGTGATGACCCCAAGCAACACGGACTAAACTAATAGTCTTGTTCTTGAGTATCTTCTCTCTTCGATCCAATATAGATACGGGCCTTTCCTCATACGAAAGGTTGGTACCAACAACCAATTTCGAGTGATCAGGATATGGCTCGGGTCTGGGATATACCGTCATAGTTGGGATACATAAAATACATCATGCACCTCACATAACGACACGAAAGAGCGAGACGATAGGACACATCTCCTACTCGCTCCAGAATGTCGAACGGTCCTATATACATGGGACTAAGCTTTCCCCGTACGCCGAAACGAATGATGCCACGGTTAGGCAAAATCCTCAGGAATACATGGTCGTCGACAGAAAACTCAAGAGGGCGCTAAAGAGAATTGGCCCAATGATGTTGGCGATCTTGGGCAACTCGAAGATGATCTCTTACTCTCCTGACCACTTCAACTGTCTGGGCAATCATTTCTGGACCGAGCATTTGTCTCTCGCCTACATCATCCCAGGCTAGCGGGGATCTGCACTTTCTACCATACAGTGCCTCGAATGGTGCCATCTGGATGCTGGCCTGGAAACTATTGTTGTACGAGAACTCCACCAGGTGCAGGTGATCTTTCCACGAACCACTGAAGTCGAGTGTGCAAGACCGCAACATATCTTCAAGAGTCTGGATCATGCGTTCCGATTGGCCGTCTGTCTGCAGGTGATAGGCTGAACTGAACTAGGAGACGAGTCCCCAAACTCTCTTGCAAGCTACGCCAAAAGTGCGACATAAATCTTGAATCTCGGTCTGAGGTGATACTGACTGGTACTCCGTGAGATCTGACGACCTACCTGAGGTACATCTCTGCTAGCTTAGCTATCGATTGACCAACTCTGAATAGGGAGGAAGTGAGCTACCTTTGTGAGTCTGTCTATGATAACCCAAATAGCATCTCTATCCGGCCGGGGACCTAGGTAATCCAGTCACAAAATCCATGGTTATATGCTCCTATTTTCATTCTGGAATTGGCAAGGGTTAAAGAAGTCCCGCTGGCCTCTGATGTTCAGCTTTAACTTGTTGGCAAACCAAACACCGAGAGACAAACCGGGCTATCTCCCTCTTCATGCCATTCTACCAAAAGTGCTACCGGATATCACGGTACATCTTCGTACTACCGGGATGAATGGAATACTGAGAACTGTGAGCCTCCACCATGATCTCTTGTCTAATATCTCCCTGGGTATACAAAGACGCTTACCATGTCCAAGTGTACCATCCTCATGAATGCATAACTCGGGTCTTCGTCCTGTCTCACACTCGGCTCTGAGTCGCTGAAGCTTGGAATCTGCTGACTGCGCCATCCGGATCCTCTCGACTATAGTGGACTGAACTCGCATAGTGTCCATCAATGCCATAATGGAAGGAAGGACAACTTCTATACCCATCTTCTGAAGATCTGCTAACGGCTTTGGTTGTGTTGTTAGAAAATAAACTCCGGCTCTCTTGCTCAATGCATCCGCAACGACGTTGGCCTTCCCAGGATGATACTACAAGTTGACATCATAATCCACAAGTAGCTCCAGCCATCTTCTCTGACGCATGTTAAGATCCTTCTGGGTGAAAACATACTTCAGGCTCTTATGGTCGATAAAAATTTCCACCCTATCTCCATACAAATAGTACCTCCACAACTTAATGTAAACACTACTGCTGCCAGCTCCAAGTCATGGGTTGGATAATTCCTCTCATGACCACGAAGTTGACGTAACGCATAAGCTATTACCTTCCAATGCTACATCATAATACATCCCAAACCTCATCCTGAAGCATCACAATATACTGAGAATCCTCCGGTCCCATCGGAAAGCGTAAGAATAGGAGCCGTCATCAGGCCTCGCTTCAACTTCTCAAAAGAATCCTAACACTCGGCTGTCTAAGCAAACTGTACATCCTTATGGGTCAACTGGGTTAATAACGCTGAAATCCGAACAAAGTCTGAAATAAATTGCCGGTAGTTGCCGGCCAAGCCAGGGAAACCGCAAACTTCTGCAACTGTGCTGGGTACTGGCCATGTCTCAATGGCCACGATCTTCTGGGGATCCACTTCTACTCCTCCTCTGGTGATGATATGACCCAAGTACGAAATGCGGTCGAGCCAGAACTCGCATTTATTGAACTTGGCATATAACTGGTGCTCCCGGAGAGTCTGAAGAACAACACTGAGATGCTGCTCATGCCCTGCCTCATTCTTGCTGTAGACCAAGATGTCATCTAAGAACACAATCACGAACTGATCTAAGTAAGGCATGAAGATCGATTCATAAGGTCCATAAATACAAGCCGGCGCATTGGTCGCTCCAAATGGCATAACAAGGAACTCCCAATGCCCATACCGGGATTTAAAAGCTGTCTTCAGGATATCCTGCTCTCTAACTCTCATCTGATGGTATCCTTAGCGTAAGTCGATCTTCGAGAATACTGCTGCCCCCTTGAGTTGATCAAACAAGTCATCTATCCTCGGGAGAGGGTATCGGTTCTTGATTGTCACTGAGTTTAAGGTACGATAATCTACACATAATCTAGACGTACCATCCTTCTTTTTTACAAGAAGCATCGAGGCTCCCCAAGGTGATCCACTAGCACGAATGAATCCCTTGGTTCTAAGTTCTTCAATCATCTTGTACAATATCTCCAGCTCTGATGGTGCCATCCTGTAGACTCTCTCTGACACTGGGGCTATCCTTGGGATCAAATCAATGGTGAACTCGATCTCTCGCTCTGGCGGCATTACTAGAAGCTCTTCTGGGAAAACATCTAAAAATTCTTCAACTATCCGGGGTAACTGCACTGCTGCTACTGCCATCCGCAATTCTGGAGGGGAAGGTTCAACTTTGCCTCGGGAAAAGAAAAACTCTGGCTTGCCGGGAATGCTAAAACCAACCCTGCCAATGTGGCAGTCTATCCTAGCATACTGGTCCATCAACCAATCCATCCCTAAGACCACATCATAATCGGCCATCGGGAACTCTATCAATCTAGCGGGGAATTCTCTACCGCTAGCTACGATCTGACACGAGAAAAATACTCTATCTACTCCCACAAGTCCATTACCAGTAAGTATATTAAGCCTTACTGATAATGACTCGGGCTCCAGTCCTATCCGTGTCGTGAATCGTGCAGACATAAATGAATGTGAGGCACCAGAGTCAAATAATAATGAAGCAGGAAAGGTGTTGACGAGAATAATACCTGCCACTACCTCATCTGGTGCCAATCCTTCCTCTTCCATGGTCAAAGCCAGTACTTGACCATGCCCTCTGGGTGCGGATCCCCTCTGCTGAAAATTTCTCTGCCTACTCTGGATCTGGGCTTGGGCTTGGGCATACTGCTACGGTCTCTGCTGTCGGAATGCCTTGGCCTGCGTCGGCAATGGCCTCAGAAACGGGTACTACAGCTGCTGCTGCTGTTGGACTGGTGCTGGTCCCCCCACCGAAGGACTAGAGAAAGCTGAAGATGAACTCCCCCTATTCGGGCAGTTTCCAACCCTGTGGTCCGGGGTACCACAAACCAAGCACAATCCCTGTGCTCTGTGACACTCTGATACCACATGTCCCGACTTTCCGCAGTGTGAACATCCCACTGCGGAAGACTGCATATGCTTCTGCTGCTGAGGGTGCGTCAGGGTTGAATATGGAATCGACGTCACTGAGGCCGCCCGCCTCGGAGCTCCAATGGTCAAAGCCTTGGCCGCCTGGGCTGGTGATGATGACTGATTCATCTGGCTGTGGGATCGCTTCCGACCTCCTGTCCTATCCATGATCCTCTGGGAGGTATACTCATGCCTCCTAGCTGCTCTCAAGACTGCATCAAAAGTCTGATGCTCAAACTACTCTACTGCCAATAGAATCTTCAGGTGCAATCCCTGCTGGAACCGCTGGGCTCTGTTGAACTCAGTCGCTACCAAGGTGGGAGCAAACCGAATAAGTCTCAAAAACTCGGCCGCATATCCGTCGACCGTCCTGCCCATCTGCTTCAGATTGGTGAACCTCGTCTGTAGATCGTACCGAGCTACAGCATCGAAGTACTTGGTCTGGAATCTATCTCTGAATACTGCCCAAGCAATGGGTGCCGCTAACCCATCGGCCTGCGACGCCCACCAGCTGCAGGCAAGATCTAACAGTTGCAGACATACCACGACCACCTTCTCGATCTCGGGCGTCTTCGCTGCTTCTAGAATTACCTCCGTGTCCTGGAGCCACGCATCAGCAGCGATCGCATCTTCGCTACCATCGAAGAATGGAGGGTTCAAGCGCATGAAGATGTTGGCCGCACTGTTACCCTGATGACCTTCTCTGGCGAAAGCATCTGCCACTGCCTAGTGCAAGGCATCACCTCGACGATCCTGGGAAGCTAATATTGACCTGATGAGACCCACCAAAGTGCCATCATCAGGCTCTGCAGGTTGAACGGGCTGAACTGGTGGCTCTCCTTCGATAGGTACGACTTTGGAGGCTACTCCGGAATGCTGGGCTTGATCTCCTGGTTGCTGCTGGTCCACGGGAGGTACTCCGCCTTGCTGATCGACAGGGCCAGGTACAATGCCACTGAAGAAGATGACATAAGGAACAATAAGGAAGGACCAGGATAGATCAACGATACAAGCATGTGATTAGGACAAGATTTCAGGGATTTAGAAGATTCGAGCAGAGATCAAGGGCGAGTACGGATTGAGACATCTATTCGGTAAACCCTCACATATATTGATTTATAAGACCTGCATGGGCCACCACTTAAACCATATAACACCCCAGAACCAGAATACTGGAGAGCGGGGGCATACATAGCCAGCTACTTATATTGAAGTTTAACCCACCTCGCTATACGGTCACGGCTGTCTAGATACATGAGGGTTTAACTACAAGCCATCAGTCTCCTAGGGTCATGAACAAGCCTATTGTCTTAATCTCAAGCAAGTAAGTAAATGTTACAAGATGTAAGATCACCAAATATACAATAGTTAGGCATCTCAAACATTACATATTTAGCTGATCATGAAGCTAGTCGTTACAAAATGTCCAGACTAGCAAGAGTTTTAGTCATACATGATCAACCCTAGGATCTGTCAATCATGTTACAGCCCGTAGGCAGACAGTAAGTAAAGTGCAATCGAGTTAAACAGGTGCTCGTCGGCTAAACGCCTCAAAAGAATAATTTTACAATAAAGTGGAAGAACAAAAGAAACCCACTCATTGCCAGGGTTACGTCTGGTGGTCACCATCCGACTGGAAGGTAGGTAGATCCTCTGGAGCTGCTCCAATATCCGGCCATAAAAAACTAGCTGGGTCAGACCCCAGAAAGAGCAAGTGCCACAAAGGAGGCTTCACTTAGGAACTAAAACCAGCACATCATAAATGAAGAGTAAAAATAATTAAAAGATACAGATAACATAAGGGTATGGTTATCCAAACAATTTGACATGAAGGACTTGGGAGAAGTAGGTCACATCCTTGGGATCAAAGTTCTACGAGATTGCAAGAAAAGGATGTTGGGCTTATCTCAAGCTTTCTATATCGATACTTTACTAACTCGATTTAGTATACAAAATTCTAAGAAAGGTTTCTTACCTTTTAGACATGGAATTGCTCTATCAAAGGAGTAGTGTCCGAGGACACCTAAAGAGATAGAGAACATGAAGGTAGTCCCTTATGCTTTAGCAGTAGGAAGCTTAATGTATGTAATACTATATACGAGACCAGACATCTGCTTTGCCGTAGGCATGGTCAGCAGATATCAGTCTAACCCAGGAGAAGAGTACTAGACTACGTAAAGCATATTTTGAAGTACCTAAAAAGGACTAAAGAGTATATGCTAGTTTACCAGGAAGATAGTTTAGTTTCCTTAGGGTATACAGACTCAGATTTACAGTCAGATAGGGATTCCAGGAAATCTACCTCAGGTTATGTGTTTACTTTGGGAGGTGGAGCCATTGTGTGGAGAAGTATCAAGCAAAAATGTATTGCTGATTCCACCATGGAAGTCGAGTATGTGGCAGCCTCTGAGGTAGCCAAAGAAGCGGTTTGGCTCAGAAACTTTCTGTTGGACTGGGATATGGTACCTAGTTTGCCTAAGTCTATTACACTTTATTGTAATAATAGTGGTACAGTTGCAAACTCGAAGGAACCACGAGCGTATAAGACAGGTAAACATATTGAGCGCAGTACCACCTAATACGAGATTTCGTAATGAAAGGAAAAATTGCTATGATCAAGATAGCATCAGCCGACAACCTAGCTGATCCCTTTATAGATTGTAACACCCAGTTTTTCCAAATGAGGGTAATTTTAAAATTTTGTATTTTAATTTATTTAATTATGGTATTTAAAATTTTATATGATTTTTATTGATTTTTAATCATTTTAAAAACTATTTTAAATTATGACTTATGATTTGGTGTCTTGCTAGTGTAACCCTAGAGCCTAGCTATGTGATTAGGGTATTTCATTTATCATTTCTAGATTGAGGGGTATTTTAGTCATTTTGTAATTTTGGGAATTATTTGAAATTATTATGTATTATTTAGGTTTATTAGAATTAATATGATTATTAGTGATTTTTAGTGATTTTTAGTATAATTGATTTTGGTGTTTTAGTGGACTTTGACTTATGTTGACTTTTGAGACTAACCTAGTGGCTAACCTAGGTCATGGCTATGTGATTAGGATATGGAAACCTAGGATAACTTAAGTTAGTGATAATTAACCCATAGAATTAATTTGGAGGAAATAGGATTTGAATTGTTTAGTAAATGGCTTGTGATTTCACAAGTCATGACTTGTGACTTATGGCTTAATAGCCCATAGGGCCACACCATGAACCAACCCTAACCCTAATTAGCCCATGGCAGCCACCATTGATTCTTTTCCCCTATTTAATCTCCTCCTAGAAATTAGGGCTAGCCTCCTTAGGAATTATTTGCTATTTTGGAAGAAGTGAGTCTCCATCTTTCTAAAATCATAGAAAATCCATTTCAACTCCATTTTCCTCCAAACCAATTGCAATAGGACCTAATTTTAGTCTACTTGCTGTTGGTAATGAGTATTTGCAGGAAAGAAACAATTTGTGGGAGTTTGGTGGCTTGAGGAACCCTTTCCATTTGGGGATTTTGACCCTTTGCTCATCAATAGGTATATTTCAATCTACTCCATGTAATTTCTATTTAATTGCATTTCTAGGATGCCCTAGCCCTAACCTAGCTGTAGGAATAGCTACCCCTAGAATTCAAGTCCATTTCATGTCCGTATCGGACACGTATCAACCCATGTGTGTAGGTGTATGGTGAAATGCCTCAAAGGGCATTTCGACTTAATTTTAGGATTGTATTTGAATAGGAAATTAGGATTTGATCTTGCTTGTGCATTTCTTGTGTTCTGAACACATTTTCATGTTGTGTCGTGTCGGATTTTGGATACGTACACGCGGTCGAGCACACGCGCGCGTGGGCAGGTGGCATGCCCTGCTACTCGAGTGCTATTGCGCGCAGGACACGCCACCTCGACACGTAAAATTGGACACACGTGATGGGGCACTGTCTGACACGAGATCTCTAGAGTTTCAGGAACTCTCGTATCGTGTCGGACACGGATTCGTGTATGCCTTGTTCGTGCACTGTGCACATATCAGTGAACTGTGTGTTGTTCTCTGTTTTGGTTCGTTTTGAATGTTAATTAGCGATTTTAAATTATTAATTAGATCACATATATGTTGTATAATCCCTGTTAGAACTAATTTACATGTTAAATTAGGTTGTAATGTGAATTGGATTCGAACAGGGATTATTGGTGTTCTTTACTGACACTGTCCTGATACATTGGGTTTCTTTCTAATTCCTCAACATTAATTCCTGTTTGTTTGATTTTTATCACTGCTAAATATCCCCACATATCATTGTTCATGCCTAGTTTCATATTTTATTCAAATATAGGCTTTTAGAATTGGGAAATGGGATATTGGTATTGGGTTGTTTTTCAAAACTGTCATTTAACTGTTATGAACCTGGGACTGAGTTCAGTCTCCAGGAACTGATTGATATGGTATTGTGTTTCCAGTTATCTAAAACCTAAGATTTTGCTCCTTAGTTAAATACCTGAACTAGTTCCTTTCCTTTCTAAACAAATGTTTGTTGTTAACTGTTAGTTTTCGAACTAAGAATGCGATTTTTGGATAGTATGTTAGTTTTCAAAAATCTGAGATTTGCCTACTGTTTGTCTAATAAACTGATAATGGGTTCCTTTCTTTTTCCCTGTAAAATAAATTGAATGCATATATGTTGAACTGAGAATTGATTCTTGTTTTACTCTCTAATCTACTGAGTTTTGAGTGTTGATTAATATGTATTAAACTGGGATTAGTTCCCTTTTTCATTAACCTGTGAATGAAGGTTTAGTTAAACTCTTAAATTCCTGAACTGTAAACCAACTGGGACTAATTCTTTTAACTGAGTTCATGATCAAATACCTTAGTGTTCTGATTGAATTTACCATGGTTGTCTGAATTGGATTGGTTCCCTTTGTATTACATGTGTTAATCTGAGATTTGTATCTCTGAGTTTGGGTCACTGTTTGGAATAGTCTGGACTGATTTCCTTTCATTTTAAATATAAACCTGAGAAGTAATTTCTTAACCTGAGAATTTGGTGGTTGAATGTTCCCTGTTAACTCCTATAACTGAAATTCCTATTTCTGAGATTGGTTAAATGGTTGAATTGGTTTCCCTATTTGTGTTAATCTGATATTCCCTCTCTTTTTCAGTGCAATGTTTGGTTTCCTATAAACCTGAGAACAATATGTGGGACTTAAATCTGGGTATTTAAACTGTAAAACTGATTTTGGGTTTTCCTTATGAACTGAGATATGGGTTAACTCATGTTTGCCTTTTGTTCACTGTTAATACAATGCTTCTATTTCCCTTCTTTGTTTCCTTGCACACACTAATGTGTTTCACCCTCATGTATAACACACACACACTTTCCTGTACAACATACACTCACATGTATAACCCTCTTGACACTCTAGCTTAACATACACACACATCATCACTAGCACACATACACTCTCATGTTTCACTCACTTGACACCACACTGTCCTCTTGACAGTTCACCCTCTCACCCTTTTTCATACACACTTGAATGTTCATATGTCCCCCTCTCTCCCTTCCTATGTATATATATATATATATATATATATATATATATATATATTTTGGCATAAACAGGAAATTCATTGAAAAAGCCCGCAAGGGGCGGATACAAAGCCCAGACGCAGAGCCGGGCCACTAAGGCCAGACCCGCATGGCCCAAAACCAGCCAAATTTGAAAGTTCAAAAACTAAAAACCGAAAAAAGAAATGGAGGGAAGCGCGGCACCCAACGCGGGGGGGTACATGGCAGCCAACGCGGGGCCCGAGGCCTAAACCGCGCGCGTGGCCAACGAGGGAGCGCGGAAACCGAGGGGACGCCTCGGGCCACCCGCACGTAGTCCCGTGACCGATCCAGGGAAGGGACGACCGCCGGGGGGGAGCCCACCGGCGACGGAGGGAGGGTGAGCCCGGCGCCGGGCGACGCCGCGGCGACGGCGAGCTGCAACGGCGGAGTCCGGGGGGACGCGCGGGGGGGGGGACAGCACGCGGCCCAACGGGGCACGGGGGGGACGCATGTCGCTCTGGCACGTGGCCCAAGAGGCCGGCTCCGTGCGCGGAGACCGAGGGGGGGCGCGGAGACCGAGGAAGCTAGGGCGGTGCCCGGTGAGAGGGCAAGCGGGTGGCGCTGCCACGGCGGGGCGCGCGGGGCCCGAGGGCGGGATCCCGAGGCAGCACGGGACACGTCGACAGGGGTGGCGCAGACCCACCGGCAGGGGGACGCCGGCGAGATGGAGCACCAGCGAGGCCCGACCGAGGAACGGAGGGCGCCGGGGCGCCTGACTGGAGAAGGGCAGGGTGAGCCAGCCGGAGCCTACCGGAGGAAGAAGGGACGACGACTCGGCGGGGAGCGCCGCGGGAGCCACGCGAGGGAGCCGAACCCATGAGGGGAGGGCTCAGCCACGAAGGGCGGGTCGGAGGAGGCTCAGGATGCGGCCGATTCCAAAAGCCAGGAGGGCGGCGGGGAGCTGGAGGGGCCGACGGCCGAGCCGGAAGGGGCGGCCGGAGAGCAGGAAGACGCCGGGGAGCCACGAGGAGAAGGGGAAACGAGCCGGCGGAGGCGGCCGGTTGGGCTTCGGCGAGGGGGTTCCTGGTAGGGGGAAGGCGATCCCGGATGCGGAGACTGACGCGAGGAAGGAGGAAGCACCGCACGACCAGGCGAAGGGGAAGGAGAACGACCCGGCGGCGGGAACCGCAGCGGGAGGGGGACCCCGCCGGAGAAGCTGGGGGGGAAGGAGGGCCGCCGACGAAGCGCTAGGGGTGGCGCCTCAGGCCCAGAGCGAGGAAGATCGCATCCGCCTGAGGGTGGGAGGGGGTCCAGTACCACTGGTCGGAGCCAGGAACTTGCCAGTAAGCGCCGGGCGAGACGGAGGGTCCAGCAACGGCGGGGGGAGGCGCGGAGGGGGGAGGCGGAGAGAGGGAGCCTGCGGCCGAAGCGGGAAGGGGCGCACCGGTAGGGACTAACGGGATGGTGGCCGCTGCCGGGGGAGCGTGCACCTGGGAAGGGGGATCCGGAGGGGAAGGACCTGACGGGGCGGGAGCCGGAGGATCCGAGGGAGGCCTCGCCGGGAGGGGGGCGGGGGGGGGGGCCTCAACCGGGGCGGCCGCTGCCGGGGGCCCCGAGAGACTGAGCGGAGAATATATATATATATATATATATATATATATATATATATATATATATATATATATATATATATATGCATTGTGATATATATATAAGTTTCCTATATATATGAGTGTGTGTGCTTTTATATATATATATTAGATATATATAGTGTATGAGTGATATTGTATAGTGGCTATAGGTTATGTATTTCTAAGTTACATTATATAGCCTTGTCAATATGTGTATTGTTTAGATATAGATATTATCTTGTGTAGATGTGTTATAGGTTGGGTTAGGCATGATATTGCTTAGTAAACCTAGATTAGTCTTGTTAGAACCTAGAATGACTTGTTAGACCTAGAATAGACTAGTTAGACTAGTTTGACTTAGGTTTGACTTGGTTGACCTAGTTTGACTTCTAGGGTTGACCAGAGTTGACCAAGAGTTGACTTTGGTCTAGATTGACCTAGATTCATGTAGAATGCATTGATTTGCATCTTGTTATCATTGTAGACTCATAGTGACTTGTACTGTTCTATAGGAGACAGACACCACTCCTCGGACAATATATATTCTCCAGATTCACCGGATACAGGCGTGTACATTCTCTGATCATTTCATATCCTGCTTAGAATTATTTCCTGCATTAAATTACTTTACTTGATACTGTCACGTTGGTCACATGGATTAGTACTATATGGATCCCTTCTTGAGATGTTATCCCTTCAGGGAGCATCGGGGTACTCTATGTTCTGTGTGTTTCACTTACATGGCGTATCACTATACTTCTTTGGTTCTTTGATCACTTGTGACATATACTCATATGATCACAGAGTCTTCTTTGAATCCTTATCCCATTTATTGGGTTTCCCAGAATCCCCATTTATGGGACTACTATGTACCACCCTTCGGGGGCTTATCAGCCTTTAGGGGCTTACCACCCTTCGGGGGCTTATCACCCTTTGGGGGCTTATCACCCTTTGGGGGCTTACCACCCTCCGGGGGCTGTTACATAGAATCATAACATAACCTAGTTGGATCCTTGTGTATTAATTGGGGGTACGGGGGAGTATAAATAGCCATATGAACAATTTCAAAGTAGAATAGCCATGTATGCCTCTTTAGTATAGCCATGTATAAATTAAGCCGTTCACATGTCGACTTTGTGCTCTAAATCACTAGTCACTTGTAGCTCTTTACTTATAGTAGATATTTCTATTACAGTTATCTCTCTCTGTTTATATACTGTATTTCTTCAGTATCTATATCTTACTTTACTGCATGATTATATTTTCTAACCTGCTATGAACTGTTGAGATGTATTGTGCTAGCTCCCGTCCTGACTGGACCTGTTGAAAATTTTACAAAGGATAATGAGGAACCCTGCACCCCTTACTTTGGAGCTTGCCTAGATGACACTCGCGACCTGGACCCCTGGGGAGGTTCAGGCAGCTGCTGAGGACGATACCTTGCTTAGTATAGATAGCTTAGACTGTTTTCCTTTTCATGTTTAGTTGTTGTTCTTGATTCAGAGTTTGTATATTTTTTAGAGATGATAAGACTTGTATTTCATTTTTTTTGTACCTCAGTTGAGGATTTCTTATCTATTTCATCGTGCTACATTCTATCTTAGATTGTGATTGAGTTGTACCTCTGTGTTGGCCTCTTTATGGAGAGTATTCATATTATGCTAGTTATAGTTCATGACCTAGAACAGCGTTCTACCGCCGACACTGCGGCATAGGCTGGGCGCTGTTACGTTCTCGTACCCTCACAGTGGGTGCGGGTCATGACTCGTTTTTAGTGGTGGTCCATGTAGGTCGAGTTTGTGTAGTGGTATTCGAACTAAAGTACCTCTATAGCCTGCAGTAGGATTAGGATTATTTTGAGGTACTCAATCACATTAGGAAAAACTCTTAACTGGATTCCTGCCATCTAAATCCATGTTGAAGATTCTTTCTTGAATAACTGTCCTCCTTTGAATTACCATTTCTATCTCAGTATTGATTCCCTTGTTTGATCTGTCTCCAGGATGGTGATCGAGACACGTTCTCATCGCTCTGGCTCAGCAGACGCTGGTGAGAGGCCTACCACCCCTCACCCGATTGTGGACGCTGGGACCACAGTACCCCCTATTTCTGCTCATATAGGAGCTTCTGCAGCTTTTGGGAGTGCATCTCCACTTGTCCGGAGGCCTTCCCCCGTCATTCCAGATATGACTCAGCAGTAATTACCTTCAGAGACAGTAGATACGGCTCAGATGTTTACCCTCTTCCAGCGATTCATGGAGTTTCAGCAGCAGATACAGCAGAGCCAGTCTACTGATATCCGACAGAGCATACAAGATACTCACCAGTTGGTCAGGACGACAGTGGAGCTGATGGCTGCTCAGCCACAGGGAGGCCAGATGCAGCCGTATCAGCCGAGGACTCCAGACATCCATTCCTTCAAGAAGATGGGACCCCGAGACTTCAAGGGTACAGAGGGCATCATATACGCTGACGATTGGATATAGCACATTGAGGAGATATTCCGATTGGCACAGATACCAGCAGGATTACAGATCGAGGCAGCCGCCAGTCAGATGCAGGACTTGGCCCGTACCTGGTACCAGACGGACCCGAGGGTTGGTACAGCCGGTCAGACTTGGGCAGTGTTCAAGAAACTATTCAAGGAGAAATTCTTTCCTGATACAGCACTTCATGCTTTGGAGGCGTAGTTCAAGAGTTCGGTTCAGGGAAACCAGACCGTTGAGGAGTACGCTGGAGAGTTCAGCCGTTTGAGCAGATTCATCGAGGATCTTACCAAGGTCGGGAAGACGAGGAGGTTCCGCAGGGGTTTGATCAAAGAGATCAAGTCATATACCAAGAACGGCCACGACGCCACTTTCGAGCAGATTCTGGTAGGAGCCATGACAGCGGAGGACGATCTTGGGCTGAAGGAGAAGAGGATGCGAGACACTCAGGGAGCTAGTAGCAGTGCGGGCCCGGCGAAGAGGCCCCACCTGCAGATTCAGCAGCAGATGCTACCTCTACAGTTTCAGCAGCAGATGCTACCTCTACAGTTTTTGCAGCAGATGCTACCTCTACAGTTTCAGCAACAGATGCTACCTCTACAGTTTCATCAGCAGATGCTACTTCTACAGTTTCAGCAGCAGATGCTACCTCTACAGTTTCAGCAGCAGATGCTACCTCAATAGTTTCAGCAGCAGATGCTACCTCTACAGTTTCAGCAGCAGTACCAGCAGCCGAGGGTCTACCTTCAGCAACGGCAGTTTCAGGACCGTGTACCCTTTCAGCAGGCACAGCAGCCACAGAGGCAGCAGCAGACCCCGGGACAGCAGCTTGTTATCATTTGCCCTTTTTGTAAGAGACCAGGGCACGATTGGGGCGAATGCCGGAAGAGGCTGGGTAGATGTTTGCTTTCCGGAGGATCCGATCATCGTCTGAGAGAGTGTCCCGAGTCATCGGGACAGACAGTTCAGGGAGCAGGAGCTAGGGCTCCGGTAGGCCAGCAGACGGGATTACCCTTACCGACTCAGTAGCAGAGGTACATGCAGCATCAGAAGCAGGCCAGGAGGGGCCAGCAAGGGCGAGCTTTCGCCAGGACAGTCGAGGATGCTCAGGACGTTGGAGATCTAGTTGCAGGTTCCGTTCTTTTGACTCAAATTCTGCAATTGCCTCTTATAACTGCCTTAAAATTTTGATTCCCTCTGTTCCTTGTTGATTTATCAATTTTGTCCTGTTGTTCTTGTGTTATGTTTGATTTTCTTCTGAGATGAATCATATGGGCTAGGTCACCTCAATTTTGGAATCTAGAATCTTCGATAGTCGTGTTTAGCTGGCATAGTGAGGACATATAGTCAGATTTAGGACGTATTTCTCGGGTGTGGGAATTTATGGTTTTCGCTGCCAAGCATGCGGCAATGCGAAAATTTTAAATACCATGATTCTAGAGGTATGTGCCTTAGTCGAGGACTCTGTGATTATCGTAGCCTTGCTCACTAGTACGACGAAGATTCTGAGTATCATGATTTTGGACAGACGCATATGATTATCTGACGGTATGTTTGAGACTTTGATTGTGGGGTGTTTGACCTAGAAGGCCTGCTACCATCTTAATTTCGAGGACGAAATTTTTATAAGGTGGGTAGGATTGTAACACCCAGTTTTTCCATATGAGGGTAATTTTGAAATTTTGTATTTTAATTTATTTAATTATGGTATTTAAAATTTTATATGATTTTTATTGATTTTTAATCATTTTAAAAACTATTTTAAATCATGACTTATGATTTGGTGTCTTACTAGTGTAACCCTAGAGCCTAGCTATGTGATTAGGGTATTTCATTTATCATTTCTAGATTGAGGGGTATTTTAGTCATTTTGTAATTTTGAGAATTATTTGGAATTATTATGTATTATTTAGGTTTATTAGAATTAATATGATTATTAGTGATTTTTAGTGATTTTTAGTATAATTGATTTTGGTGTTTTAGTGGACTTTGACTTATGTTGACTTTTGAGACTAACCTAGTGGCTAACCTAGGTCCTGGCTATGTGATTAGGAAATGGAAACCTAGGATAACTTAAGTTAGTGATAATTAACCCATAGAATTAATTTGGAGGAAATAGGATTTGAATTGTTTAGTAAATGGCTTGTGATTTTACAAGTCATGACTTGTGACTTATGGCTTAATAGCCCATTGGGCCACACCATGAACCAACCCTAACCCTAATCAGCCCATGGCAGCCACCATTGATTCTTTTCCCCTATTTAATCCCCTCCTAGAAATTAGGGCTAGCCTCCTTAGGAATTATTTGCTATTTTGGAAGAGGTGAGTCTCCATCTTTCTAAAATCATAGAAAATCCATTTCAACTCCATTTTCCTCCAAACCCATTGCAATAGGACCTAATTTTAGTCTACTTGCTGTTGGTAATGAGTATATACAGGAAAGAAACAATTTGTGGGAGTTTGGTGGCTTGAGGAACCCTTTCCATTTGGAGATTTTGACCCTTTGCTCATCAATAGGTATATTTCAATCTACTCCATGTAATTTCTGTTTAATTGTATTTCTAGGATGCCCTAACCCTAACCTAGCTGTAGGAATAGCTACCCCTAGAATTCGAGTCCATTTTGTGTCTGTATCGGACACGTATCAACCCATGTGTGTAGGTATTTGGTGAAATGCCTCAAAGGGCATTTCGACCTAATTTTATGATTGTTTTTGAATAGGAAATTAGGATTTCATCTCGCTTGTGCATTTCTTGTGTTCTGAACACATTTTCGTGTTGTGTCGTGTCGGATTTTGGACACGTACACGCGGTCGTGCACACGCGCGTGCGGGTAGGTGGCATGCCCTGCTGCTCGAGTGCTATTGCGCACGGGACACGCCACCTCGACACGTGAAATTGGACACATGTGATAGGGCACTGTCTGACACGAGATCCCTAGAGTTTTAGGAACTCTCGTGTCGTGTCGGACACGGATTCGTGTATGTCTTGTTCGTGTACTGTGCACATATCAGTACACTGTGAGTTGTTCTCTGTTTTGGTTCATTTTGAATGTTAATTAGCAATTTTAAATTGTTAATTAGATCACATATATGTTGTATAATCCATGTTAGAACTAATTTACATGTTAAATTAGGTTGTAATGTGAATTAGATTCGAACAGGGATTATTGGTGTTCTTCACTGACACTGTCCTGATACATTGGGTTTCCTTCTAATTCCTCAACATT
>JANAVB010008200.1:1955879-2120879 GCA_029216955.1 Iris pallida | reverse complement strand
AAGGAGCTCATAAGGATTGTCATGTAAACCCTGCAGCTAGATTATATTCGACCTGACAAATAAAGTTGAGCGGTACTACTTAAGGATAAAAGATGTCGAATCAATATAGTTGTCAGTAGCTTAATTTGATCGACGGACATACGATATCTTAACATGGAGAGCCAAACAAGCATATAATAAAAGGAGCCCACAAACATAATTTAGGATTAGGGAGGTAGTACAACAATAGTTCATTAGTAGATCGAGATATTGTTAATGGGCCTGGATTGTGTGTTCGGGCTGAACACGGGATATCCAGACCCGTTAGGAGGCCTAACCCTAATTTCTCCTCATGGTCCCTGTCGTAGTGTCACTCTCCGATCCTGGAATACGTATTTTAATATTTTCCTTGTATTTTTACTATATTTATTATGCTGTATTTCTTTATGCATTTTTCAAAAATATTCGACAAAATATTATTTCGTAATTTATTTTCTGCATTTGGGCCTACAGTTTTGGCTCATTTGGGTAACCTATTCTTGGTTCACCTTGGTTCATCATGAACCCATGGGTCCAAGATCTATATATAAAACTCAACTCATTCTCTCTCCTCTCATTTATTTCCTCTCATTTACTTTCCTCCACCAACCAAGGCAAGTACCAACTTGCTCAAGAGATGGATCCATAAATGTTGTTGATGTTTACTTACAAAATTATTTGTCAAAATATGTTCTTCTCCTTATTCTATACCAGTTTAGAACTTGAAGTTTTCTATTTTGAAGCTTTAATCTTTGTAGATCTAGGTTTTAACCATTTTCAGATTTTCTTGGTTTTGATCTAGCAAACTTTATTATTTTCAAGTTTTGATGGTTCCATGTTGTAGAGAATTTTGTTCTACCCCATTTTGACCTAAGGAAGTTCCGATTTGGGCTCCGGATGAAGGTTTTGTGTAGTTTGGAAGCCATGGTTGCTTGGCTCCTCTTCTCGGACAAGTGGAGAAGAAGAGCAGTACTTGACCGCATGAATCTTCATGCGGCAAGTCTCTGGCCGCATGGCCTTTCCAGCCGCATGAGACTCGTTCGAGCTCAGCCGCATGGAAAGTCCTTCCTAGCCGCATAAGACTTACTTGAGTACTTGACCGCATGAATATACATGCGACAAGTAATTGAGCCGCATAAGCCTTGTTCAGACTCAGTCGCCTGAGCCCCTGTCGCATGGACTTCATGCGGCTAGCCTTCGAGCCGCATGAGTTTCTTTTGCACCCAGCCGCATATGCGCTACTGTTTTTGGGCCGCATAAGGCCCATCCATCATCCAGTCGCATATGTATCGCCCATGCTCAGCCGTATAGGACTTCGTCTGATCGTAGCCGCATACGCTGACACCCCTTCGTCCGCATGAACCTGCCTTTCCAGCCGCATGCGCCTTGGGGCTCCCTGAGCCGCATGAGCGTGTAGTCCCAGCCGCATGAACCAGTATTGACCCGGTCGCATGGACTCACTCCCCTGAGCCGCATGGACTTTTGTGCCCTATATTGTTACCTTATTATTATTATTATTATATACCCATTTTATATCCTTACGCCTTTTGTCCCGAGCATGATATGAGCACTAATGTGACCCGGAGAACAAAGTGTTCCTACCTGATACATGTACCTGAATGTCCCAGTTCTTGTTCATGCTCGACAAATGACTCGTAACTCCACATGGCGTATTTGTAATGATGCATTACACTAAGGAGGGTAGAACATGTTGACATACTGATTGACATGGATCCTCTTTGGGGTACTCGTACTAAAGTACGACTTTAGGAGGATAATCATGCAGGCTACAGCATGAAAATCCAAGATTTCACCTAGGGTTAAATTAGGCAACTAAATATACTAGATGCATGGGGAGGGCAAAATCCCGAGATCGTGTTACACCAGCCGCCTTGAGATACTGTCTTGACGCGCCGGCTGGTCTCCACGGATACTGTGTCATCTGCAACGAGTGGATGACTGTATCCGATTAATTCCTGCTACATATTATATGTTTTAGCAAGGTGGCCTTACGAGGGACCTGTGCTCAATCATACCTGTCTACGCGAACCCCTGGGTGGGCTAGCCTTGCTGGAAAGATACGATCTGAGGATTTCTACATAACATGATGCGAGGATAACCTCGTCCCACTAGAAACTCGTAGACTTGATTGGCCGTGAAAACGACTTGCTTGTATCCTATTACCTTCCGTGAGTAACTGAGGGAAGCGGACTGTCATGGTACGTGATCCAACCCATGTTCTTGTTTGATTGTTGGGTTGGTTATCGTGCGATGATAGGCTGTGGACCGAAGTTATGAACGGAAGACTTATTCTGATTATGGAGTGCTACTCCTGGGAATGACTGAGAAACATGGTCTATCATGGTACATGATCCAACCCATGTTCTTGTTTGATTGTTGGGTTGGTTATTGTGCTGCGATAGGCTATCGACCGAAGTCACGATCAGGAGATTTTATTATTTATACCTTTTAACTTATGTGAAAGTTATAGAGTACGACACGTCCCGACTCTATGCGGCACCATTTGTCCTTGTTTGGTTGTAAGGATGCCATATGGGTTCGAGGATGTTGCGCTACCCTATAATAGTAACATAAGCATTACTATTATCAATCATTCTATTAACTAGGTTTTTAATCTTAACTCTTGTGCCCCTTTGGCGGTACTTGCTATTCGGGGCTGACCCCGCTGGTTTTGTTTGGCCAGATCCCGTAGCAGAGCCTGAGGACACGATCTTCCTCCCTGACATCCATGGTGCATACTAGGAGCATGGCAGTTCAGGGACTCGAGTGGGTTTCTTCTCCACCACTCCTGCTTATACTTTTGCGGCGTTTAGCCACCGGCACCTGTTAGCCGGATTACTTGATATTTTGTGTCAGTACATAATTGTAATTAGACAGACTGCAGCTGTGTGTAATTTTGTACTCCTGACTCTCCGAGATAGCTAAATTATGAAGCTAGTCTCTCATGATCATTTTTGATGAAGCGTCGGGGACGCCTTACTGCTTTATCTTTAATGTTCATCTATTTGCTGATGTGATTTGATTGATTGAGACATAGAACTCTGTGGGACCATAGGAGACTTGATTGTAGCATGTACCCCCTAGTCTCTCGACTGCCACGATCGTCGTATGACGTTACGTACCTCATATGGTGTAGCTGGCCTAGTCCGTCTCCGTATTTCGGTACTGTGGCGTGACAAGGTTTTAGTGGTGGCCCATGCAGGTCTGATTTTCAGACTTGTGGGGTATTGTGAATTATTAGGAGTCTCAATCAAAACTTGTTCTCCTTGAAATTCTATTTCGAATTCTCTGTCCTTGCCTTGATCTCTAACCTGACTTGCATCCTCGAAATCTTCCTCGTCCGGACTTGATAATCTTATATTCTTCTCTATAGGGGTGCTTCATTCTCAGTAGCGGGTGAGGCCCATGAGGAAGAGCAGCAAGAGCATGGCTCAACTGGGCAGCAACAGGGGAGAGAACCTTCTCTAGTACAGGCACGAGCAGAAATGGAACCAGAGGCAGTGCAGCCGCAGGTTATCGAAACTCCTGCAGCACCAGCAGCGACGGCAGTACCAGATGCCGTAGCACTCCTGGAGATCATCCGGGGGTTTCTTGTCACTAACCAACAGCAACAGACTCGGCAGCAGGAGCAGAACGTGTTGCTGAACCAAGGGATTCAGTTAGCTCTTGAGAGGAGTGCCGGGGTTGACTCGGGAGCATCAGGAAGGTTCCGTCGCTTGAACCCGAGGTATTTTGATGGCACGGAGGATGCCATCACTGCGGATGCATGGATTCAAGACATCGAAGCCATTCTTGTGACAGCCAAGGTTCCAGATGATGAGAAGGTTGATCAGGTCAAACTGGTACTTCAGGACCTTGCCCGCGACTGGTGGGCATCAGAAGAAGTTGGTACTAGACGCCCTGTTCGTTGGACCACCTTCAGTGACAGATTCAAGGCCAAGTATTTTGGCGTAGTAGCTCGATATAAGCTCCAGCAGAAGTTCATCAATCTCAAGCAAGCAGGCAAGACCGTAGATGGGTATGCAGCAGAGTTCTGCAGATTGTGCCATTTCGCACCATCAATGGTGGCAACGGAGCCAGAGAAAGCTATGAGGTTCCAGCAGGGACTTCATTTGGAACTACTACAGCTTGTGGAGGGACACGACTACCAGACGTTTGACGCTGTCTTGACGGCAGCCCGGAGGCACGAGCTTATCCAGCAGAGGTTGGCATCGAGGGCAGGAGGTCAGAAGAGATCTCATTCCCAGGTTGGAGGAGAAGCAATACAGCGAACATCGGCACCAGCACCCGGTGTACGTATTCATGATGCGGGAGCACCGCGAAGGACGATCGTGTCAACTAATACAGCGCCAGTTCGGCATCAGCAGCCGAGGAACCAGCAACAGCGTCAGGGAGCACCCCAGGGCTGTACATTCTGTGGGAAGGCAGGGCACACGAGGGAGGTGTGCCGGTCAGCGAATGGCTTATGCTTGAGGTGTGGTAGTTCAGACCACCGTATTTCTACTTGTCCTATGATGCAGAGGCCAGGAGGGCCAGCTCAGCAGTTTCCAGCATTGCCAGCTCCGGTGACAACCCCGAGTGGAGGGCCAGTATTAGCAGTAAGGCCCCTAGCCCAGCATCTACCAACGCAGGCTCAGATGTTCCGCCAGGCACAGGAAGCCGAAGGCCCTCAGAGGCAGTAACCGCATGGTCGAGAAAGGCCGCAACAAGGGGCTCCGCGGGGCCAGGCTCTCATATTGACCTTGGGAGAGGCTCTAGCGTCTAGTGACATGGTGGCAGGTAAAATTCTCGTCACCTCATTTCCCGCTGTAGCATTATTTGATTCAGGCGCTACTCATTCATTCATTTCTGCACAATATGCTACACGGATTGGATTAGAGTTTGAGGCATTGCCGGAGAGGATGGATATACTCACCGGCAATGGGCTCGTAGAAGTTAGCAGAGTGCGCTTTTCATGTCTGGTAGAGGTATGTGGGCATTTACTGCCCGCATCATTGATTGAATTCTCTATGGGGAATTTTGATGTCGTTCTTGGCATGGACTGGTTGAGAGACAGTCATGCGACAATTGATTGTAGAGAAGGTAGGGTCATATTCAGCGTTCCTGGGATGGAGCAGTTCATCTTTACTCGAACCTTAAGAATCAGGCCGGAGGCGTCATCTCAGCAGCAGTGTCAGAGCCAGGACAGATTCCGAGAGTGGTCGAAGATTTTCTCGACGTCTTCCCTGATGAGCTCCCAGGGATACCCCCAGTCAGAGAGGTAGAATTTAGCATTGAGTTGAACCCTGGATCGAGGCCTATTGCAGACAAAGTTTACAGAATGTCGCCGTCAGAACAGGATAAGTTGTATCAACATGAGGAAGAGTTGAAGTCTAAGGGATTCATCCGAGGCAGTAAATCGCCCTGGGCCGCGCAAGTGATTCTAGTTCCCAAGAAGGATGGATCGACGAGGATGTGCATCGACTACCGCAAGCTGAATGCAGTAACAGTGAAGAATAAGTACCCGCTACCAAGGATTGATGACCTGTTTGACCAGTTGAGCAAGGCCAGCATCTTTTCCAAGATCGATCTTCGGTCGGGATACTATCAAGTAAGAGTCCGGGAGCAAGACATACCGAAGACAGCATTCAGATCTAGATACGGGCATTATGAGTTTTTAGTAATGCCCTTTGGACTAACCAACGCCCCCGCAGTATTCATGGATTTAATGAACCGCATCTTTCTGCCGTATTTGGATAAATTTGTGGTGGTGTTCATAGATGACATTCTTGTCTATTCCAGCAGTAAAGAGGAGCATGAAAAACATCTTAGGACTGTCTTGCAGACATTGAGGGAGCATCAACTTTATGCGAAGCTCGACAAGTGTGAATTCTGGTTAGATCATATTTCGTTCCTGGGGCATATAATTTCTGGGGCAGGAGTGTCAGTGGATCCGAAGAAGATTGAGGCCGTAGAGCATTGGCCAGTCCCGAGAACGGTTGCAGAAGTGTGAAGTTTCTTGGGATTAGCTGGTTACTACAGAAGGTTCGTGGCGGACTTTGCCAAGATCTCTGCGCCCTTAACGCGTTTGACGCACAAGGACGTGGAGTTTGTTTGGTCAGCTAGCTGTCAGGCATCATTTGAAGAATTGAAGAAGAGATTGATCTCAGCCCGGATCTTGACGCTTCCAGTAGGAGCGGGAGGCTTTACAGTATATTGTGACGCATCTGGAAAGGGACTTGGATGTGTATTGATGCAGCACGGAAAGGTGATAGCATATACGTCTCGACAGCTTCGAGACCATGAGAAGAATTACCCGACTCATGATTTGGAGTTAGCAGCTGTGGTGTTTTCACTCAAGTTGTGGAGGCATTATTTGTACGGGGATCGGGTAGAGATCTATACTGATCATAAGAGTTTGAAATACGTATTCACGTAACGAGATTTGAACATAAGGCAAAGAAGATGGTTAGAACTGCTGAAGGATTTTGATTTAGATCTTCAGTATCATCCAGGCAGGGCAAATATAGTTGCAGATGCACTGAGTAGGAGAAACAGTGCCTTTATCCTGACCTCGCAGAAGCATATTTTAGAAGACCTTCAGAGTATGGGAATCGAAGTAGTTTTGCCAGGGGATATAGGAAGAATGGCCAGTATGCAGATTCAGTCAACCTTAGTAGAGAGGATAAGGGCAGCACAAGCAGGAGATCCACAGATTCAGAAGTTGCGATCGGAGTGTGAATCAGGCCGTAGGAAGGAGTTAGTGATTCATGAAGATGGTACGCTCAGGTTTGGAAACAGACTCTGTGTACCGAGTGGAGACCTTCGGCAAGAAGTTATGTCCGAAGCTCATAGTTCTTTTTCTCCATTCATCCAGGAGGAACGAAGATGTATCGAGATATCAGGCAGTACTTTTGGTAGAATGGCATGAAAAGAGAGATAGCGAGATTTGTATCCAAGTGTCTGGTATGTCAGCAGGTGAAAGCCGAGCAGCAGAGACCAGCAGGGTTGCTACAGCCGCTTCCTATCCCAGAATAGAAATGGAAACACATCACGATGGATTTTGTGACCGATTTACCTAGATCCCCGGCTGGCAAGAATGCAGTCTGGGTAATAGTAGATCGACTCACGAAGGTCGCTCATTTCCTTCCCTTCCAAGTTGGACAGACTACTGAGCAGTTAGCAGAAATGTACATGAAGCAGATAGTAAGGCAGTACGGTGTTCCAGTTAGTATAGTATCAGATCGGGATACGCGGTTTACTTCCCATTTTTGGCGGAGCTTACACCAAAGTTTGGGAACCTAGTTAAGATTCAGTACTGTCTATCATCCACAAACCGACGGCCAATCAGAAAGAACCATTCAGACGTTAGAAGATATGCTACGGCATGTACCTTGGATTTTGACGAATCTTGGGAGGATCACCTTCATCTAGTGGAGTTCTCCTACAACAATAGCTATCAGGCTAGCATTCAGATGGCCCCGTTCAAAGCATTGTATGGAAGAAAGTGCAGGTCCCCTTTGGCATGGGACGATGTCGGAGAACGAAAGTTGTTGGGACCAGAGATGACCACGCAGACTGTGGAGATAGTTAAGTTGGTCAGAGAGCGCCTTCGAGTTGCACAGGACCGACATCGTCATTGGGCAGATCAGCATTGTAGGCCTCTAGAGTTCAGAGTTGGCGACCAAGTGTTTCTGCGGATTTCGCCAACTCGGGGTATCATTAGATTTGGAACCCGAGGAAAGCTTAGTCCAAGATACATTGGTCCTTTTAAGATTCTCGCTCAGGTAGGCAATGTGGCTTATCGACTTGCCCTTCCATCTTCGTTAACTGGCATACATGATGTGTTTCATGTGTCCCAGTTACGTGGGTATGTCCCGGATCCGAGTCATGTCCTCGATCATTCAGAGTTAGTCGTTGGTACCGACCTAACTTACGAGGAACAACCCGTATCTATTTTAGACCGGCGAAAGAAGGTACTCAAGAATCGGACGATAAGCCTTGTCCGTGTTTCTTGGAATCATCACTCTCCGGGAGAGTCAACCTGGGAGCGCGAGGACGAGATCAGATCTCGGTATCCGCATTTGTTTGACTAATAAGGTATATTTTTGCCCTTATTGACACGATTCCATGCTTATCTGTACCTGCTTGTTTTGTACTTTGGGATGTATGATAATAACTGCTATGATAGTTAACTTGTATGTGATTGAGCCTTGCTTGCCCTGATTTCACTATCATGTCTTGGCTGGAATTTCGAGGACGGAATTTTTCTAAGATGGGTAGAGATGTCACTCCCCGATCCTGGAATACGTATTTTAATATTTTCCTTGTATTTTTACTATATTTATTATGCTGTATTTCTTCTTACATTTTCCAAAAATATTCGACAAAATATTATTTCGTAATTTATTTTCTGTATTTGGGCCTACAGTTTTGGCTCATTTGGGTAACCTATTCTTGGTTCACCCTGGTTCATCATGAACCCATGGGTCCAAGATCTATATATAAAACTCAACTCATTCTCTCTCCTCTCATTTATTTCCTCTCATTTACTTTCCTCCACCAACCAAGGCAAGTACCAACTTGCTCAAGAGATGGATCCATAAATGTTGTTGATGTTTTCTTACAAAATTATTTGTCAAAATATGTTCTTCTCCTTATTCTATACCAGTTTAGAACTTGAAGTTTTCCATTTTGAAGCTTTAATCTTTGTAGATCTAGGTTTTAACCATTTTCGGATTTTCTTGGATTTGATCTAGCAAACTTCATTATTTTCAAGTTTTGATGGTTCCATGTTGTAGAGAATTTTGTTCTACCCCATTTTGACCTAAGGAAGTTCCGATTTGGGCTCCGGATGAAGGTTTTGTGTAGTTTGGAAGCCATGGTTGCTTGGCTCCTCTTCTCGGACAAGTGAAGAAGAACAGCAGTACTTGACCGCATGAATCTTCATGCGGCAAGTCTCTGGCCGCATGGAAAGTCCTTCCTAGCCGCATAAGACTTACTTGAGTACTTGACCGCATGAATCTTCATGCGTCAAGTAATTGAGCCGCATAGCCTTGTTCAGACTCAGTCGCCTGAGCCCCTGTCGCATGGACTTCATGCGGCTAGCCTTCGAGCCGCATGAGTTTCTTTTGCACCCAGTCGCATATGCGCTACTGTTTTTGGGCCGCATAAGGCCCATCCATCATCCAGCCGCATATGTATCGCCCATGCTCAGCCGCATAGGACTTCGTCTGATCGTAGTCGCATACGCTGACACCCCTTCGTCCGCATGAACCTGCCTTTCCAGCTGCATGCGCCTTGGGGCTCCCTGAGCCGCATGAGCGTGTAGTCCCAGCCGCATGAACCAGTATTGACCCGGTCGCATGGACTCACTCCCCTGAGCCGCATGGACTTTTGTGCCCTATATTGTTACCTTATTATTATTATTATTATTATTATTATTATATGTCCATTTTATATCCTTACGCCTTTTGTCCCGAGCATGATATGAGCACTAATGTGACCCAGAGAACAAAGTGTTCCTACCTGATACATGTACCTGAATGTCCCAGTTCTTGTTCATGCTCGACAAATGACTCGTAACTCCACGTGGCGTATTTGCAATGATGCATTACACTAAGGAGGGTAGAACATATTGACATACTGATTGACATGGATCCTCTTTGGGGTACTCGTACTAAAGTATGACTTTAGGAGGATAATCATGCAGGCCACAGCATAAAAATCCAAGATTTCACCTAGGGTTAAATTAGGCAACTAAATATACTAGATGCATGGGGAGGGCAAAATCCCGAGATCGTGTTACACCAGCCGCCTTGAGATACTGTCTTGACGCGCCGGCTGGTCTCCACGGATACTGTGTCCTCTGCAACGAGTGGATGACTGTATCCGATTAATTCCTGCTACATATTATATGTTTTAGCAAGGTGGCCTTACGAGGGACCTGTGCTCAATCATACCTGTCTACGCGAACCCCTGGGTGGGCTAGCCTTGCTGGAAAGATACGATCTGAGGATTTCTACATAACATGATGCGAGGATAACCTCGTCCCACTAGAAACTCGTAGACTTGATTGGCCGTGAAAACGACTTGCTTGTATCCTATTACCTTCCGTGAGTAACTGAGGGAAGCGGACTGTCATGGTACGTGATCCAACCCATGTTCTTGTTTGATTGTTGGGTTGGTTATCGTGCTATGATAGGCTGTGGACCGAAGTTATGAACGGAAGACTTATTCTGATTATGGAGTGCTACTCCTGGGAATGACTGAGAAACATGGTCTATCATGGTACATGATCCAACCCATGTTCTTGTTTGATTGTTGGGTTGGTTATTGTGCTGCGATAGGCTATCGACCGAAGTCACGATCAGGAGATTTTATTATTTATACCTTTTAACTTATGTGAAAGTTATAGAGTACGACACGTCCCGACTCCATGCGGCACCTTTTGTCCTTGTTTGGTTGTAAGGGTGCCATATGGGTTCGAGGATGTTGTGCTACCCTATAATAGTAACATAAGTATTACTATTATCAATCATTCTATTAACTGGGTTTTTAATCTTAACTCTTGTGCGCCTTTGGCGGTACTTGCTATTCGGGGCTGACCCCGCTGGTTTTGTTTGGCTAGATCCCGTAGCAGAGCCTGAGGACACGATCTTCCTCCCTGACATCCATGATGCATACTAGGAGCCTGGCAGTTCGGGGACTCGAGTGGGTTTCTTCTCCACCACTCCTGCTTATACTTTTGCGGCGTTTAGCCACCGGCACCTGTTAGCCGGATTACTTGATATTTTGTGTCAGTACATAATTGTAATTAGACAGACTACAGCTGTGTATAATTTTGTACTCCTGACTCTCCGAGATAGCTAAATTATGAAGCTAGTCTCTCATGATCATTTTTGATGAAGCGTCGGGGACGCCTTACTGCTTTATCTTTAATGTTCATCTCTTTGCTGATGTGATTTGATTGATTGAGACATAGAACTCTGTGGGACCATAGGAGACTTGATTGTAGCATGTACCCCCTAGTCTCTCGACAGCCACGATCGCCGTATGACGTTACGTACCTCATATGGTGTAGCTGGCCTAGTCCGTCTCCGTATTTTGGTACTGGGGCGTGACACGTTGCCTATATATATCCTCTATTCTCTGGCCGCCAAACTAATGATCAAAAATCTGAAGCTTTCTCTAAATTCATGATTCACGTAAGGAAAGAAAGAGAGGGCTGCCAAGCAGAAGAAAAGGTTGGGAGATCGTCGTCCACACGACGTCCAACTCGAGGAAGGAATACGTGCAGAAGATCTTGGGGTCGTTCGCTCGAAATTGCCCGGAATTACTTGTCTTCTTTAAGTCGCGGGTATAATTTGTGAACCCTAGTTTCCGCCTATGAAGGGTTAGAACACGTATTAAATCTGTTTAACTTTCTATCGATCAATACGCACACCAAAGTAAGGGTCCGGGGAATCCCCAGTTCCATCAATTGGTTTCAGAGCCACTTTGGATTTGTGTATTGATTGATATATCCATGTTGTCCAATAAAACCTGTGCTGTGTAATAGTTGGTAGATGTAGACCTGTTCTAACTCGGTTTTTGCAGGCATCTTAGATCCAACTATTTTGGTCCAATACATATTTTTGATTGTGTTGTTTAAACCACGGACATGTCGTGGATTTTGTTATTGCTGTGGATGTAATTAAAATTACGAGGGTTGATCATGCTTATTATTTGAATTTTTCAATCTAGATTATGTGTGAACTCTTTCGGAAGGCATAGGATTGATGTAATTTTAATTATTTTTTATCAATTGCGATGGCGGTGGTGGCTATTTTTGACGCCGGACGAGATACTAGTTTTAAGCAGTCCAGAGGCAGACAGATGATTTTCGATGAAGGAATCGACAGCCAAAACCTAAAAAATAAAAAATTGGGGCGCTGCCCCGAACCCCGCGACCTAGCCGGACAGGTCGAACCCCGAATAGATCTGCGCAGTGCCAGATTTTGGATTCGGATAGTTGAGGACGGAGCAGGAAAGATGACCATAATAGTTGAATATTTTTCTCTTATTTGGTGTCATTTTATTTTTTCTGATTATGCATGTTTATTATTGTGTGGATTTTTTTTGAAAAACTAAGCCTACAATAATAATGGACAACATGGACATAATATCAACTAGTAGAAAAACCCTCTTTGTTAAATAACTAAGTGGAAGAGGATATTTATTTAGTATAAATCCTATGGTCTCCATGACTGGTTTGTAGGTGATGTAATTATACTTGTGCATTGGCTTTAGTGCCTTCCTCCATATCGGATGAGTATAATTATGGATCACCAGTACAAACTTCCTTAGGGATAATTGTAGAAAGTTACCTAGTATGTATTCACTTCTCCATCTGAAAGAACTCATTACAAGGTTATGGATTTAGTATTAAGTAATGGTATACACTTAGATACAAATAATGGTATCCTCCCTATCGGAATCACTGCTGTTATTTTTATGACCAGAGCAAGACCAAATATTCATTTTGTTTGTCATAAAGTTATGTTAACATGATAGTAAAATTAATAAAAAAAACCTACTTGAACAAAGTTGAATTTGTATACGTCCACACTATCGTGGCATGCTAAATTCATGGTGTTCAAGGTGTTGGTGAATTTCTTATTATTGTTTTGAGGGAATCAATATTTAATTAATTTAAAAAGTTTTTTTTCCCTCCATAATTTTATTTATATGATTCTCAGGATTTCAAAAATAGGTTCTTTCAGTCCACTTATGGTGATTCTTAAAGAAAACAAACTTACTGGACCTAATTATATTGACTGAAAACGTAATTTGGATATTGTTCTGACTGTTGAGGAGTATAAATATGTACTTGTTGAGGAATGCCCACCTAAGCCTGATGCTAACTCTGATGAAGAGGTCAAAGAGGCTTATAAGAAGTAGAAAAAGACAGATAAGATGGCACGGTGTTACATTCTGGCATCTATATCAATTTTACTGCAACATCAGCATCAGGCCATGGCCACAGCTTATGTCATGATGTATAACCTCAAGGAACTCTTCGAACATCAGAGTAAAGCAGCTAGGCAATTTGCTATAAAATGTTTGGTGAATACAAAAATGGCTGAGGGTACACCAGTAAGGGATCATGTTCTCAAGATGATAGGTCATCTGAATGAGATGGAGATCCTTGGAGCTAAAATCGATGGAGAATCCCAGGTCGATATCATTCTCGGGAGTCTGCCTAAATTTTTTGATAATTTCTGCCTTAATTACAACATGAACAAAAGGTTGAATTGTTTGGCAGAACTTGCAAAAGAGCTACAGGATACTGAATCTCTTTTTAGGCAGAGTGGTCATATTTTTGTTTCTGAAAAGGTTTCTACTTCTAAGCCAAAAGGCAGTAAGAAGAAGAATAACATTCAGAAACAGGCAAACTCAGCAAAGAAGGGCATGGGACCTCAAGGCGCGGTGAAAAAGCCGAAAGGCAAATGTTTCAAGTACAAAGGGTCAGGACATTGGAAAACTGATTCTTCACTTCTCAAACAAGGGAACAAAGAAGGTATATCTCATTTACTAGTAGTTGAAACATGTTTAGCAGTATTATCTACCGTCACCTGGTGTGTAGATACAGGAGCCACTAATCAGGTCTACAATACATTACAGGGGTTCCAGAAAACCAGACGGCTAAGTGATGGAGAGATATGCTTGTTCATGGGTGATGCTACAAAAGTATCGGTCGTTGCATTAGGAGATGTTACTTTATCGTTTGGTAGAAATAAGTCTTTGACATTGAGAGATTGTCTTTATGCACCTTCACTCAGAAGGAATTTAGTTTCTGTTTCTATGTTAGAATTAAGGATGGATATTCAGTTTATTTTAATGACAATATTATTATTAGAAAGAATAAACATTTTATCTGTTCTGGTGTATTAGTTGATAATCTGTATGTCATTAATCCTATTTCACCCATATGCAACTTATGAAAATGAATAATATGTCATCTAACTTAAATAAGAAAAAAGAACCTTCTTGTATGAACCAAACATATCTTTGGCACTTACGATTGGGGCATATTAGCCTAAGAAGGATTCAAAGACTGGTTGAAGATGCACCTTTGAGTTCATTGAAAGTGGAGGTACTACCAGTCTGTGAATCCTGCTTGGAAGGTAAAATGACCAAAAGGCCTTTTACGGCAAAGGGGTATAAGGCCAAAGATGTGTTGGAATTGGTTCATTCTGATTTGTGTGGACCCATGACTATCCAAGCTAGAGGTGGCTTTGAATATTTTGTGTGGCCAAAGATGTGTTGGAGTTAGGGTCGTCGCTGTGGACACATACAAAAAAGAAGAAGAAATGTTGTCTTTTCTTATTGGCGCAAGGCACCACAAATCGAGTACGCCTGAGAGATCCTGGCTGAGGACCCCCGAGTACAAAAAGAATTCGGAGGAATGGGACGATGGAGATCAAGCGGCAGTTGCTCCTTTACTTCGTTGACACTCTGATTACAAAAGTGGAAGAAAACCTAAAAAAATTGCTAACTCTCGGCTCGCTGGAAAGAAGTACAGCAATTTGGCTCTGGAAAATGCTCTCCGTTCTGCATTTTGAAAAGGTATGAGACCCCTTTTTTTAGTCGTTTCCATGCTGGAATGATGTTATGCGCCCACATAAGAAAACACATTGGTTTTCATGTGGATGCATGGTCCTACTTTGGGCGCATAGGGTGTATGCGCATGCAGACTGCATGATCGTGGGTTGATCGTGGTGTTGACGTGGCCGCATGCTTTAGTGCACGACTGCTCGTGGAGAATGACGTGGTCGTATGCTTCGGTGCACGATTGATTGTAGGTTTGATCGAGTCGGGGGCTGTTATGACTTGGACGCATAGCCTGAAACAGGACTATACACCCCCTTTTGGAGGAGCCTAGAGTGGACGCATGGGCGCATAGCTCGCTCTGGTGACTTGGGTGCATATGACTTTACTGGTGACTTGGGCGCATATGACTTCTCTGGTGACTTGGGCGCATATGACTTCACTGGTGACTTGGGCGCATATGACTTCTCTGGTGACTTAGGTGCATATGACTTCTCTGGTGACTTGGGCGCATAAGACTTCTCTGGCTTGGGCGCATGGTTGTCAAGTCTGCTAAAATTTTCATGCTTCTACAAGACCCCCTTCAAAGTTTTCGATACTTGAACGAGTTCGAAATACTTTGAAAGAAGCATGGACCGTCTTCTCGTGATAGAGTGGGCGCATAGTATAGCTCTCTCTTTGGGCGCATAGAGTTTATTTGGCCAGTCTGTCAGAGAGATGGCTGTTGAGGTCTTCCTCAAAAATCTAAACTGACAGATTCATCGGGGATAAAATTTGAAGAGGTCCATCCTTCATGCGTTGTCCATGTCAGCAAGTGGCAGTCGCATAATATGCAAGAGACTGGGTCTTCATGTGGGCGCATAAATCATAATGGGTGCATAGTATGAAGTGGGCGCATAGGCGCATGGGAGTAGTTGGCGCCTAGTGTATGGCCCACGCCTATAAGTAGGCTTTTAAAGAGAGAAAATTCATTACTCTCTTTTCCTTCAGAACTTTCAAACAGACTTGTCATATCTTCTCTGCACGAACCATGTCTCCCAAGGCCGCCAAGAGATCTGCGAAGAGCAAGGGGGCTACATCGAGTGGCTCTCCTCCTGCGACAGTGTCTTCGACAGTCCAAGACCCGATCTTGGGTGAGGCTGTGCCTCAAAACAAAGTCTTGAGCATTAATTTGCGACGCTCAGACTTTTCGTCTGCCTGGGCGTATGTGCCCAAGGAAACATGTTTCTGTGAGCATCCATATGCGCCCACAGAAGCATGCGCCCACACTGTGGTTGTTATGCGCCCACATGCTGCTGTATGTTATGAGCCTACATACTGCTGCATGTTATGCGCCTACATGCTGCTGTATGTTATGCGCCCACACGCTGCTGTATGTTATGCATCCACATGTTATTTTGGGCGCATAACCCTTTGGATGCATAGCCCTTTGGGACATATAAGATTCTTCCAGCACTTAGTTTTTCCTGCAGATTCTGAGTCTAACTTTCTCTTCTGTCCTTGCAGTTAACATATTTGTCCCGGAACTTGATAGAATCCCTTTCGGCTCTGCTTGTCAAGTCGTTGGAACAAGTCTCATAACCAACATGGTCGGCAAGATTCAGGCCAAGATCAGTCATAACCAGCCTACGGAACGGACGCTCACCGTACTTGAACAGGATAAGACCTTCTTGCGCGACGACAGATGAAGTGGGAGCTAACTCCTGAGCTCCCCGAGGTCGTCTCCAGAAGAATACAGTTCGACTCGGAAGATCGAAAGAAGGACACTTTCAAGTGTGTCCGGGGCTCTACATCTTACTCTACGAGAGGGCTATAATCTGGTGCCATAATGAACAACATCACGACTGACCTCCACCCTTATGCCGCTGACACACTTTACAATCTGATGATGTCGGGGGACGTGTCGTATCCGGTAGGAAAGATGCGGAAAGAAGGCTGGAGGTATCCAGCTTCATTTTGGAGCAACCTCACTGGCTGGGTGCTTTCTACGTATGAAGCCACCCTGAAGACTGCTGGCCTTTTTTATGCTATTAGGGCCACCCAATATGGCGTAAGGGTCAACAGGCTAATGTTTGTCTCTTTGGCAAAGTTATATAACCTTCACACTTGTACTTTTTTTACTTCGGGCAGGGAGATAGGATTGGCTCTCCACGAGATACAGGAAGTGTCAAAGCTTCCTTGGGGCATGGAGCCGTATGAAGAGTACGTGCCTTATGATGAAGAGCTCCGAGATCTGGAGAATAAGAACTCCGAGATGATGGATGTATACAAGGAGTTATTCTGTCACCTCCTCATCTGTCATAGGATTAACAAGAAAGGGAGCACCGAGGGAGCTAATCCCCACACAAGAGCTTGGACGGGCTACGATTTCGTTCGAGGAGAAGGAGAGGATACGGCCTCCTTTTCGATTTTAAAACCTATGACCAAGTCCGAGGTAGAAGTCCGGATTATAGATTATGATACGACGGATACTGAGGACAGTGATGATCCTGAGGGGAAATCCTCGATCAGCCACTACTTCCGTCAAGCTGAATATTCGTTGTCAAAAAAAGCTGTTCTGGCAGATTTCTTGATGATCTGGCTTCGTGAATGCATAGTTCCTGGGGGTTCAAGGACTATTGAGAGGATGAGTCAGAGCATAATTCTTCTGACTGTGAAGCTGGCATTCGGATACTGTCTTGCCTTGCTTCCTGCGATGGTCTGTGCCACTGGACGGGGTCTACGGGACTTTGTTAGAAATACGGTGACTCCTGACGGCAGAGCCAACTTCGCCCGGACCGAACTTTCGTATCATTTCTTGACGGGATGGCTGCTACTGCATTGTCCTACCCTGATGAACGCTGGATCGGCGGTGGACTCTTTGGTGGGAGACGTCCTTTCTTCGTAGATTCCGTGATGCAGATTGGGCCGTCACTGGTGTACCCGCTTGCAGAAAGGCTTTAAGCTTCTTACAGAACTACGAGTTCTTCAGGGTATCCCCTCCGTCCGGCAGCGGTAGTACAGGAGATACCTTAGTGGATGAGGGAGTTCATGCCACTAGTTTGACTGCTGGAGCATTTCAATGGCTTCAGTCTATTAGACCGTCGCATCTGGTGCTCAGAAACAGGAACCATGTCTATCTGAAGCCATACCTGTCGAGTTATTTCGCACGGCAGTTTGGCTACAGCCAGCTCCTTTTGGGAAATACTAGCCCATATTTGGAGTCAATAGGCAGCTTAATTGACGGGGTAGCGCGCCTGGATATATTATAATGCTGGATGCATGGGGGCAATCGTCACTCTACCCTCGGATAAGCCTGAGACTCACCTGTGCTATGCTGCCGCCAAGTTTTATGTTCAGATTAATACTTTTCATCCCCAGTATGATCGTGAACAGAGCTTGATATTGGGGACTCGGTTTGGCCCCCTTTCTACGACACGTGCTCAAAAGGCGCTGAAGGGCCGTAAGAAGGAGAGCGCTGCTCCAGCCGTGAAGCCAGCCGCAGTACCATGGGCGAGAGCTATCCTTAGGGAGCCGGCAGTGCCTCCAAAGGAGGATACGAAAGATGATTTTGCACTTCCTAATCCTCCTCAGAAGAGAAAAGCTTCAACTGAATTGGCCCAGGAGCCAACTTTTAAGAAGAAGAAGAAGACTGTCGCCCTAAGGAGTGCCAAAGAAGTGGGTGCTGGCTCACCTTCCTTGAGAAGGTCTTCCCGGCAAACTGGAAGAAGTGGAACGACGTCGCGGGCCATTACTGTTCGGAAGGTAGATCCCTTCCTAGACTCCATAGTCGTTCTGGTCAAACCATTAGAAGCTTTCTCACCCTTGCATTTGTCTTTTGCACAGGACCCTGAAGTTGTAGCTGAGGCAGGTACCTCCTTATCTGAGGAAGTGGACTGTAACAACGGTGTCCCCTCCTTGTCCTCGACCGGCAGATGACGTTCAGCCTTCCCCAGTCAAGGAGGCTGAATCAAAGGATGATCAGGGCGAATTCCTGGATTATGGTGGCGACCAGAGAGCTAGTCCTTCTTTCGATATCTTCTTGGGGGCGATGTATGAAATTGGGGCCATACTGAAAAAGTTGGACGAGAATTAAGTCCAATCGGCTCATCCTCCTGCGGGTATGTTATCTTTGCACCTCTCTTCGGATGAGATTTTTTTACTTCGATTTTGCGTGCTCCTCGTGAGGCTGACTACGATTGTATATTCCATTGTAGACAAGGAGAAGGAACCACTCGTGAAGATAGCCAAAGGCATTGGGGGAGAAACAGAGGTTGTCCCCGGCTCCTCCGAAATTACTGGTACGGAGAGAGCTGTTAGTGAGCCGGTATTGGCTGAAGAATGAGAGGTTGAACAGCCTACTGAGGGGGCTGTTGCTGAATATGCTTCCGGTCCATCTGGGACCGTGGAAGATACCCGGCCTGATGTTGCTCGAGGCCTTGATATTGTCCTTCTTGAACAGCCTGGGCCTGCTCTCGGTTTCTCTGAAGCCAAGACCGATGACTTAGCCAAAATTGGCACTGAACATGCTGAAGGTAGGAAATTACAACTCTTTCGTATTCCATCCTATTTTTGGTTATTGATGCAAATATTATTTTCTTGTCAGGTTCGACTTCTTGTCAGGCATCTCTTCCTGGAGCGAAAGAACCTCATCAAGCATCCTTCCCGATGACCTCCACTGAAGACGACAAAATGGCCCAGGAAGTCATTAAAGCTTTCTATTCTGTCCTGAAAGTAAAGCTTTCTGGAGTTCTGAATCAGAACATCGCCTTTGGCCTTGTGAAGGCTGTTGCTGAATGCCAAGTAGCGGCCCTTGAGAGCATCGTCGGCTATGAAGAGCGGGCTAATGCTCTGAAGAGGGTTCTGAATGAACTGGAGGGCCAGGTGGCCAGATTCCGGGATGCCAAACAACTGGAGCCCTGACGTCGCTGTTCCGTGCAGAAGATGAGGCTTTGATCGCGGCTCTCGCAGAGGAGGAGGCTACTTTCCAAGCAAGAAAGGTTGCCCTCGTTCAAGAGATTAGTGAATTGGCTAATCAGTATGGGCAGTTCAACGCTGCAAGTGAGGCACGTGCTACTTCAAAGAATAAGCTGGCTGCGCAGATTACTGAGAAATATAATCACATTGCGCAGATCCAAAGCGAGATTGCTCAACTGGAGGCCATCTTGAGGACATCGGCGTCTGAACAAGAGGACTATTTGGCTCAGGCTGCCATGACCGCCACAACTTCCGACCACTTAAAAGAACAGCTGGTGAAGTTGGAGGGAGAGCACATGAATCTGATCCCCTTCCGGGATGAAGCTGCTCGTCAAAAAGAGGTACGCCGCCGTGCTACCGCGAAGTCCGAAGCCGAAATTGTGGCTCAAAGGGATAATATCAATCGATTGTGTATCCCTTAGATTCTTTTGGCTTGTAACTGTTTCTTTTTTAGCCGTCAAGACTCTTGTTTTTTTCGTCTTTTGATAGACGTTTAAATAAAGAATCTTTTGGCTTTCAAAATTCATGAATGAAGTTTTGTGAAATATCAGAACTAGAGGTAATGTGGACATAGTAAGGATATTTCTGGTGGGTATTTCGCTGGAGAATTTAATGTAGACCTATTATTCATTTTATATTCAGGATTCTTGAATATAGATAATAAGTTGAACGAAGCTGCTAATAGAGGTAATATGGACGTAATAGCAGAGGATGTTCTATATCTGACCAGAGGTAATATGGACGTGGAAGGATATATAACATTAGGTAGGAGTGGATAATTCAGAGGTAATATGGACATGATTATCCTTGATAAATATTTTGCTCAGAGGTTATATGGACGTGGCAAAACGTTTCTTAATCATCCCACTAGGGGCAATAATTATCGGAAAACAATCTAGTGGTAATAGGAACGTGACTTGTTTTCGTCAAACCGAGTTTGGGCAGAGTCAAAAATGGAAATGATTCTACTGGAGAGTCTTTTTAGAGGACCTATTATCCATGGCGTATTCAAGACTCTTGAAATACGGATAATAGTTAGATAATTTTTTGAATCACATAAACATTGTACTGTATATTTACATGACTGAAAATATGTGAACACTGTTTACAAAAGGTTACACATAATATTTCTTCATGAACTTGCCGTTGATAGGCATCATGAGTAAGTCACCATCAGGCTTGGTTAGTCGATATGCACCGTTAGAATACACTAATTCTATAACGAAAGGACCTTCCCATTTAGGCTGGAATTTTTTTTTCTCTTGTGCGTCATGACCATTGGTCTTCTCGCTGCTAAGTCTAGATCACCAACTTGGAAGATTCTTTCCTTCACCTTTTTATTGAAGGCTCTGGAAAGGCGTGCTTGGTATAGCTCAATACACTGCTGAGCTAATAAGTATTTTTTGTATAGTACTTCGAGCTCCTGTAGTCGCAGACGGTAGCTTTCTTCGGCAGTCAACTCACTGGCTAAGGCTACTCGAAGAGAGGAGAATATGGATTTCTAGGAGAAGAACTGCTTCGCTCCCATAAACCAGAGAGAATGGCATACTTCCTGTTGGAGTTCGAACCGTTGTACGATAGGCCCAGAGACATTCGTCAGGATTTTTATTCCAATCGTGCTTGTTTGAAGACACAAACTTCTTGAGAAGTTTAATGACGGTTTTATTGAAAGCTTATGCTAACCCATTAACCGCTGGATTGTAGGCAGTAGAGGCTACATTCTGGATTCGATTCTTATAGCAGAACCGATAGAATGCATGGCTCACGAATTATGGACCATTATCATGGATGATCCTGCGAGGTAGGTCGAAGCGATAGATAACGTGATGTTTGATGAAACTGATCATGTTCAACGTCTTTACTTCGGTGAGCGGTATAGCTTCCGCCCATTTGAAAAGTAATCGGTTATAGCTAGGATGAATCGATGTCCTCTGGAAGATGGCAGGCTGATTGGACCTATGACGTCCATACCACAGGCTTCAAAAGGCCAAGATGCTGTCGTCGGGTGTAGAAACTTCGAAGGTTGATGAATGAAGTCGGCGTGGAACTAACAAACCATGCACTTCTTTACATATTCAACAGCATTTGCTATCATCGTGGGCCAATAATAACCCATTCGTCTGAGGCGATCTTGTAATTTGGGGCCTGGTTGATGTACATCACAAACTCCATTGTGGGCCTCCCGGAGTGCATATTTGGCTTCTATGTCTGATAAACATCGTAATAGTAGCCCGTCGTAAGAGCGTCGGTACAACATTTTGGTAAATGTATCATAGTAAAATTTGAGGGATCACCTTTGGACAGATACTGCTTCTTTAGGATCCTCAGGAAGGATTCCTATAGACAACGTAGTCTATGAAAGGAAATCTCCAGTATTTAACGTCGACGTTTGTTTCCATTGTATAACTGTGATGAGTATGCAAGGCATCTTTTACACAAAATAGTTCTCGACCAGACACTGTGATCGACTGCTGAGTATTGGTAGGGATGGTCAAGGAAGCAGTGAGACCGGCTAAAGCATCTGCTTCTATATTCTGTAGTCGAGGCACGTACTCGATGAAGAATCTAGTGAAAGTAGATGCCAACTCGATTGTCGCTTTGTGATATGGGTTGAGATCTTTGTTACGAACTTTATAATCCCCTCGGACCAGACTAACTATTAGCTTAGAATCGTCGAAAGCTTCTAGATAGTCAACTCCCAGTTGTTTTGCCAGTTGAAGGCCGATCAATAGGGTATTACATTTGGCCACGTTGTTGGTGTAGGGTTCCACGAGGGAATATGCACGATGTATAACCAGATGGTCGGGCGACACAAGCACGATGCCTACTTCGGCCACGATATTTCCTTTAGGTCATGTTCTTGATGCAACGTCAAAGAACATTCACCAAATGGGGATTTCTTCAGTTGCGGTGTTAAACTCCACTACTTCATCGGAGATTTTGTCATATATAGAGTTTGGAAGATTCTGGCACCGGATGAGCTGCTAGGAAATCAGCTAACGCTTGGCCTTTTACTGCCTTCTGAGGAACGAACAATATATCGTATAGAGTTAACAGCATTGTCCATGTAGCTAAATAGGAATTAAGAGAAGCCGATTTAGTCATAAGTATTCTGAGAGGATTGACTTTATATATGATGTGCATAGTCTGTCCAGACACATAGTGGCGTGTCTTCTGGATAGCAAATACCATTGTAAGACATTCCTTTTCTACAGGTGTGTATCTATGCTCGGCACCCACCATCGTGCGACTAAGGTAGTAGATTACCTATTCATGGCCGCCTTCATTCTTCTAAGCTAATAGGGTGCCAAGGGAATAGTCCATAGCATGGACATATAGTAAGAAGGGCTTCCCCATTATTGGTGCCACCAATACTGGAGGCTGGTGAGATACTTCTTGATGTCGTCAAATATGCATTGACATTGTTCAGTCCAGACGAAAGATACACCTTCCTTCATGAGCTGAGTAAACGGTTGACATCTTCCAGAAAGGTTCGAAATAAATTGTCTGATGTAGGCTAGCCTTCCTTGAAATCCGTATAGCTCTTTGAGATTTCTTGGGGGATGTATATCGAGGATAGCTTTCACTTTTTCCGGGTCAAGATGTATACCCTTTGAAGTGATAACGAAACCAAAGAACTTGCCGCTGGAGACTTCCAAAAAAGACTTGGTTGGAATCATTTTGAGTTGGTGTGCACGCATTAGTTCGAATACCGTTCTCAAGTCTTGGAGGTGGTTGCCCTTGAGATAACTTTTAACTGTGATATCGTCTACGTAGCATTCTACTATTTTTTGCAAATGATCGCAAAAAATTATGTTCATAGCTCGCTGGTATATCGCCCCTAGCATTTTTCAATCCGAAGGACATCACCGTATAGCAGTATACCCCCAATGGTGTTCGAAAATATGTGTACTTCTCATCGTCGAGAAACATCTTGATCTAGTTGTAGCCTGAGAACCCATCCATGAAGGACATCCGCTCGAAGCCGCAAGTATTGTCGATCATTACGTCAGTGATCGATAGAGGAAACTCATCTTTTGGGCATGCAGAATTCAAATCACGGTAATCGATACAGACTTAAAATTTATCATTCTTTTTCATGAATGGAACAATGTTAGCGACCCAGTCAGGGTGTTGTTCTTCGCGAATGAATCCACTGGCAATAAGCTTCTTGACTTCATTATCGATGGCCTCCATGATATCTGGTCGAAATCGTCATTGCTGCTGCTTCACTAGCTTAGCTTTAGACGAAATATTTAGGCGGTACATAGCGACTTTAGGGTCCAAGCCTAGCATGTTTTCATAGCTCCATCCAAAGACGTCAATGTATTATCTTATAAGCTGTATAAGAGATTGTCGTTCATCGCTAGATAGACTTTTTCTGATGAAGATTAGTTTAAGAGATGATTCATCTCCTAAATTGACTTGGACGACTTCGTCTTCAGTAGGTGGTTCACGTTGTTCGAAACGTAACTCCTACCTAGTATCCATCTTTTGAGCCTATTATTCAAGCTCGATTGATTGGACATCGTCTACAATTTGGTCAACTGACACCATATTGACGGATAAAGTTGCTTTGAACATGTCTTCAATACTGGAATTTGAATCCTAGAGGAAGGAATCAGAAGAATGAGAACAACGATCTGCTTCGACATCTGATCTTTCAGGAGCTGTTGTAGGAGTGACATAACCCAAACCAACACCATTTTGTTGATAATAGTTCTCAAATTTGCCGGGAGGAGCAAAGTGACGTATTGGCAACCGTCGTCCCCGGCCGTAGTTTAGCCCCTGGTCACTTTTTATATCATATCCCATGTTCTGGATGATATTCTTGGCCTGCCAACTATATCGAAAAAGTTGCATTTTTCCAGAATCATGGTCAGCTTCAGTGTTGTGATTGGGAGATGTCACGACCCAGCACCCAGTGTAGAGTCACGAGAAGTGGGACACGTCCAGCCTACGCCATAATGTCGGTGGTAGAACACTGTCCTAGGTCACTATCACAAACTAAATACAATATGATATACTCTCCGAACGGAGGACAAATTATATAAGGTACAACTCAATCACAAATCTAGAGATGGAAATAGCAAGATATGATAAATATGAAATCTCAAAGAGAACATACAAACCGAAGGAAAGTCTAAGTGTCTAAATGACACAACATCACAAACATCCAAAAAATAATACAACTCTAAAGTCAAAACAAATGACATAAGAAATAAGATAAAGCCTAGCTAATCTAGTCTAAGCAGTATGGATGACGTACTCAGCTAGAGCTGGATCCTCATGTGGGTCCAACTCACAGGTGTCGTCTAGATGGGCTCCATAGTAGGTTGGACAGAAGTCCTCGGTATCATCTGTAATATTTTCAACAGGTCCCGTCAGGACGGGAACGAGCACAATACATCTCACGCAATTTATATCATGGTAGTAAATATAAAGCAAGTAATAGAGTAAGATACATGAAACGTTGTAAGAAGATGTACATGAAAACAGGAAAGATATTTGATAACTGGAAATATATACATGATAAGTAAGAACTGTAAGTGACTAGTGATTTAGAGTACGAGATGGCATGTAACTGGCTTGGGTTGAACATGATATAACATGGGTGTACATGAGGGACACTAGCCAAGAAGGCTGTGTTGGACATGATAACACACGAAAAGTAACAGAGTAAACATGATGGGTAAATCACATGACCATTTATACTCACCCTACCCACAATCAATACACAAGGATCCAGTCAAGTTACGTTACGAACATGATGTTTTGGTTACACATGAAGCACATAAGGAAACATGAACGTACATGAGAGCACATGAAAGTACATGAGCGTACATGAAAGCACACGAAAGAATATGAGAGTACATGAATAACGTAAGAACAAGGAATACATGATGTACATGAAACACATGACATAAAATATCCGATGCGTCCGCTAAGGGTGATAACATCCCATGAAGAGATCCATATATTACCAATCCGTGATAACAAATGTCAGCATCAAGTAAAGTAATCTAGAGCAAGAATATAAGTCGTGACATGTATAAAACGATCAGAGAATGTACTCGCCTGCGATCTGAATGTCTATGAGAATATACTGTCTGAAACGAGGTATCTGAGTCCTATTTAGAGCAACACAAGTCATGATGTATACAAGGGGGTTATAATGAAGTGTACATTGCATCTATATAATTTCTCGGTCAATCTAGGTTAAAGTCAACTCTTGGTCAACTCTGGGTCAAACCAAGTCAATATCTAGTCAAACTAGGTCAACAACAGGGCTATCTTGGTCAACTGGTCAACTTAGGTCCAATCCTAGTCCAACAAGTCTCACTCGGCCTAACCAAGCCTATACTATGCAATTAAGGCTAACACAAGCAAAGCAATGTGAAGCACACCAAGACATATATATACATACTATATTGTATTGCATACATTCATGCATCCATACTATACATCTATACATTCATTCATACATGCCTTTATACATTGTATAGTGGGAAAAGGAAACATACTTGCATATTCATACTATATTCATGTTAGTACTATGTTGCATTGATATATTCATGCTTATATTACATTACATTGATACATGCCTACATTGCCTATATACCAATACATTAGATCACGAATATGCATATATTGGTTACATGATTACATTACACATTTATACACATTACATATGTATTTTACATTAACATACATGCATACATATGTGCATTCAATTATTTGCATTAAGTAAAGTGTCATGATATATTTTAATATGCATGAATATATAGTATATATATATGTGTATAGAGAAAGAGAGAGAGTATAGTGAATGGGGGCTGGACAGGGGTGAGCTCTGTCATGAAGATAGGGGTAATCTTAGGTTTACATGTAAGCATTTCAGTTTCATGCTAACTAGTGAAATGTAATTTACATACATACGTTCCTTCGTCTCAGTTTTCAGTTTTCTGTTGAAGCATTATCTAAACAACTAAAACCTATTTTCATTCTCAGTTTACAATGAACCCAAATGTCAGTTTTAAAACATAACTCAACCTCAGGTTTTTGAAAACTGGAACATCCTACATCATTTCACATTTTGCATCAAGCCAACTCAGTAAACACCAATTTAAAACCTATTTCCTAGAGTGAAATCAACATCTCATTTCAACATATCAAGAAAATAATAAAACATAATTTGGCTAACTCAAAATCTCAGGTTTTGCATTATCTCAGTTTTAGAAAATAGTTTTCAGATTTATATGTATAACCCCAAATCTGGAAGCCCCCTGTTCTTGACTGATACAGGAACCCTTTATCACGCCCCTGATCTCGGAGGATCGAAAACTGGCCACTGGGCGTGATGCCGTACAAGTCTAGATTGCACTTGTACAAGGCAAAACCATCACAGTTCCTGGTATTTCTCAGAAAACATCGACAATGCAGCAAAATACCATGCAGATAAATTGAAGTCACACAGGATATGAAGAAATGTATCTCTTTATTGATAATCGTAAAAGATTACAAGACTTGCAGCAGAATACAGATTTTACAACTGATTACAAGACTCTTGAATAGCCAACTGAATGTATATACTTGCCTTTTGGGCTACAACTGAATATACCGACTTTTTTTACAATGACTTGTAATTTGGCTACAATCTCACTGGTACAATTGAGTATCCACTATTCCATACATTATGTCCCGTATAGCAGAAGACATCGTCTTGAAAGAAGAGCTTCTGCACACCCATCTAATTCATCGATGCCAAACACTGATCAATGGATTTTCCCCAAGCATACACCTGTAATATTGCCCACAACGTGGGTCAGTACATCATCAATGTACTGGCGAGCGGTACTGGCCCAACTCACCTAAGAAGACAGCACTAAGTAATCATGTTACAGAACATTATTAACAGTGATCTTTCTCATTGCCTTAGGGTCAATTTCATGTTATAGCCGACAAGAAGTAAAGCATACAAATCTCATAGCCAACATAATTTAAAGCATGCAGTTATCACCCTTTGGTGATTCTTACCCATGGTCGTGTAGCCATCACTGTACATTTATAATACTTACTCTGCCTGCACAAGACATTGTTAGGAACAATATAATGATTCAATATAAATATCACCGTTTAGGTGATTCTTACCAACAGTCGATATCCTTCCCTGTATTTGAGTAATAACTTACTCTGCCTACATAAGACATCATTAGCACCGGACCTATCTATATGAAGGTCACTGGCGACACGCCATCTTGGATCATCTTGGCGAACGGCTAACTCCGAAATGGGGTGCGAATCTATGGAAGGTTTCTGAAACACCGTGCTACTACTTCAGCACCATGGGATTTCAGCATCCTTTCAATGGACGGTAGCAAGCCCCTACTGCAAGTCCTGAAATCCCGATGTCAGTACATCGACACCATCCTTGTTCCCCCAGGACGAACCGGGTTCCATGGCCCAGGAATACCGTTCGAGGAACTACCTTGTATATAAGTTGTCCATGACCATGCAAGTATATACAACTTATCTAAGAAGAAAACATATAATGCATGATAAGAAAAACTAAGTAATTCAGCAACCATTCTCATTCATATTGCCATCTTGCCATCTTGCCTTGAGCCAACGCTCACATCATCTTCTGCCCAATCCAGGGTCTTAGTGAAATCAACATTCTACATTGGCACAGGATAATAGAATGTTGATTACCCAATCTCTTTGCCACATCTTTGATACCATACATCTTTCCAACCAACTCAATGTACTCACCGCCCAATTCCCGGGACTTAGCATCTGTTTAGCATACATTCATTCAAAATGTAATTCAAGCATACTCACTGCCCAATTCTTGGGTCTTAATATCTGTGTTATCATCTATTCATCGAGCCAAAGCTCGATATACTCACCGCCCAAGTATCTGGGACTTTGCCTTCACCTGTCATGCAATTCATTATGACAATGTACAAGCATACAATTCATCGAGCAATACAGCTTACGTTCAGGTGATTAATTATCTTTCATTATCTTTTCGAATTCCATGCAAGGTGTTATTGAACAACTCAATAAGAAACATAGCACACTATCCTTATTTTAAGCGTGAAGCTAAAGGATCTTTGAAGGGTTCAACATTACTCACATTCATAGGACGATTTTCGTCATGATTACATAGCCTTTCAAGCGATCCCTCGCATATTCCCAAGTCCAACAAGGCTTCATCAAACCAACCATCCATTATAAGACATCTTACGAGTCGGGGCACTACACCCTTCTCCTTAATTAAACTCTACATCATACAAAACAACTCAAGCCAACTTAGGATATAACATAAAACCAATTCAAAGGAACCAAGCCACAAATCCAATCCAATTTTCAGTGAACTTAACATACTATCTCAAGTTAACATTTCATTCAATCTCCTTGAAAACCAAAATTCAAACTAAAACCCAAAACACATCACAGTTGGTCCCAGAGGTGTAAACTATTATCCCACACATGCTCACATATTAATAACAACAAATTAATTATTAATTATCGAATTAAAACCTAATTAAACTCAGAATTATAATGAACAGTACATTGTATCAGAAAATCCTATTTTCGAACCCAATTTCCTATTTGAAAAACTATCACAACAAATGAATCAAAAGGGGGTCATGTGTGCCAGCATAGGGGGTCAGTGTGTGTCCACAATGTGTCACCAATTATGTCCAATTGTGTCAAAACATGTGTCAAAACCTGTGCCAGAAAACCAATGAAAGCACTGTCTCGTGGGGACATGTCGAGCCATATTGGACACGACACATCGTATGAGAAGCCACGTGCTCGTATCCACATGTAGAGTAGGGGTAGGGCTAGAGACTAAACACCCTGACACGTGTCCACAACGTGTCTGCAAGAGACACGAAGCCCGTGTCAGAAGCCACAGTTTGCACGTAACAGTGCAGTGCAATTTCATTGCACTCGTGTTTTCGTGTCCGACACGACACGAGGTGTCCTAAAACTCGGGGGGGTCTGTCAGTGATGGTTCCTACTCTGTGCTAAGTGGCACGTGTCCACGTGGCCTACACAGGAAGAAATTGGGCTCGGGTAGCAGGGCACCCGAGCGGCTGTGTCGTGCAGCTTGTTCAGTGTGTACAAAAACAAAAAGTTGTTCTATTACAAACTTTTGAAAAGAGTACAAAAGTACAATTTGAATTCTGGGGAAGTACAACTATAGGAATATGATCAGAAGACGATCACTTTATCCCTTGGACTATGTAAACTTGAAGACTAGAGCCTCTGGAGAATGCAGCAGTAATTTTACAAGAGTTCTTGATCTCTCAGTGTGATGCCTTAACAATGATTTAGAAACTCTATTTATAGAGTTCTGGAAATAACTGTTTTAACAGTTATTCTGATGTGCACGAGGCTGGGTTGCTCCACATTGGATTGTGCCAACCTCATGTTGTGCCAACTTTCATTCAGTTATCAGTCGTGTACTAATTGTATTTAGACGCGTGGCATCATATGATTGAGATGCGCGTGGTCGTGTACAGGACAGTAGACACATCTTGAGAGATTAGTGACATGTGTGCCATGTCATCCTGCTTTGAAAATGAAAATTATCTCAACTTTATCAGGTTGTGCGAGCTTCAGTCAACAAGTTAAACTGCGTCTGATTAGGCTGCGCCTAGACATGTGGCAGCTTTTGAGAAATAGTTATTTAAATTACGCCTAGGCGCCACTAAGGATTTTTTTTTGATTGCGCCTAGGTCCAACTCATAATACATACAGGACAGCTGTCAACCAACTCTCCTCGAGCGGCACAATTCGAGGAATTCAAAGAGATTTTCCATTTTTACTGTGCTGTTAGTTGTCAGTACTGTTAGGCAATTATGACCATTAAATATCAGACGCCACGTAGATTTTGGTGCAATATGACTAGGCACAGTCTGATATATGGTGCACCCTGATCAATGGCGAAGTTTGATCTCTGAGCTCCATATTAGTGGCACAGCTTGATTTTTGGGGCACAACTCGATTGCTGAGTAGTAAATACATGGCGCAACTTGATTTTTAGGCCCTACAAGACCCCCTTCAAAGTTTTCAAAACTTAAAATATTTCAAAGTTTTGAAATACTTTAAATTTATAAAAGTTTTGACTGAGTCAAGTTGCGCCAGTCAACACCCGGTCATCACAATTAAATTTCTTTCTCGAAAATACTCAATCTCCTCTTTGTCTTTCCGAGTTTCATTGATGATTTTCAGTTTCCCATGAGGAATATGAAGAGTCAGTTTGGTGATATATATGTAGGGGTTGATCTTTGTACTTTATTCTTCACTTCTGTACTTCGATGATGCCTAAGAAGAAGGAGATGGAGACCAATGCTGAAACTGAAATCAAGTCCCCTGAAGCAAAACCTGATGTTACGCCTTCGACTTATTTGTTAGAGGCTGACCCGGCATTGAGGGCGATGAACTTTTTAGACTGTTTCGGTTATAAACCAAACAGTCTTCAATCGCTCGAGTGGTAGGCCATCCTCTGAAGAGCGCAGCGATTCGGAAGGATTCCTTAATCTGATGCGTCGCTCGGGGATCCGCAATATACAAGAATTGGACGCCACCCTTCGTCAGACCGATGAAGACAAGAAAAAGGAATAATATTTAAGCGTGCCAACTTTTTATTCTCTTTTCTTGTACCACCCATCTTTATGCAATAAAATCTATAATTTCTGATATATTGTGTGGCTGTGATTTCAAATGGCGCATGTAGATGTGTTTCTTTGGCTAATTCAATGCTTACTGTTTCATTTGAGAGACACATGGCAGCCATCACATAGTTTTAAGCGCCTATTGTTTAGTTCTTTCCCAAAATAGGCTCCTAGAATGACGTGTCTGTTTTATCTTTAACACTTTAAAAAGGATAACCATAAACGAAAGAGACATTCATACTTTCTCAAAATAAATGGCTTCTCATAAGGTCTTACTATCCATAAGTTCACTTGCGCCACTTCGTCCTGATGCTATTTGTTTGCATGTTGCGCCTTCAAAAGTTGGTAAGTTCAAAGAACCAATGGTTTTTACATATAAACATTTTATTTTGCACCATTTTTGTGAAGATAGGTATTAATTCATAAAAATAAAGCTCATGTCGTACATGCACGCTTGAAATTCTGAGCATAAGTGCGCACTTCAATCAGTGTTTGACTTCGGTTAGAGGCACGTATTATTGATATGAACCTGTTTGATCAGCGCAAACTGTCGATGTACGCCTGTGCTTCTGAGAATAGGTGCACATTGCTGATATGATCCTGTTGGTCAGCACACTGTTGATGCGCGCCTGTGCTTCTGAGAATAGCCACACATTGCTGATATACGCCTGTTGATCAGCGCATTCTGTTGATGTGCGCCTGTGCTTCTGAGAATAGGCGCACATTGCTGATATGCGCCTGTTGATCAGCGCATACTGTTGATGTGCGCCTGTGCTTCCAAAAATAGGTGCACATTGTTGATGCGCATGTAGTTTTGATAGATTTTACTGACTTTTCTTTTCTTTGTTCATATTTGCAGAAGTTTGGTTGACAAGTTTCTTCAAAACTGGCATTGGTGATTTGGATGCTACAAAGAGCATTCTTTTGACACCCACATCAGACAGCTCATGTGATTTTGACACTCAAATCAGACAGCTCAGGACTCTTCATGTTCAAGAAGGGTCTTTCTCAGATGGTAGGAAGAGCCTTTATACATGAGAGTTGGATGGTGGAGAGATAGAATTAAGAATCATATCACAAGGGTGATCTCATTCCTAGTTCCCAAGACAGATCGTCTTTTCTCCACCAGTTGTATTGACAGCAGTTTATCTTTGAACTACTGTACTCTATGGTTCTCCTCTCGTCTTTCTGAGAGGGAAGACCAAAGTTGATTCTATTGTCTGGCTCGTTGCTTCAGGTCGAGGCGACAAGGAACTGGCACCAACAAATAAGAAGATCCAAAGATGTAATAGATCTTCATTTGTTATATTTAGAATGAAAATCTGAGTGTAGTAGATTTCCATCAAGATGTACCTATATTTTTAAAGAAGGAATAAAGAATGATTTTCTCTTCTTTATGATTTGATTTTGATGTGGTGATATGGAAAATAGAATCAAGGAGAAGTGAAGATGTGACAAGTTGCTGAATTCAGAAATATAGAGAATATGAACTCTAGTTATGAAAAGTGAACAGTCACATTAATTTTCGAGGAAGAGACAATGAATGAACAATCGCATCGGATAATGAACGATCAGTTATAAATGAATGAACAGTTATAAATGAACGAACAGTTATAAATGAACGAACAGTTGGGCTTCTTTCAAAAAGTCACATCAGTTCTCGAGGTTGACTATCTAGTTGTTCTGTCTATATATTGAACAAAACTTTCGTAGATATTGTCAATTTCTTTTCTTTCTGTACAAAATGTCCTCCAAGGATTTTCTCACTCCGAAGATTGAAGGAAAGACCGAGATGCCCCTTGCTGAGCCTCCAGCGCCTACTCAGAAAGAAAGGGGTGAAGGTTCAACTGCTCCTGCACTAGGATAGGACTTGATTGCCAAGCTAGTGGAGCCTGGGAAGACTGCCGAAGAAGAGGCATTGAGGATGGCTGCCTGTAAGTTTCTTGTGAGTTCAGACAATGAGATGCTTGAACTGTTGGCAAACTATGTATTTAATCATGAAGGATCGGGGCCTCCTCCCCATCCTTAATATCATGTAACTTCATTCTACTTTTGAATAAAATAAACTTTTATTTACATCATGTCTCTGAAATAAAGTACATTTTGCTTTTATACATAATATTTCTTGAGAAATTTGCCATTGATAGGCATCATAGCAACTCTGCCATCCATATCTGTTAATTGATAGGCTCAATTTGAAAAAACTTTATTTACAACATATGGAACTTCCTATTTTGCTTCGATCTTGCCTTTGCTCATATGTGTCATAGTCATAGAACGTCTGACTGTAAGAACCAACTCGCCTTTCTGAAATGTTCGCACTCTAACTTTGTGATTGAAAGTTTTTGAAATCTGGGCTTGATAAAGTTCGATGTGTTGTTGAGCTAGTAGCCTTTTCTCGTCAAGCGCCTCTAATTCTTGAAGTCGAAGACGATCATTATTTTCTATAGTAAGCTCATTAGCAATGATGATTCTCAATAATGGAATTTGAATCTCCAGAGGTAAGACAGCTTCACATCCATATACTAGAGAAAACGGTATACAACCTGTAGGGTTACGGACAGTAGTGCGATATGCCTATAGACATTTTCTAAGTTTATCACTCCAATTACATTTGTTAATAGAGACAAACTTTTTAAGGAGTTTGATAATGGTCTTATTGAATGCTTCAGCTAACCCGTTAGCCGCAGGATTATAGACCGTAGAGGCGACATTATTGATTCTGTTGTCATCACAGAATCTATTAAACTTCTGGCTGATAAATTATGGCCCATTATCATGGATGATTCGGCAATGGACACCAAATCTGTATATCACATGATGTTTGATGAAATTAATGACACTACTAGTCTTTACTTCAGCCAAAGGTATAGCTTCTGCCCATTTGGAGAAATAATCGGTTATAGCTAAGATAAACCGATGTCCTTTAGATGAAGGAGGATTGATAGGGCCAATTATATCCATACCCCAAGTTTCAAAGGGCCATGAGGCAGCAGTCGGATAAAAAAATTTCGATGGTTGGTGAATAAAATCTGCATAAATTTGACATGCACGACATTTCCTTGCATAGTCAATAGCATCTGATACCATAGAGGGCCAGTAGTAACCCATACGTCGAATACGATCATGTAGTTTAGGACCAGGCTGATGTGCTCCACAAACACCATCCTGAGCTTCGCACAATATCTGTTTTCCTTCATCACCAGCAAGACATCTCAAGAGTAACCCATCAAAAGTTCTTCGATAGAGAGTTTTAGTAGTATGATTATAATAGAATCGAAGCGATCGACGACGAATACTTGTAGCTTTCTTAAGATCTTCTGGCAATATGTCATGTATTGCAAAATCAATGAAAGGTGTTCTCCAGTCCTCACTAAGGACATTGACTTCAGTTAGATTGCTGAATTCAATGTTGTGGTTGTTTTCAACACAAAATAGTTCTCTATTAGAGATAACAACCATTTTTTGCCTTTTGACTGGTAGTGCCAACACTGCAGCTAGGTTAGCTAAGGCATCAGCTTCTGTATTGCATACACGACATACATGCTCGATAAAGAATCCTTTGAACGAAGAAGCTATTCTGATTGCTGCTTCATGGTATGGTACCAGATCTTGATTTCGGACTTCATATATGCCTCTAACTTGATTAACAATCAGCTTAGAGTCACCATATACTTCGAGATATTCAATATTCAATTGTTTGGCTAATTGGAGTCCAATGAGCAAGGCATTGTATTCTGCTACATTGTTAGAGCATGATTCATCTAAAGAATAAGCCCCTTGAATAGCTAATCCATCGGGTGAAATGAGAACAATTCCTACTCCAGCAACAAGAGTACCTCCAGGTCCAATTCTAGAAGCTCCATCAAAGAACAACCGCCAAGTAGAAAACTCTTCTGAGATCATATTTGATTCCAATGTTTCGTCTGGAATCTCGCCATAGAGTTTAGATATTTTAGGGACAGGATGAGATGCTAAGAAGTCAGCAAGTGCCTGACCTTTTACAGACTTTTGAGGAACATAAACCATATCATATTGTGCTAATAATATGGCCCATGTGGCAAGCCTGGAATTGAGTGTACTTGGCTTTTTTATTACGACCCAAAGAGGATTGACTCTGGATATGACATGAATAGTTTGGCCTATGATGTAATATCTTGTCTTCTGCACAGCAAACATTAAAGCTAAACATTCCTTCTCCACCGGACTATAACAATGTTCATCTCCAATCATCGTTCGGCTAAGATAGTAGATGGCTTATTCATGACCTTCCTTGTTCTTCTGAGCTAACAAAGCTCCCAATGAATGATCCATTGCTCGGATATACATTAAGAAAGGTCTTCCTGAGATCGGTGGTACAAGAACCAGTGGACTCATTAAATACCGTTTTATGTCATCAAATGCTCGTTGACATTCTTTCGTCCAAACGAAAGATACATATTTCTTCATTAATTGAGTAAATGGTCTGTAACGTCCAGATAAATTCGAAATGAACCTCCTGATGTCCGCAAGTCGACCTTGGAATCCTCGTAGCTCTTTTAGGTTGCATGGAGGACGTATTTCTTGAATGGCTTTGATCTTCTCGGGATCAACGTGTATACCCTTAGAGGTAATGACGAAGCCGAGAAATTTGCCACTAGAGACACCCAAGAAAGATTTGGTGGGGTTCATTTTGAGTTGATGCTGGCGCATTAGATTGAAAATAGTTCTTAAATCTTGAATGTGATCTTTCTTCAGACGACTTTTGACAGCAATATCGTCCACATAGCATTCGACAGTCTTTCGCAGATGATCTCGAAAGATAGTACTCATAGCCCGCTGGTAAGTTGCATCTGCGTTCTTAAGACCAAACGGCATGACTGTATAACAGTATACTCCACGAGGAGTACGAAAGGAAGTATGTTTTTCATCTTCTGGATTCATCCGGATTTGATTATATCCGAAAAACCCATCCATAAAAGAAATTCGTTCGAATCCATATGTATTGTCGATCATGACATCAGTAATTGGAAGAGGAAATTCATCTTTAGGGCAAGCATCATTAAGATTCCGAAAGTCTATGCAAACTCGAACCTTTTCGGTCTTCTTCAGAACTGGTACAACGTTGGCTACCCAGTCAGGATGATGTTCTTCTCTGATAAAACCGCAAGCTATAAGCTTTTTGACTTCGTCATCAATTGTATCCATTATTTCAAGCTTGAATCGCCTTTGTTGTTGTTTAACCAGCTTGGCATTCGACAAAATATTAAGTTTGTGAGTTACAACTTGAGGATCTAATCCCGGCATATCTTTATTACTCCAGGCAAAGACATCAATATATTCACAAATAAGGTGTATTAATTCTTGTTTATCATCCTCTGAGAGATTTTTGCTAATGAAGATTGGTCGTGATACGCCCTCCTCTCCAATATCGATTTGGACTAGTTGATCCTCAGTAGGTGGTTCTCGTTGTTCAAAACGAAGTTTTTACTGATTGTCCATCCTTTGTGCCCAAGGGTCCTCTTCAGGATCTTCTTCAATGTCATCTTCGTCATCTTCCGAGAATTCGACAGACACCATGTTAGAAGATACTATCACCCTATGAACATGACCAATGCTGGTATCAGAATCCCATGAGATAGAATCAGAAGAATTAGATCGTTCTTCTTCATCAGATTCGGAAGGTTCCGGAGTTGGAATTGGTGAAGCATAACCTAGTCCCCGTTTTATTTTACTGTGGTATTGTTGTGATTTTCCTTTTGGAATAGCAATACGAAGAGAAGTTTGCCTTCCTTTACCGTTGTTAAGGCCTGTTCTGAAATTATAGTCCATTTTATGGATGATTGCTTTAGATTATGGACTATAGCGGCATAATTGTAGCCTTCCTGTATCATCTCTGTTATCGTTATAGAGCATAATTTTTGGTTCCTCTCTTTTGTTGAAGAATACAGGCTTTTCATCTTACTTTCGAGACGGTACTAAGAAGTACGACTCTTGTATTGAATCCAGTGATACCATATTTCGCAGAGATGATACGACTTCTATTGTAAGTGATTTAAAACTATCTAGCATATCCAAATAACATTGAGTATAGTAAGAGACATCAGTATACTGCAAAGAAGATACATTATTGATTTTTATACCATTATTTACAATAGGAACTTTAGCCTTAGCAGGCTTAGTCAGATTGATGACAAGAGGGGGAGAAGAAGAACGAGAAGGAGGAGGGGGCTTCTTACGACGAAGGTCGATTACAAGCGGCTCAGAAGAGGTGAGCTCCCTTTGTTCCTGACTATCACCAGGAAGCTGTTTATCATGGAAAGAAAGATAGATAGTCAGTGGTTTGGAAGACCGAGGATAGGAAGTACGTCCTTTGACAGGAATTACCATAGTTTCATTCGGCACACTTTTCTATTCTTCATCTGTATCCATTGCTAGTACCACCTTCATGAATTCCTCTTTGTACATGCGAGAATCGTTGCAGTATGCTTCAACTCCTTTGAAAGGATTCAGATCCGCAACTTCTTTTTGGACTTCTCCATTACCATCCACATATTTGAAACATTGGTGGAGAGTAGAAGGTACAATATTGTGTTCATGGAGGAATGGTCTTCCTAACAAAGCATTGTATGAGCCATGATTGTCAATTACATAGAAAGTTACCTTTGTACGAAGATTGCCAATTTGAAGTTTCAGGCATATCTTCCCCAAAGGTTCACTTCTTCCTTGATTGAACCCCAAGATGGTAGTGATAGTTGTAGAAAGGTTATGCACTGGGATCTTCAAAGCATCTAGCAAAGACTTTGGCATGATACTAAGAGCAGACCCTGGGTCAATCAGAATACGATCGACTTTCATGGTGTCCACATACCCCGTGAAATAGAGAGGACGATCATGACGATTGTCTTCTAACAACATGTCATCTTGTGTAAAAGTAATATTGGGCATTAGTTCAAATATACTATGACAATGTGCACAGCTGACTGGTTCCTTTTCTGGCTTTTTGAGAAGAGTAAGACAAGCATCAGCCTGCATCAAAGCTTCACTTAACGTTTCTTGAGTTTCTTTTGAAAGACGTAAGAGTTCAAAGATTGACAATCTTGCTGGAGTATTGGCCAATTGAGCCAATAAGTCAACGTTATATGGCTTTTCAAGTCCAAAAGACGAGGACTTTTTCAATGCTTTGTCAAAGCGAACAAGTTGTTTTCCTTTTTCTGCTGATGTCGGTTTAGAAGGAGTTGGTTCAGCCACCGGCGGGGATGTAGATGGTATATTCTCAGCAGGAGAAGATGATGTAGGAGGAGCATCAAGAGATGGAGCAGAATTCTCTTGAGTTTTGGGATATTTCTGAAGATAAGGTTTTCCTGATCTAGTACCAATCAAAATTTCTTCTTCCGCTACTGGTTCGAAGGATGCCATGTTACAGCTCTTGGATTTAGTTTTGGAGTGCTTCTTTTGCTTGGAAGAGGAAGGTGTTTCAAAATCTGTTACCAGATCTGGATGAATCCACATGATCTCCCCACTGTCAGTTGATAGCAGAACAAGACCCTCATTTTGGGGAGGTGGAAGATTCACGATCTCGAGAGTAGTTCTTGGAATAGGGACAACACCATCTTGCACAAGTTGTGGTGGAAAGTCACCAAACTGTACAGAAACAACATTAGCTGTCACCGTTTTCTCATCTTGCTACAGAGTAATTGCTCCAGAGTTGACCAACTCCTGGATTTTTTCCTTGAGCACGTAGCATGCTCTGGTTGGATGCCCTATAAATCTGTGATAAACATAATATTAACGGTGATCAGTTTTACCCACTTCTTTTGGCCGTTTTGCCTCTAGCAGTTGAAGCTTTTTGCTTTTGATCAAGCAATCAAAGATACTTAAAGTATCATCTTCATCAAAAGAATACTCTTTTTTTGGACGAGTTATTTTCGACGGTGGTGCTGATGGAGTGGGTGCTGTCTAAGTAACATTGACAGCCAAAGACTCCTTGCCCTTGAGATTGATGGCCAATGTTTCTTTACCCTTGCGATTATTCTTGCGATTATTACCGCCGGGTGTAGAATTTTCATCTTGGTTAGGATGAGTCATCTGAACTCCTAACTGTTTAAACTTTTTGGTACTAACCTCTGCTGCCTTAGCATTCACAATAAAAGAAGGCCAATCTTTAAATTTTGTAGCTCCCGTCCACATACTGATAATATGCAACAAGTTTGATTTACAAGTGTCTATCGTTACAGCAGATGGAGTTCCTAAAGGCATTTTGAGTGCCTCTCGGCGGAATCTTTCAATAAAACTCTCCGTGGATTCATTGTGCCTTTGTTTAATCTTAATGAGGGCAGACATTATCATGTCGTTGACTCTCTCATAAAATCGTTCCAAGAACATTTGCTTGAAACCAGCAAAAGAAGTTATATAGCCATCAGGCAAGCTACGATACCAGTCGTATGCGGTGCCGGCTAAACAACCGACGAACACTCTGTTAAGGAGAGCATCATTTGGCTGTAATTGGTGTAACACCCAGTTTTCTGAAATTGGGATATTTTTGAAAATTTATTATTTTTATTATTTATTAGTGGTATTTTAGTCATAATATGATTTTGGGTGATTTTAGTTAAGTTAAACTATTTTCTAAGTCACGACTTATGACTTTGTGACTTTACTAGTGTAACCCTAGAGATTTCATAACCTAGAGACTAACCATGATCATGTGAGCCTAGCCATAGGTTTAGAACATCAAATTAGGGCTTTTTGGCCTAAAGGGTATTTTGGTAATTTTTTAGGATTTATTGGAAATTATTTGGATTTATGTGTTTTATTATTATTTAAGTGTCATGAGAGTCCCTAACCTAGTTTAGCCTAATCTAGGGGTTAGCCATTAACCTAGAAGACTAAGTGTAGGTATTTACTTTATGTTGTAAATATCTTAGGATTGAAATATCTAGATATTTACCTTGAGATATTCTTGAAACCTAGAAATATCTTCAACCCTTTACCTAGAAGTCTTTTCCTTCACCATGAAGCAACCCAAGGACACCCCCCCTACCTCTTGGCTGGCCATAGGACTACCCCTTCCTATATTAACCTATCATTCCATTCATGATCAATTTTTACATGAATTAAACCTAGAAAATCCACCACCTTCAAACCTTGATAACTTGATCAATTTTGATCCAAATCACCTCTAGTTTCTTGCATTGGACTCCCCTACACTAGAGGGTACTAGTTAGGGCCTGCTATCGAGGATTTCGTGAGCTTTGTGCATCACCAAGTTGAAGTGGACACCCCCCCTCTCCTTGTTTTTCTATTAGATTGCATCAATAGGTAAATGTCCATAAACCATGTTAATATTGTGTTTTCTCTTCATATTTGCATGCATCTAGGTACTAGGGAACTGAGGGTCAAGTTTGGTAGGATTTAGAGTTGGTTTGGTGTCCGTATCGGACACGTATCCTAGGCTAGGAAACAGTGTTTGGTGAAATGCCACTTAGGATTAAACTTTATTATTTTGCAAAACAAAATATATTTTCTGGTAGCCCTAGACATGTAGGACACATACCAACTTGACTGAGCACAAAATCTTATCGTGTCCGTGTCCAAATTGGACACGAACACACTGCTAAAAACACACTGTGACACTGCTAAAACCCGACTGTTTGACACTTCCTGTCGTGTCCACACGTGTCGTGGACACGATACAGGAACTTGGACACGTGCCCTGACACCCCACCTATCCTAGGACATGACCACGACACCATAGGTTGCACACACGTGGCCCTAGACTGGTCGACACGCGTGTACGATGCAGCACGACAGTGCGTGCGGCTCCCCTGCTGCTGCACATCTCGTGCTCGCTGCACGTGACACGTGGATACGTGCCACTTGGCACAGAGGTGGGGGCACCCTCTGACAAGCCCCCCCTCGAGTCTCACAACTTCTCGTGTCGTATCGGACACGTAGTTAGCTCTGCACTGATTCGTGCACTGTACTAACACGCGCACAGTTAGGCTCTGATACGGGCTCGGACACGACGCTGTGTGACACTTGGACACGAGACAGACACTGGGACACCTAGCCTGACCCTAGGCGAACCCACACGCGTGAGCACGAGACACATGGACACGTGTGTCGTGTCCTACACGCGTGTGCACCTTAGCACGATACTGTGCACTGTAATTTACCCGATTTGGGTTTTAGACTCCTGGACACGCCGTGTCGTGTCGTGGTGGACTCCTATGGACACACACGACACGTACACGTGTGGGAGCTCGATTACCAACCACTAGTTTCGAGTCTTAGCTCGTGTAGGTGCGTGAATTCGGATTACCTACCTGTCGAATTCACAGTCCACTGTTCTCAGGTTTTAGAATTTTCCAGTTTTTGCAAAAATGGATTTCAAACCCGATTTTGATATAATTTATACTTTGTAATAGTGTATTTTAGTATGTATATATGTAGTATATATGTATGTGTGAGTGTGGGTGAGTTTTTATGGTATTTGGTTATGTGTCTAGGTTGTTGTGTATGTATATACATACATATGTATATATGAACTTGTGTGTGTGGGTTGGGGTGATTCCTGTTTCAAGAAATCTGAGACTTCCTCCCCTTCCTGTTTTCTATTTCTCCCTCTCTCTCACTGTTTTTTGTCTCTCTCTCATTCACTCTCTCCCTCTCATTCTATGTCTCTCTCACTGTCCCTCTCTCTTTCACTCTCTCTCTCTCTCTCTATTTCCCTCTATATATATATATATATATATATATATATATATATATATATATATTTATATATATATATATATATATATATATATATATATATATATATATATATATATATATATATATATATATATATATATATATATATGTTATATTATATACAACTATATATATTGGTATATATATAGTTGAGGGATTCATTTATGGGCTTATATATATATATATATATATATATATATATATATATATGAAAATGTATATATATGAATGTAGGTTAGCTATATATATATATGTATATGTGTGGGTATTAAATATATAGTTGGATATGTATGTAGGTTATGTATAAGTGAGAATATAGGGTATATGGGAATTACATAGGCTATAGGCCTATGTGGTTATGTTTGTATGTGTATATTATATATAGGTTATGTATATAGTTATTGGTATATATAGTTAGGCTATATAGTTAGGCTATATAGATAGGCTATATATATAGTTAGGCTATATATATATATGTTTAGCCTATATATTGATAATATATATAGATATGGTAAGTTGCATGAATATATATATGTGTTTGCCATTGATTGTAAAAGTACAGAACAATTATCGGAGGACTGAACTTAGACTCACAATACAAACTCGCTCGTACAAAGAAAGCCTAGGGACGAAAACCTAGGTACAGCAGTCTAAGTACGATTGTTTATTTTAGATTCTGGGGGGTGACGATAGAGGCTCGGGAAAGCGACGGCCGCTCTGCCTTACTCCTTGGACGATCGGTACGCAGCCTTGACTCGAGGAAGATCTGCTTGGTCGTTGACGAAGAAATGTCTTCTTGCTCTCTCTCTGATTGCTCTTCTGGCTTCTCTCTCTCTCTGTGTATATTCTCTCCCTGACTATGGGGGAAGTCTCTCTGTGTATACGTATTCTTCTCTGGTTTCTTTTTGTATATCTCTCTTGCGGGGGAATAGCACCCTGCTATTTATAGGGATGGAATGTGATCATTAGGGTTACCAATGATTGCTTCTTAGAGATGGCGGCGGCCTGTAGATTATTCAATCTAGGCCGTTCATCTTGAGCAGGCAGGATCTGGGCCATTAATGATGATTACGCCAAATCATGTCAGTCATTAATGTTGATTGCAATAAATCTTCATCATGATGATTTGCTGATGTCCGTAAATCTTAAATGAATCAATTTAATTCAGTCTCTTGCCACGTGTCCCAGATTATTGGGATCTGACCCAAGATTTGATTATCTTTAGGACACGTGTCATGTCATCGTTGTTGAGCCGCATGAGGGGTGCTCATATTCGGGCCGCATGAAGAGTGTTCCTATTTGGGCCGCATGAAGGTCGTCAGGACCGAGCCGCATGAAAGACTTCATGACCGAGCCGCATGAATAGTCTCTATACTCGAACCGTATGAAGGTTGTCATGACCGAGCCGCATGAATATGTTCATGACCGAGCCGCATGGGGGTCTTCATGGTCGAGCCGTACGAGAGTCTTCGTGACCGAGCCGCATGGGTTTCTTCATGGCCGAGCCGCATGGGGGACCTTCATGATTGAACCGCATAGGTTTCTCTGCACTGGCCGTGTGGACTCGTTTAGTCTGGCCGCATGAACTTGCCTCGAAGCTGCAAGGATTTTCTCCAATTCCCTAGGAAGATGGCGCTCTTTGTGTCAGTCATCATGACTACTTTACGTCGGGGTTGTCAGCTGTCAGCTGTCAGCCGTCAGAGCATTAATTATGTTTGAATGACGCTGGAGTACAGCTGTTCTGAGAAGACACGTGGCTTCCCTCTGCTGGCCGCATGGAGTCTACTCTGTGTTTGAGCCGCATGGGACTATTGAGCCGCATGTATCTCTGAGCCGCATGGGCTTTCTGAGCCGTATGGGCTTTCTGAGCCGCATGGGTTTTCCTGGGTCCTGTGCCGCATGAAGAATGGGCCGCATGCGGAATGTCTCATGACCGAGCCGCATGAAGGACGTCTCATAGCCGAGCCACATGAAGGACGTCTCATGATCGAGCCGCATGAGGAATGTCTCATGACCGAGCCGCATGAGGAATGTCTCATGACCGAGCCGCATGAAGGACGTCTCATGATCGAGCCGCATGAATGACGTCTTATGACTCGCATGAGGAATGTTTCGATCAACCTGTGCACTCGTTTTGTGGGCCCGGGTATCCAGAGCACACGAGTACGAAGGTATTATGTTTGCTCCCTGATGTGGGGCTAGTAAAAACACTTGCCCTCAATCTTTGTTGGGAGACTCTTGAGAACCACCCCATCCGTTTGCCGCCGGGGGCTGGACACGGGCGGTTCTGTACAATTTTCCACCAGAAGCCTACTTAGCGGGACGCTATTGATGGTCAGAGGTTGGGACAGCTGACTGAGCTCGATGAGCCCACGCTGCCCTAGACTTCTTCGACTTAGCACCCGAAGGTGCGTAATAGGAAGAGTCCAAGTTTGGAAGAAGGGAAGAGAAGTTGGTACCCTTTTCAAAGGAGGCAAGGGGGCTCTATTTTATAGAATGGAGTGAGCCCTTTCTTCTTCTCCTTTCCGATGTGGGACTAAAAGCCATATTTTCCATGCTTCTACAGGACCCCCTTCAAAGTTTCCAAATTGCAAATTTGGAATACTTTGAATAAGAAGCATGGAAAGTAGATTTGTTTAGGTGTGGCAATCCAATCAGAGGTAGCATGGAGGTTTGGGTACTTCCGCTGGGGATTTTATGTGGACTTATCATCCTTGGCGTACCTTGGTTTTAGGTACAGATAATAAGTTGAGAGAGGGAACCATCATATTTACTCAGAGGTGGTATGTAAATATGAGGTTGATGGTAGAGCTTTCCTACTCAGAGGTGATATGGACATGGTAGGAGTGAACTCAAATGAGGATACATAGAACAACTCAGAGGTGTTATCAACGTGGAAGTTCTATGCATTGGGTGAAAGAATGCTATGGAACAGCTGGGCTCCAAAAGCATGTGATGATGAGGAAAGATGTGGATGTACAAGGGGACCTAGTACGGCATTTGTGGTCAGCAGAGGACACTTGTGGACCTATTATCCTTGGCATACCTTGGTTTTAGGTACGGATAATAAGTTTGATAGAGATACCTAGAACAACTCCGCGGTAAGGCGGATATGGAGGTTCTTGGTATCGGGCAAAAGAATGCCATGGAGCAGCTGGGCTCCCGAGGCATGATGAGAAATTTGCGGTCAACAGAGGACATTTGTGGTCGCCTGAGGACATTTGTGGTCAACAGAGGACATTTGTGGTCAACAGAGGACATTTGTGGTCAACAGAGGACATTTTGTGATCAATAGAGGACATTTATGGTCAACAGAGGACATTTGTGGTCAACAGAGGACATTTGTGGACCTATTACCCTTGGCGTACTCCGGTTGTGGGTACAGATAATAGGTCGAAAGGGGATCATCATACTTACTCAGAGGTAATGAGGACATGGCAAGTATGAAGGTTTCTTCGACGGAGCCTTCCCATTCAGAGGTAATGAGGACATGACGGGAGTGGGCTCAATGAAGGAGGGCACATAGAATGACTCAGAGGTGATAAGGACATGGAAATTCTATGTAGGGGTGATTTGTTTTTTGGCGGAAATGGGACGACTCAGAGGTGATGAGGACATGGTCGTCTCGGAAATTCGTGGATCCGTTACCTTCGTTGTGCACTGGGAGTGCAGGTATTAGATCATGAGGGAGGATCTCTTGTAGGAAGAAAGTTCAGCGGTATGATTATACATGACTTTCTTTTAAAAGAGTGACCGGGATGTAAGTTCAGGGGTACCGATGGGCACATAACTCGACAATCCATGAATGTTGGAATCAAAGTGTAAGTTCAGAGGTACCAGCAGGTACATGACTTAGGAATTTGGGATATGTTTATGGAAGAAGGGCATGAGTTCAGCGGTACACGCGGGTACATGACTCGAAAATCTGTGAATGTTGGAATCAAAGTGTAAGTTCAGAGGTACCAGCAGGTACATGACTTGGGAATTTGGGATATGAGTTCAGCGGTACAAGAGGGTACGTGACTCAATAAGTTGGAAAATTAGGGGGTTGAGTTCAGTGGTACCAGCGGGCACATGACTCAAAACTCTGGAAAATGTTGTTTAAACATAGTATTTCTTCAGGAACTTGCCGTTGACGGGCAACATGAGCAAGTCTCCGTTCTGCTTGGCGAGGCGGTAAGCACCATTGGAGAACACGGCCTCGATGATAAATGGGCCTTCCCATTTTGGCTGGAACTTGCCGGTGGTCTTGTGTGTCATGACCATTGGCCTCCTGACTGCCAAAACAAGATCGCCCACTTGGAATGTTCTGACTTTGACCTTTTTGTTGAAGGCTCCTGAGATGCGTGCTTGGTATAATTCGATCCTTTGCTGAGCTAGGAGGCGTTTCTCATCTAAGGCCTCTAACTCTTGTAGTCGACGTCGGTAGTTATCATCCGTTGTCAATTGATAAGTGAGGGCGACTCGGAGTGAGGGAATCTGAGTCTCTAATGGGAGAACTGCCTCACTCCCGTACACCAGAGAGAATGGTGTATTCCCGGTGGCTGTTCGAACCGTGGTACGATAAGCCCATAAGCACTCGCCGAGCTTCTCGTTCCAGTCGCATTTGTTGGAGGAGACAAATTTCTTGAGGAGTTTGAGGATTATTTTGTTGAATGCCTCTGCTAACCCGTTTGCTGCCGGGTTGTATGGTGTTGAAGCGACATTCTGAATGCGGTGTTTGTCGCAGAATCGGTAGAATGCGTGGCTTATAAACTGCGGACCATTATCATGGATGATCCTTCGGGGCAGTCCAAAGCGGTAGATGACATGGTGCTTTAGGAAGCTGATTACGTTCGAAGTCTTGACTTCGGCGAGTGGGACAGCTTCTGTCCACTTTGAGAAGTAATCAGTGATCGCAAGTATGAAGCGATGTCCTCGGAAGGAAGGTGGGGTGATTGGACCAATGATATCCATTCCCCATGCTTCGAATGGCGAGGATGCCACTGTCGGATGTAAAAATTCGGATGGTTGGTGAATGAAGTCTGCGTGGACTTGGCAGGCCTTGTATTTTCTGGCATAATCTATCGCATCAGCCACCATCGTGGGCCAGTAATAGCCCATCCGGCGAAGGCGATCTTGCAGCTTAGGGCCAGGCTGATGGGCCCCACAGACACCGTCATGAGCCTCTCGTACGGCTTCTTTGGCTTCTGCGTTTGACAAGCACCGAAGTAGTAATCCGTCGTAGGAGCGGCGATATAGCATTTTCGTCTCTGTATCGTAGAAAAATCTGAGAGAACGTCGTCTGATAGAAGTAGCCTACTTCGGGTTCTCGGGTAGGATGTCGTAGACCACGAAGTCTATGAATGGTTGTCTCTAGTCTGGCGCTTCGTCGATTATCTGAGCAGAATAACTCGCCATGGCTTGAACGTTGTTCTTGGGGCAGACCAGCTCATGGCCGATTACATCGACCGAATGATGAGAGTGGTTTGGCACTGCTAGAGAAGCAGCCAGGCCTGCTAGGGCATCAGCTTCGATATTTTGGAGTCTGGGGACGTGTTCGATGAAGAATCCCTCGAATGATGAGATAATGTTGATCGCTATTTGGTAGTAGGGGATCATGTCTTCATGGCGGACTTCGTACGCCCCCCGAATCTGGTTGACAATTAATTGCGAATCGTCGTATGCTTCAAGGTATTCTACCCCCAGTTCTCTTGCGAGTTGGAGGCCAATGACTAAAGCGTTGTACTCGGCCACATTGTTAGAGCAGGGTTCCGTGAGAGAGTAGGCGCGATTGATCACTAGCCCGGTAGGAGAGACCAATACTACTCCGACTCCGACGACGATTTTTCCTTTGGGTCCGGTTCTTGAAGCGCCATCGAAGAACATTCGCCATATGTTATCGTGGGTGGTTGTATTTGAATCGGCGACCTCATCTGGGATTTCTTCATATATTCTGGATGATTTCGATCCTGGATGGGCCGCCAAAAAGTCTGCCAGGGCTTGACCTTTGACAGCCTTCTGCGGGACGAAGACCATATGATAGGGGAACAGCAATATCGCCCATGTAACGAGGCGGGAGCTGAGTGCCCCTGGTTTGGTCATGAGAACCCTGAGAGGGTTGATTCGTAAGATCACATGTATGGTTTGCCCCGTGACATAGTGCCGCGTCTTTTGAATGGCGAATACCAGGGCGAGGCATTCTTTCTCCACAGCGGTGTATCGGTGTTCGGGCCCGACCATCATTCGGCTGAGATAGTAAATGGCCTGCTTGTGGCCTGCGTCGTTGTTTTGTGCCAGCAGGGCACCGAGGGAGTGTTCCATTGCTCGTACATAGAGCAGGAATGGTTTTCCAGGGACAGGGGCCACCAGGACTGGAGGATTTGATAACTATTCTTTGATGTCATCGAAAGCGCGCTGGCATTCCTCGTCCCATACGAATGAGACTCCCTTCTTCATGAGGTGGGTGAACGGTCGGCATCGCCCGGAGAGGTTGGAAATGAACCTCCTGATATAAGCTAGCCTCCCTTGGAGGCCTCTAAGTTTACGGAGATTTCTCGGGGGACCCATCTCCATGATTGCCCTCGTTTTCTCGGGGTCTACATGGATACCCCGTGCAGTGATGATGAATCCCAAGAACTTCCCGCTGGATATGCCCAAGAACGATTTTGTAGGGTTCATCTTCAGATTGTGGGCTCGTATTAAGTTGAACACCGTTCTCAGGTCTTGCAGATGATCCTCCTTACGGCGACTCTTGACGGCGATGTCGTCGACATAGCATTCCACTGTCTTGCACAAATGTTCTCTGAAAATGATACTCATGGCTCGCTGATATGTAGCACCAGCATTCTTTAGACCGAATGGCATGACTGTGTAGCAGTATGTGCCAATCGGGGTTCGGAATGAAGTGTGCTTTTTGTCGTCGGAAGACATCTTGATTTGATTGTACCCCGAGAATCCATCCATGAATGACATACGTTCAAAGCCGCATGTATTGTCGATCATGATGTCTGTGATAGGAAGGGAAAATTCATCTTTGGGGCATGCCTCGTTCAGGTTGCGGAAGTCGATGCAGATTTGAATCTTCCCATTCTTCTTGAGGACGGGTACTATATTGGCGACCCAATCAGGATGTTGCTCTTCATGAATGAAGCCGCTGGCTATTAACTTGTTGACTTCAGTTTCGATCACGTCCATGACGCCTGGGCGGAAGCGTCGTTGTTGCTGCTTGACTGGCTTTGCATCTGGCCGTATATTGAGTTTGTGGAGAGCGATGTCAGGATTTGACCCCGACATGTCTTCATAGCTCCAGGCGAATACATCAATGTATTCTCTGACAAGTACTAACAGCGATTCTCGTTCTTCGTCAGTTAGGCTTTTACTGATAAAGATCGGTTTTGGAGAAGATTCGCTGCCGAGATCCACTTGTATGACCTCATCTTCGGTAGGAGGTTCTCTCAGTTTGAACCGCTTTTCCCATTATGCATCTAATTGCTGGGCCCATGGCTCTAGCTCAAGGATTTCGGAGATGTCTTCGTCTTCCTCGTAAGCGTCGGTGAATGCCATGTTGACTGACATGACTTGTCTGAACACATCTCCGATGTTGGTATCTGAGTCAGAAGTCGGTGATCCGGTTGAATGTGACTGCCAGTCGCATTCTTCATCTGAGCTTTCAGGGGTCGTAGTATGCGTTACATACCCTAAACCGCATCGGGTTTTGTTATAGTAGTTCCGTGGTTTGCCCGCCGGGGCTGGCGTCTTCAAAGGTAATCGTCGTCCAGTGCCGTAGTTCAGTCCTGGCGTTGTCTCTAGATCATACCCCTGTTTCTGCATGAGATATTTGGATTGAGGGCTATAGAGATACAGAGGCAGTCTTCCGGCATCTGACCCGAAGTCGACTTCTTCCATGGCGAGGGGATGCGGGTTGTTCGTCCGGCCGAAGATGATTGGGTGGTCCCCTCCCTCGATTATTTGGTAAGCATCTTCTACTGGAGTAAGTTGGATAGCGGTGTAGACATTTGTCACCTGTGTATGTAGGTGAGTGCCTATACCGTGTTCCATAGCATACATTGTACATAGCTTATTGAGCTCGGTGTAGTTCAAAGATAACCCTTTATTGATGAAGTAAGGTATCTTTTCTAGAGGGATTACATCATCTGCAGAGGGAGCGTCAGTGTGGGCAGCCACATACTTGGCTAGCTCTGGTTCCTCTTCGGCTACCCCTTGTATGAATGAAGATTGAGAGGGCGTTCTAGTCAGCTTGATCTTCAGAGGTTCAACTGACGGAGCGGAGCGTGGGGTTGTCAGTAGACTAGCAACCCCCAGTCTGGCACTTGACGTGGAGCGAGGGGTGGCTGGTTCACTTGAAGTGTCAGACCTCGCATCGAGGTGATGACCCTTCTTAGGAAGGCATATTGTCAGCAGCTTGTCGGAGGGATTGAGCTTCCCTGTTTGGGGTTGACTGACTCTCGGTAGTCGGATTGTTAGTGGCCCCGTTGTGGGTCTCGGTGTTTGGCCGGACCTTGGAAGCCGGATTCTCAACTGCTCTTCCTATGCCGAGAGGCTGATCGCATCCTTACGCAGCGTGGCCGTAAGGGGTGCGGAATTGCCTGGTTTGTGAGCCTGGAGGTGGATTGTCAGAGGTTCTTCTGATCCCGTGGTTGCTTCCACATCAGTTTGTTTATTTCCTCCTTCAAGGTGCCTCTTCGACTTTTCGTATAGGCAGGAGTCCGAGTAATAAGATTCGACCCCTTTGAAGGGATCAATGTCAGCAAATTCTGTCTTCACGAAGCCGTGCTTGTCGACATATTTGAAGCATTGGTGTAGCGTGGAAGGCACGATCATGTAATCGTGTATCCAAGGGCGCCCCAAAAGGATGTTGTATGAAGTGTCGGCATCTATGACGCAGCAAGTGACTTCTGATTGGAGATCGCCAATCTGACATTTCAGACAGATCTTCCCGATTGGGTAGCTCTTATCCGAATTGAACCCGCTGATGGCGGTGTTTGTAGGGGTCAGGCGATGCATCGGGATGCGAAGATGATGCAGTAGTCCTTTTGGAATGATACTTATGGAAGACCCAGGGTCAATGTGCATCCGGTCCACCTTTATGTCGTCGATGTAGCCTGTGTAGTATAATGGGCGATCGTGTAGATTAGTCTTGATGAGCATGTCTTGTGGAGTGAAGACGATGTTGGGCATTGCTCCCGTACAGGCACTGTCTTGGAGGTCTGCGGGCTGATTTTCTTCCGTGAGGTTGACCTGAGCCAGGTACACGTCGGCATTTTGAAGTACATCGCTCAAAGCTGTGCGAACATCCTTCGAGAGCCTCAGGAGTTCATATAAGGACAATTTAGCCGGTGTATTGGCCAATTGTGCCAAGATGTCGAAGTTGTAGGGCCTCTCCAGCCCCTGAGATGTTTCTTTTCGGAGGGATTTGTCGAAGCGAGTCTCCTTCGGCCTAGGCTTGTCGGTCGTCGAAGGCTGAGCCGGTCCCGGAGCATCCGTGGTAATGGGCGGATGATTATCAGTCGAGTTTTCCGCCACAGGTTGAGATTGTGCTCCGGATCGAGTAACAACGACCGTGACTTTCTCTTCATCTGCTGAGGTGGTACGGCAGGATCTGACTTTTCCACTTTTCTTTTTAGAAGATGGAGTGGACTGAGTTACCTCGTGGACTAGGTCCAGATGGACCCACATGATTTCCCTTCGTGATGTGGTGAGAGGTACTAGACCAGCAGCTTGAGCAGGCGGGAGATTAGCAATCTCCATCGTTGCCAGAGGGATGGGTATCACCCCATCCTGGGTCTCGGTTGGAGGGAAGCTGCCGAATTGTACGGACACCATATTAGCTACCACGGTTACCTCCTCGAAATCGATGGCCAGAGCGTTCGAATCAATGAGGTTCTGGATATATCGTTTCAGTTGGTAGCAGTCGCGCGTAGCATGGTGGACGTAGCGGTGGTAATGGCAGAACTTTGGGTTCTCCAAATCAGCCGGTCGAGGCTCCCGTCTTGGTGGAGGAAGCTGAATCCTATCTCCTTGTATGAGCATGTCCAAGATAGGCTTGACGTGACCGTCTTCAAAAGAGTAAGTGATTTGAGGCCATTGTTTGTCCGCAGGTTGCGACTTAAGCTTCTGGGCTGTATCGGCCACCATAGCCTGCTTGCCTCTGTTGTCCCGGTTGTTGGAGGGACTACCCCCATTGTCGTTGGTGGTGCTGGGACGATTGCCTTTGTTCTCTCCCTCTGAGATATGTAATCCCAGTTGACGAGCCTTCTTTAATCGTTCTTCGGCACTTGTAGCACTAATGATAAAAGCCTTCCAGTCCTTGAATTGACTCTCGTCCATCCAGAGACTGATTGTTGGGAGTAGTCTCTTTTGGCAAATTTCGATCAAGGAGGAGTCCGGGTTGCCAGATGGTAACTTCATTGCGGTTTGACGAAACCGCTCAATGTAATTCCTCGTCAGCTCTTTCTCTCCTTGAATGACATCCTTGAGGGTAGACATCGTGACGTCCTGCCCTACCTCATAGAACCTCTCCAAGAACAGGCGTTTGAAGCCAGCGAAGGAATGGATGCAATTGTCCGGCAGGTTGCGGTACCAATCGAAGGCGACTCCTTCCAATGCCCCAATGAATAACCGCGTGAGGATAGCGTCATCATGGGGGAGATGGTCGGTAGTGACCTCAAAGTAAGTGATGCACCGACTTGCTGAAGTCTTGCCATCATATGGGTTGATGTTGAACGGCTTATATCTTGGTGGAAATGGAACATCCCTCCATTCAGCAGGATATGGTTGTCGTATCCGGAGGTCTTGAGAGTTATCTCTTGCGTGGAACATGGCTCGGAGCTCTTGAACTTCTCTCCTTACTTCTTGGGTCTCATCTGTCGCAGTCGGAGCCGTTACTTCGGGAGGATTATTGCCCGGGTTTGGTGCCGCCGAATTTGAATCTACGTTGATTGGGGGACCCGTGCTTGTCTGGCCAGGTGTGACCCCCTGCAGATTAGGAAGCGCCGCTTTGATCTCGTCTACAGACTTGACCAAGGCGTGCAATATAGCCTCCAAAGTGTCGATGCACTGGCGATCACCAGAACCGCCTTGATTGCTGTCTGTCATGAACACCGTCTTCACATGAGGAGTGACGGAAGGAGTGGTGGAGGATGTACCCTCCGAGTCGTACCCGTGCATCGAGAAATCATCAGGATATGTGGGGATGTTCTCTTCAGGTTCAGACTCGGAAGGAACACTACCCCCGACATCGGAGCTTGCTTCGTCTAGGATGTCCTTGGGGACGTCGGTATCTGTTGTATCCGTCGGAGGATTTGCTTCCTCCAGTCCGTATTCTTGGAATGTCGGATTGTCGTGGATGTTTGGAGGAGTGCTACCCCCAGTTCTGACGACCCCCAATGTTGCGGACGACGAACTTCCTACTGCAGCAGTTTTCGTCTTCGAACGGGTGTGTTGAAATACTCCAGTAGAGGATAACCCTTTTGACGATGGTTTCTTAGCTGCAGTAGTTGACACCTTTGGGCTGGAGATGCTCATTTTCTTCCCTCTTCCCTTGGCGAGAACTTTCTATGCGGACTTGCAGGAGACAACAGGAGGTGCCTCATCTTCTGAGCTCGGGTGATGTAGTCTTTGGAAGACGGATGGCCGGTCTTCCGTCACCGCCGCGTTGCTGCAATAGCAGTTGACGATGATCTGGGTGCATTGATTTCCGTGTGAGGGCTCTTTACACCCCGAAGCTCCTTCTCTTTCCTTGCGTTTGTGGAGGATAACCTCACGCAGGTCAGAGGAACCACTTTGTCTGTTTGTCGCCGGGGGCTGGCCTTGAGTGGTTTTATACAACTTCCTATCAGAGGCCCGCGTGATAATCAGCGGGACGTCCCGATAGTCAGAGGTTGGGGCAGTCGTTTGGACTTGATGAGCCCGCGCTGCCCTAGACTTCCTCCTTTTAGCACTTGTGGGTGCGTAATAGGAGGAGTCTAAGTCGAATACCACAGAGTCTGGATTATCATCCAGATAATGATCAGAGTCAGGACCGCATGAGAGCCGGTCGAAGACTGATCGAGAGAAGCGTGGGACGGATGCTATGCGGCTAGCATTGGGTACCGTGCAGGCTGTCTGCATGCGGCTGTCTTTTGTTGTAGGATGAGTCTTTATGCGGTTAGGAGTCACGACCGTGCAGGCTGACCGTATGCGGTTGGCATCTGTGGCCGTATGGGTTTTCTGTAAGCGATTGACTTTAATAGCCGCATGAGTCTCATCCGTGCGGTTGGCAACTGTAGCCGTATTAGTTATGCGGCTGACAGATGTGGCCGCATGAGTTTTCTTTATGCGGTTGGCGGTTGTAGCCGCATGGGCTTTCTCCCTGCGGCTAATACTCTTCTGCGGCTCGGACCGCGTAGAGTTCCTCTTTGCTCCTGCAAGTCCAGCATCATAGTGTTTTCTTCTGCCGGACTTGGGGACAGCAGAGTTGTCTACGGTCTGAAGTGGGGCCGCAAGGGAGTCTTTCTCGCCATCTTGAGCAATAGAGAGCACCCCATCAAGGGCTTGCGGAGGAGCAAATAATTTTGGCCTCCACTCTTTGTGAGCCTTTATGGTGCGGGTACGCTTCTGGACCGGGCCAGTGCTACCTTCAGAGAGCATCTCTTCGAACGCCTGTTGGTCGAAGCGTACGACCATCTTCTATTGTGTAGAGCCAAGTTTGGCTGCGTCCGATTGTGTCACCAACTCCTCAGCCGTGGAGAAGTTAGTCCCCAGCAGAGTCGCCATCGTGTTTGCCATTGATTGTAAAAGTACAGAACAATTATCGGAGGACTGAACTTAGACTCACAATACAAACTTGCTCGTACAAAGAAAGCCTAGGGACGAAAACCTAGGTACAACAGTCTAAGTACGATTGTTTATTTTAGATTCTGGGGGGTGACGATAGAGGCTCGGGAAAGCGACGGCCGCTCTGCCTTACTCCTTGGACGATCGGTACGCAGCCTTGACTCGGGGAAGATCTGCTTGGTCGTTGACGAAGAAATGCCTTCTTGCTCTCTCTCTGATTGCTCTCCTGGCTTCTCTCTCTCTGTGTATATTCTCTCCCTGACTATGGGGGAAGTCTCTCTGTGTATACGTATTCTTCTCTGGTTTCTTTTTGTATATCTCTCTTACGGGGGAATAGCACCCTGCTATTTATAGGGATGGAATGTGATCATTAGGGTTACCAATGATTACTTCTTAGAGATGGTGGCGGCCTGTAGATTATTCAATCTAGGCCGTTCATCTTGAGCGGGCAGGATCTGGGCCATTAATGATGATTACGCCAAATCATGTCAGTCATTAATGTTGATTGCAATAAATCTTCATCATGATGATTTGCTGATGTCCGTAAATCTTAAATGAATCAATTTAATTCAGTCTCTTGCCACGTGTCCCAGATTATTGGGATCTGACCCAAGATTTGATTATCTTTAGGACACGTGTCCTGTCATCGTTGTTGAGCCGCATGAGGGGTGCTCATATTCGGGCCGCATGAAGAGTGTTCCTATTTGGGCCGCATGAAGGTCGTCAGGACCGAGCCGCATGAAAGACTTCATGACCGAGCCGCATGAATAGTCTCTATACTCGAACCGCATGAAGGTTGTCATGACCGAGCCGCATGAACATGTTCATGACCGAGCCGCATGGGGGTCTTCAAGGTCGAGCCGCACGAGAGTCTTCGTGACCGAGCCGCATGGGTTTCTTCATGGCCGAGCCGCATGGGGGACCTTCATGATTGAACCACATAGGTTTCTCTGTACTGGCCGTGTGGACTCGTTTAGCCTGGCCGCATGAACTTGCCTTGAAGCTGCAAGGATTTTCTCTAATTCCCTAGGAAGATGGCGCTCTTTGTGTCAGTCATCATGACTACTTTACGTCGGGGTTGTCAGCTGTCAGCTGTCAGCCGTCAGAGCATTAATTGTGTTTGAATGACGCTGGAGTACAGCTGTTCTGAGAAGACACGTGGCTTCCCTCTGCTGGCCGCATGGAGTCTACTCTGTGTTTGAGCCGCATGGGACTATTGAGCCGCATGTATCTCTGAGCCGCATGGGCTTTCTGAGCCGTATGGGTTTCCCTGGGTCCTGTGCCGCATGAAGAATGGGCCGCATGAGGAATGTCTCATGACCGAGCCGCATGAAGGACATCTCATAGCCGAGCCGCATGAAGGACGTCTCATGACCGAGCCGCATGAGGAATGTCTCATGACCGAGCCGCATGAGGAATGTCTCATGACCGAGCCGCATGAAGGACGTCTCATGATCGAGCCGCATGAAGGACGTCTCATGACTCGCATGAGGAATGTTTCGATCAACCTGTGCACTCGTTTTGTGGGCCCGGGTATCCAGAGCATACGAGTACGAAGGTATTATGTTTGCTCCCTGATGTGGGGCTAGTAAAAACACTTGCCCTCAATCTTTGTTGGGAGACTCTTGAGAACCACCCCATCCGTTTTCCGCCGGGGGCTGGACACGGGCGGTTCTGTACAATTTTCTACCAGAAGCCCACTTAGCGGTACGCTCTTGATGGTCAGAGGTTGGGACAGCTGACTGAGCTCGATGAGCCCGCGCTGCCCTAGACTTCTTCGACTTAGCACCCGAAGGTGCGTAATAGGAAGAGTCCAAGTTTGGAAGAAGGGAAGAGAAGTTGGTACCCTTTTCAAAGGAGGCAAGGGGGCTCTATTTTATAGAATGGAGTGAGCCCTTTCTTCTTCTCCTTTCCGATGTGGGACTAAAAGCAATATTTTCCATGCTTCTACAATATGTATCATATATAGTTGGATATATATAAGGTATTATATATAGATGTAAATGCCAGTGCACTAGATATGTTAGCCTATGGTATTCATTTATGAGCCTATGGCTATGAGGTTAGGCTTTAACCCCTGTTTGACTAAAGTTGACCAAAGTCAACTATTGGTCAACCATGACCTAATTGACCTAGAATTGACTTGGATAGACTTAAGAGGACTAGTTGACTAAAGTTTGACTAACCCTAACTAGTTGATTAGGCTTGACCATATGGGTTATATGGATAGCCCTATGTAATTTAAGATATGTATGGGGTTAAGTGGTATACTTAGGAGTTGTGTCATGATTGGTGTTAGTCTTAGGGGTTGACTAGAAGTTGGCCATTAGTCAAGATTGACCTAATTACCTTGTTGACTAGTCTTATTTGACCAAAATCTTAGTTGGTCTAAGTTTGACCTAGACTTGACCCAGATTGATCATTTTGAGTAATATTTGACTAGTTTGTTTTGAATGTTGACCAAGAGTTGATTTTAACCTAGATTTGACTAACCTTGACTTGTTTGACCTTGTTTGACTCTATTTGACTTAGTTTAACTTTTTGTGACCTAATATGACTTGATTTGGCTTAGTTTGACTGTAGAGTTGACCAAGTTTGACTTTGACCTAGATTGGCTTAGAATTCATATAGATTGCATTGTAGATTTCATTACCTTCATTTTGGACATGTCATAACTGTATTACTCTATTTTAGGACATTGTGACCCTGGTACAGACATCTGATATTACACTACTCTTTCCAGAGTGTCAGGCGAGTACATTCTCTGATAGTTCTTTCATTACTTGTCATTTACTGTATTTCAGTTCTAGTTAGCTATATGTGATTCTCTGTACAAACACGATTAGTATTGCTGTATCCATTACATGCGACACTCATTTATTCATGTCTGGCCTCAATATCTGGAATCACTACTGGCATCACCCTACTGGAATCATTTCTGGAATCATTGGCTGGACTCATACTGGTTGTAGTGTTGGATTATGGATTCATTTGTGGGCAGGGAAATACTTGAGTAGACATGTGAACATACCTAAAATCTGGAACCACCTCCCTTGGAACTATTCTGGAATGCTAGCCATCCCACACTTGGCCGAGTGTGCGATGTGCCTGATTATCCCTAGCCGTTTACATGTTGATCTCAGTATTTTAAAACACACTGTTAGAGTATAGTCTGGACTTACCCTGGAATCATGGATCACTACTGGACTCATTTTTACTGGACTCATCTTGTACTAGAATCATCTAGTATTGGATTATATGGACTGGACACATTGGGATTACATTTTATACTGTCTGGACTTATACCATGATTATTCTAGTTCAGCTAGTTTACTACAGTCTTCTTTGCCATGTTTTCTTCTCTTGTTAGTTACTTTACTTTCCTTGTACCCTCACTGTTTCTCTACATCATTATCTATATAAAACTGCCATGCTCATTTATATAACTGTCTAAAAACTGCTTTATAGTTTTTGTCATTTACTTGGAATTTCTAGATGAGATGTGCTCGTTCCTGTCCTGATTGGACCTGTTGAAAATATTACAGATGATACTCCTGACGACACATGCCCTACTTACCATGGACCTGGCGAGGGATTAGCTACCTTTGGTTCCGACTCTCAGGAGTGATTCAGGAGTTTAGCTAGTAGGCTTACTTAGCTTTCATGTTTTGAGCTTGTTTGTATTAAACTTGAGATATTGAGTTGTATTAGAGTTTTTTGAGATATTGTTGTTATTATTTTAGTAGTTTAATTTCTGTTGTTGTTAGTTGGTATCTAGATTTTTGTGTTATCTTATCGTGCTTAGACTGTGATTGAGTATATCATATCTTTTACTTGTCCTCCCTTCGGAGTTGAGATCTTGGCAAGTACATTATATATACTGCATGAGATTAGTTAGCAACCTAGGACAGCGTTCTACCGCCGACACTGCGGCGTAGGCTGGACGTACCCACTTCTCGTGCCCCTACACAGGGTGCGGGTCGTGACACGTTTTTAGTGGTGGCCCATGCAGGTCTCGAGTTTATGTAGTGGTATTCGAACTAGAGTATCACTACAGCCTGTGATAGGATTTGATAATAGGCTTAGAGAGAGGATACTCAATCACAACTAGGAAATTTCCAGGGATTTGAATCTACTGACTTTTGTTCAAATCTGTATAATCTATTTCATATTGTCCTTCTTGATACTATCATCCTTGTACCATTATTGACTTCCTTGTTGATCTGTCTTCAGGATGGTGGAGACACGATCACAGCGTCTCGGTCCAGGTGACACCACTGAGAGGTCTGCCACCTCTCGTCCAGTTCACCAGGACCCGGGGACTGCAGCTCCCCTTACTCCAGCTCATGTGGGAGCTTCTGCCACATTTGGGGGTACACCTCTATCTATTCGAGGGACCATCCCAGCTACCCCAGACATGCCTCCCCCGCAGTTTCGTCAGCCTCAGTTTCAGCAGCACCAGCAGTACCAGCAGGAGTACCAGCAGCAGATGCCATCTGGATTTGTGGATGCTGCACAGATGTTTACATATTTCCAGCAGTTCCTAGAGTCGCAGCAGACCCAGCAGCAGCGTCAGACGACGGCATTTACCAGAGGCATTGATGAGGTCCATCAGCTGGCTAGAGCGACGATGGAGAGGTTGGCAGTCCAGCCACAGGGAGGATTGGAACAGCCGCGACAGCAGAAGATTTCGGGCATTCAGGAGTTCAAGAAGATGAACCCCAGGGACTTCTTGGGGACAGAGGGGATTCTTTATGCTGATGACTGGATTGAGCACATTGAGGAGATCTTCCGACTGGCGGAGATACCAGCCGGACTCCAGATAGAGGCAGCAGCCAGCCAGATGCGGGATCTTGCCCGTACCTGGTATCAGACGGACCCGAGAGTAGGCACTCCAGGACAGACATGGAGACTTTTCAAGGAGCTCTTCAAGAGGAAGTTTTTCCTGGATCAGGCAGTCGGTGCTTTGGAGACCCAGTTCGAGAACCTGGTTCAGGGGAACCAGACTGTAGAGGAGTATTCTGGTGAGTTTTGCCGGTTGAGCAGATTTGTGGAGGGCCTTAGCGAGACAGCGAAGGCGAGGAGATTCAGGAAGGGCTTGGTCAAGGAGGTCAAGTCCTTGACCAAGAGTGACAGGAATGCCACCTTTGAGGAGATCCTGACAGAAGCGATGGCAGCTGAGGATGATCTTGAGCTGAAGCTCAAGAGGGGCCGCGACGCTCAGGGAGCCAGTAGCAGTGGAGGTCAGGCCAAGAGGCCTCACATTCAGCAGGCACCTGTTAGAGTTCAGCATCAGCCTCGAGGACAGGATCAGAGGATGCAGAGTTGTGGGTATTACAAGAAAGTAGGGCATATTTGGGAGTCTTGTAGGAGGAGGCTGAAGGTTTGTCTATTTTGTGGGTCTGGTGCCCACAAGATGATAGATTGTCCAGTTGCACCTCCTTATGAGGGTGCTAGGCCACCTGTAGCTCAGCACCAGAGGGGTGGAGCTTTTGCGATGACGGTCGATGAGACCAACGCTGCAGGTGACGGGTTAGCAGATTTGTCTTTCCTGTCCTTCTTTTCCCATCTTGTTGTGTGATTCCATTAGTACCTGTCAGGATATGCTTGTGATGTGCTAGATAGCATAGTTACCCTTTTTGAGACTGTAGAATCATGACCAGTAGGTCTATGATTGCATGTTATCTTTTGACTTTGATTGACTGGGGGTGTGACCTAGAAGGAGTACGACCATCTTAATTTCGAGGACGAAATTCTTCTAAGGTGGGTAGACTTGTAACACCCAGTTTTCTGAAATTGGGGTATTTTTGAAAATTTATTATTTTTATTATTTATTAGTGGTATTTTAGTCATAATATGATTTTGGGTGATTTTAGTTAAGTTAAACTATTTTCTAAGTCACGACTTATGACTTTGTGACTTTACTAGTATAACCCTAGAGATTTCATAAACTAGAGACTAACCATGATCATGTGAGCCTAGCCATAGGTTTAGAACATCAAATTAGGGCTTTTTGGCCTAAAGGGTATTTTGGTAATTTTCTAGGATTTATTGGGAATTATTTGGATTTATGTGTTTTATTATTATTTAATTATTGATTAGTGTCATGAGAGTCCCTAACCTAGTTTAGCCTAATCTAGGGGTTAGCCATTAACCTAGAAGACTAAGTGTAGGTATTTACTTTATGTTGTAAATATCTTAGGATTGAAATATCTAGATATTTACCTTGAGATATTCTTGAAACCTAGAAATATCTTCAACCCTTTACCTAGAAGTCTTTGCCTTCACCATGAAGCAACCCAAGGACACCCCCCCCACCTCTTGGCTGGCCATAGGACTACCCCTTCCTATATTAACCTATCATTCCATTCATGATCAATTTTTACATGAATTAAACCTAGAAAATCCACCACCTTCAAACCTTGATAACTTGATCAATTTGGATCCAAACCACCTCTAGTTTCTTGCATTGGACTCCCCTACACTAGAAGGTACTAGTTAGGGCCTGCTATCGAGGATTTCGTGAGCTTTGCGCATCACCAAGTTGAAGTGGACACCCCCCTCTCCTTATTTTTCCATTGGATTGCATCAATAGGTAAATGTCCATAAACCATGTTAATATTGTGTTTTCTCTTCATATTTGCATGCATCTAGGTACTAGGGAACTGAGGGTCAAGTTTGGTAGGATTTAGAGTTGGTTTGGTGTCCGTATCGGACACGTATCCTAGGCTAGGAAACAGTGCTTGGTGAAATGCCACTTAGGATTAAACTTTGTTATTTTGCAAAACAAAATATATTTTCTGGTAGCCTTAGACATGTAGGACACATACCAACTTGACTGAGCACAAAATCTTATCGTGTCCGTGTCCAAATTGGACACGAATACACTGCTAAAAATACACTGTGACACTGCTAAAACCCGACTGTTTGACACTTCCTGTCGTGTCCACACGTGTCGTGGACACGATACAGGAACTTGGACACGTGCCCTGACACCCCACCTATCCTAGGACACGACCATGACACCATAGGTTGCACACACGTGGCCCTAGACTGGTCGACACGCGTGCACGACGCAGCACGACAGTGCGTGCGGCTCCCCTGCTGCTGCACATCTCGTGCTCGCTGCACGTGACACGTGGACACGTGCCACTTGGCACAGAGGTGGGGGCACCCTCTGACAAGCCCCCCCTCGAGTCTCACAACTTCTCGTGTCGTATCGGACACGTAGTTAGCTCTGCACTGATTCGTGCACTGTACTAACACGCGCACAGTTAGGCTCTGATACGGGCTCGGACACGACGCTGTGTGACACTTGGACACGAGACAGACACTGGGACACCTAGCCTGACCCTAGGCGAACCCACACGTGTGAGCACGAGACACATGGACCCGTGTGTCGTGTCCTACACGCGTGTGCACCTTAGCACGATACTGTGCACTGTAATTTACCAGATTTAGGTTTTAGACTCCTGGACACACCGTGTCGTGTCGTGGTGGACTCCCATGGACACACACGACACGTACACGTGTGGAGGCTCGATTACCAACCACTAGTTTCGAGTCTTAGCTCGTGTAGGTGCGTGAATTCGGATTACCTACCTGTCGAGTTCACAGTCCACTGTTCTCAGGTTTTAGGATTTTCCAGTTTTTGCAAAAATGGATTTCAAACCCGATTTTGATATAATTTATACTTTGTAATAGTGTATTTTATTATGTATATATGTAGTATATATGTATGTGTGAGTGTGGGTGAGTTTTCAGGGTATTTGGTTATGTGTGTAGGTTGTTGTGTATGTATATACATACATATGTATATATGAACTTGTGTGTGTGGGTTGGGGTGATTCCTGTTTCAGGAAATCTGAGACTTCCTCCCCTTCCTGTTTTCTATTTCTCCCTCTCTCTCACTATTTTCTGTCTCTCTCTCATTCACTCTCTCCCTCTCATTCTATGTCTCTCTCACTGTCCCTCTCTCTTTCACTCTCTCTCTCTCTCTCTCTCTCTCTCTCTATATATATATATATATGTTATATATATATATATATATATTTATATATATATATATATATATATATATATATATATATATGTTATATTATATACAACTATATATATTGGTATATATATAGTTGAGGGATTCATTTATGGGCTTATATATATATATATATATATATATATATATATATATATATATATATATATATATATATATATATATATATATATATATATTTTATATATATATATATATATATATATATATATATATATATATATATATGAAAATGTATATATATGAATGTAGGTTAGCTATCTATATATATATATATTTATATGTGTGGGTATTAAATATATAGTTGGATATGTATGTAGGTTATGTATAAGTGAGAATATAGGGTATATGGGAATTACATAGGCTATAGGCCTATGTGGTTATGTTTGTATGTGTATATTATATATAGGTTATGTATATAGTTATTGGTATATATAGTTAGGCTATATATAGTTAGGCTATATAGATAGGCTATATATATAGTTAGGCTATATATATATGTTTAGCTTATATATTGATAATATATATAGATATGGTAAGTTGCATGAATATATATATGTATCATATATAGTTGGGTATATATAAGGTATTATATATAGATGTAAATGCCAGTGCCCTAGATATGTTAGCCTATGGTATTCATTTATGAGCCTATGGCTATGAGGTTAGGCTTTGACCCCTGTTTGACTAAAGTTGACCAAAGTCAACTATTGGTCAACCATGACCTAATTGACCTAGAATTGACTTGGATAGACTTAAGAGGACTAGTTGACTAAAGTTTGACTAACCCTAACTAGTTGATTAGGCTTGACCATATGGGTTATATGGATAGCCCTATATAATTTAAGATATGTATGGGGTTAAGTGGTATACTTAGGAGTTGTGTCATGATTGGTGTTAGTCTTAGGGGTTGACTAGAAGTTGGCCATTAATCAAGATTGACCTAATTACCTTGTTGACTAGTCTTGTTTGACCAAAACCTTAGTTGGTCTAAGTTTGACCTAGACTTGACCCAGATTGATCATTTTGAGTAATATTTGACTAGTTTGTTTTGAATGTTGACCAAGAGTTGACTTTAACCTAGATTTGACTAACCTTGACTTGTTTGACCTTGTTTGACTCTATTTGACTTAGTTTAACTTCTTGTGACCTAATATGACTTGATTTGGCTTAGTTTGACTGTAGAGTTGACCAAGTTTGACTTTGACCTAGAATGGCTTAGAATTCATATTAGATTGCATTGTAGATTTTATTACCTTCATTTTGGACATGTCATAACTGTATTACTCTATTTTAGGACATTGTGACCCTGGTACAGACATCTGATATTATACTACTCTTTCCAGAGTGTCAGGCGAGTACATTCTCTGATAGTTCTTTCATTACTTGTCATTTACTGTATTTCAGTTCTAGTTAGCTATATGTGATTCTCTGTACAAACACGATTAGTATTGCTGGATCCATTACATGCGACACTCATTTATTCATGTCTGGCCTCTATATCTGGAATCACTACTGGCATCACCCTACTTGAATCATTGGCTGGACTCATACTGGTTGTAGTGTTGGATTATGGATTCATTTGTGGGCGGGGAAATACTTGAGTAGACATGTGAACATACCTAAAATCTGGAACCACCTCCCTTGGAACTATTCTGGAATGCTAGCCATCCCACACTTGGCCGAGTGTGCGATGTGCCTGATTACCCCTAGCCGTTTTTATGTTGATCTCAGTATTTTAAAACACACTGTTAGAGTATAGTCTGGACTTACCCTGGAATCATGGATCACTACTGGACTCATTTTTACTGGACTCATCTTGTACTGGAATCATCTAGTATTGGATTATATGGACTGGACTCACACTGGGATTATATTTTATACTGTCTGGACTTATACCATGATTATTCTAGTTCAGCTAGTTTACTACAGTCTTCTTTGCCATGTTTTCTTCTCTTGTTAGTTACTTTACTTTCTTTGTACCCTCACTTTTTCTCTACATTATTATCTGTATAAAACTGCCATGCTCATCTATATAACTGTCTAAAAACTGCTTTATAGTCTTTGTTATTTACTTAGGATTTCTAGATGAGATGTGCTCGTTCCTGTCCTGATTGGACCTGTTGAAAATATTACAGATGATACTCCTGACGACACATGCCCTACTTACCATGGACCTGGCGAGGGATTAGCTACCTTTGGTTCCGACTCTCAGGAGTGATTCAGGAGTTTAGCTAGTAGGCTTACTTAGCTTTCATGTTTTGAGCTTGTTTGTATTAAACTTGAGATATTGAGTTGTATTAGAGTTTATTTGAGATATTGTTGTTATTATTTTAGTAGTTTAATTTCTGTTGTTGTTAGTTGGTATCTAGATTTCTGTGTTATCTTATCGTGCTTAGACTGTGATTGAGTATATCATATCTTTTACTTGTCCTCCCTTCGGAGTTGAGATCTTGGCAAGTACATTATATACACTGCATGAGATTAGTTAGCAACCTAGGACAGCGTTCTACCGCCGACACTGCGGCGTAGGCTGGACGTACCCACTTCTCGTGCCCCTACACAGGGTGCGGGTCGTGACAATTGGTCAGTCATCACTTCAAAGTGATTAATGTACTGACTTGGAGAAGTGCTGCCATCAAACAATATCATGGTCGAAAGCTTGTATTTAGGAGAAAATGGAACCTTCTTCCACTCTGTAGGATATGGTTGCTTTATGTCCAATCTTTCTAGGCCATCTTTCTGCTTGAATGCCTCAAACTGAGTGCGTAAGAGTTTCACAGCCTCATTAGCATCCCCTGATGTTTGGGAATTAATAGGCTAGTTAGAATTGTTGGGAGGAGAAACAGCATGATAATTACCACCTCCAGTACCAGACTGACTGGTATCAGCTTGAATTGGCATAGAAGCAACCTGAGGAGGCAGTACCCCCAGACTAACAGGTACAGAAGATGCTACAAGCTCAGGATTTATAGCAGGGTTTATAACCGATAGCACTGTATGTTGTGCCACGATTATAGTATGCATACTTGCGACCATCTCAGCCATGGTCTTCAGCTTTTCCTCTAGTGCAACAATTCGTTGCTCTTGATTGGCTGTACTAGAAGCATCCTGATCTTTCATAATGGTATATGCCGTCACTTCTCTTACTGCTATTGACGAGATAGTTTGTTCAGAACTTTCACTATCTACATCAAACTCTGATAAAGAGTCATCTCCCACATGAGCAATGGGGAGATCTTTTTTATTAAAGACACCTTGATTCAAATTTCGATTTCTTGATCTGGTGTATTGAAAGACCCCTTCACTGGATGCATGAATCCGATCTAGGTATTGCTGACTGGGATTACGGGACGCATTACGTCTTGGACGTTTTCCACCCCCAGTGCCTTGAGAAGTCATGTTAACAGAAGCATATAACAGCTCGTCTTCGTCTTCTATTATAGGTTCAGGAGTTGAAGCATAGTTTAGACGATCGAAGATAGATCGTCGATCTGATTGGCAACAACACTTGATGACGACTTCATGAAGGCAATGGCGATCTGAAGAGTAATTTAGAGGTGAAGGAGACATCCCTGCGATCTCCCGTCTTTGTGTAAGACGGTCCCGGAGATCAGTTACCACTACAAGGAGAGAAGAAGTCAGAGGAACATATTCCTTAACGATGTTAGGAACATGTCTCCTATTCTTCAGATTTTTAGTACCTTGAGTATACAAAGAGGTACTCAACTCATTAGCATAAGTGGTTGGGTATTTCTTTTCAAACTTTAGCTTCTGGTACAGATTGGCCTTTGGCATAGGGTTCTTACGTTTTACCAAAGTTGATACTGGTTTACGCCTATTGAAATAAGCACGTAAATCAGAAAATTCTGCTCCAGGTGTCTCTGTTTGTGATACCATCAATTTTCCTTGCTTAGATCTTGAAATTTGCAAGGTTGGAAGATCTTGACCAGACCCCATAGGGGTAGGCAAGATGCCTCTTTGATCAGTATTATTTCCGATATCAAGGATCCGAAGACCTCTGTTTAAAGGAATAGAATCTAATATGTCTTCCTCTGAGTCATAAACCAGAAAAGTTTGAAAAAGACCAAAGGGTGTTTTCCTTTATTTTGTAGAGGGTTAGCTAAGAAGCATTTTCCTCTATTTTGTTGTTGAACCGTCTTAGACGCAGCTTGCGCGAGTTGAGGAAGTGTCAAAGGACCTTTTCTTTTGTTCTGTCAAGTGCTAGCACTAGAACATTGCTTCTCCAAGTTCAGAACAGGAGAAGAAGAGGGAATAGCCAAAAGACTAGTTCCCTTGGATTGTGCCAGAGCAGCATGATGTGCAAACTGCGCCTGGGTAGCAAGATGAGTAGGTTGCGCTCGGGCAAAATGGGCCACTGATTGCGCTTTGGCAACAAGATGAGTAGGTTGCGCTTGGGCAAAAGGGGCTACTGGTTGCACCTTGGCAACAAGATGAGTAGGTTGCACTCGGGCAACAGGGGCCACTGGTTGCACCTTGGCAACAAGATGAGTAGGTTGCGCTCGGGCAACAGGGGCCACCGGTTGTGCCTTGGTAACAAGATGAGTAGGTTGCGCTCAGGCAACAGGGTGAATAGACTGCACCTTGGCAGCAAGCTGAGTAGGTTGCACATGGGCAATAGAAGCAGGCTGCGTGTGGGCTACTTAGGCGGATTGCGCCTTAGCCACTGAGCGCTCAGGTTGTGCCTGGACAACAGCAACTGTGGGAGACTTAGGAGTCCACACAGTCCTGTTCTTGGTGATAGCCACAGTACGCATGTTGCTCTTGGTGTTAATCATATCCTCGTAGGCTGTCTGGTTGACTTGAACAACCAGAGTCTTCTGCGTCTTGCCGATCGACGCAGTATCACATTGAGTTGTCACCTTCTCGTCGGAGGAGAAAGTCGTCCCCAGCAGAGTCGCCATTTTGTCTGCAAAAACAAAAAGTTGTTCTATTATAAACTTTTGAAAAGAGTACAAGAGTACAATTTGAATTCTGGGGAAGTACAACTGTAGGAATCTGATCAGAAGACGATCACTTTATCCCTTGGACTATGTGAACTTGGAGACTAGAGCCTCTGGAGAATGCAGCAGAAATTTTACAAGAGTTCTTGATCTCTCTGTGTGATGCATTAACAATGATCTAGAAACTCTATTTATAGAGTTCTGGAAATAACTGTTTTAACAGTTATTCTGATGTACTGTTGCGCAATATTGGGTTACGCCAACCTCATGTTGCGCCATATTGGGTTACGCCAACCTCATGTTGCGCCAACTTTTATTCAGTTATCAGTCGTGTACTAACTGTATTTAGACACGTGGCATCATGTGATTGAGATGCGCGTGGTCGTGTACAGGATAGTAGATACGTCTTGAGAGATTAGTGGCAAGTGCGCCACATCATCCTGCTTTGGAAATGAAAATTGTCTCAACTTTATCAGGTTGCGCGAGCTTCAGTCAACAATTTAAACTGCGCCTGATTAGGCTACGCCTAGACATGTGGCAGCTTTTGAGAAACAGTTGTTCAGATTGCGCTTAGGCGCAACTAAGGATTTTGTTTTAGATTGCGTCTAGGCGCAACTCATAAGACGTACTGGACAGCTGTCAACCAACTCTCCTCGAGCGGCACAATTCGAGGGATTCGAAGAGATTTTCCTCTTTTACTGTACTGTCAGTTGTCAGTGCTGTCAGGTAATGATGACAATTAAATGTCAAACGCCACGTAGATTTTAGCGTAATATGACTAGACACAGTCTGATATATGGCGCAACTTGATCACTGGCGCAGTTTGACGTCTGAGCTCCATATTAGTGGTGCATCTTGATTTTTGGGGCGTAACTCAATTGCTGAGTAGTAAATACATGGCACAACTTAATTTTTAGGCCCTACATCCAGTCTAATTTTGGACACCAAAATGACACAATCTTTGACTCAGTCGAATAGATTTGGAATCCACACACCAAGGGCTACACAACCATGTATTTAGTTTTGAAATTTACTAAAAAAAATTTCTATGTGGTATTTCATCGAATACATATTCAAAAACACTGATACGTGTCCGATACGGACACGAAATGGAAACGATTTCCTACCAAACTTGGGCTACACCTAGGGGAACCCTAAATGGATGCATCTATGGAAAGAAATTGGGAATTTAAAGGTGTTTGATAGGTTTTACCTATTGAGGGTGAAACCTTAATGAATAAGCTACGAAATAAGAAGTTCCCTTCGTCAAGTGATGTCCAATTGAGCTCCACTTCTTGCAAGCAAGCCCCCACTAGCCTCTACTTCTAAAATGGATCCCAATGCAAGAGAGTTGCCTCAATTTGGGGTCAATTTGGATAAAGGGGAAGGAATTTGGGGAAGAACAAGTTAGGGTTTCCTAGTAGGTGTTAAAAGAGGCAAGAACATACATAGGAGCATACTTATTGGGGGGAATACCATGTTGTGTCTGCCACTAGATGAATTAGGGTTAGGTTTTATGTGTACATGAGTGGCTAGGGCTTGTCCACCCAATTTCAAGTCCTTCTATTGGTTCAATTAGTCCTAAGGCTTTCTTTTTCATAAATATCCTAAGGGGTAAATATCCTACTTAGAAATATCTAGATATTGTTAATCTTGTCATTACTAGGTTATCCTAATCAAGATTCTAGGCTCAAGGCTAATCTAGATTAGGCTAAGTTTCTAGGTCAAGTCTCAATAATTAACTAGCACATATTCAATTTACAATTTCATAAATTGTCAAAATGACCAAAATACCCCTAGGCTAAAAAGTAGTAATATGACATTCTAATCACATGACTAGGCTCCCTTGGTCATGGTTAGTTTCTAGGCTTAGCAAAACTAGGGTTACACTAGTTAACAATCAAAATCATAATTCAACATTTTAACTAGTTTTAAATTAATTAAAAATTACCAAAAATCATAATATAATTTAAATATCATTATTAAATGATTATAATTACAAAATTTCAAAATTACCCTCATTTGAAAAACTGGGTGTTACAAGTCTACTCCCTTAGAAGAATTTTGTTCTCGAAATTAAGATGGTCGTACTCCTCCTTGAGTCTCGTCTCCAACAATCATGGTCTCAGAAAAATTCATCAAAATCATGCAATTTGAAAGAATAACATATAGGGTCATGGCAGGCAATATCAGTCTGAGGTCTCATCTAGCTATACTAGCCATACTAGGTCAAAAGCAGTCATAAGGTATCAAGCATACAACAATGGTAGGGTGTGATACGGGAAGGATAAGGAAAACAGTCAATCATCAAAAGGCTATAAGGTAGTCTATCATCCTATATGAAAACTGGTAAATAAAACAACAGAGAATTAACTACAAGGGTTACTACTCTAAGCCAGGGCTATACTATCATCTCTAAGATAAAGGCCTAATCACAAGTCATCAAATCGTTATACTAAGAAAAAGTTATAACTAATGAAGTTCTATAAAGAATTAGACTAATTAATCTAAAGTTATCCCTACTCCTATGTTATTTGATGATGGAAAATAATTTTTTTTAAACAGAAGTGAAGTGAAAGAGGTAATACTTTAAAAACCTTCTCAAGATATAATCTGATAATCACATGCGTCTGTTCAAAATCATGATACTCAGAATCCTCGCCACGCTAGAAAGCAAGGCTGCGATGAACGGTAGAGTCCATAACTGAGGTATGCATCTCTATGATCATGTCGTCTGGAATCCTCGCTATGTCGACTAGTATAGCTGCGAGAAATTCCAAATATCTTGATCAAGATATATACATCCGAAGTCAGGTCCCTACGTTCTTGCCACACCGGCTACAATAGCTGCGATAAACCCTAGGCTCCATAACAAAGTAGACGTTTTACCATCCCTGTTACTTCTGTCAACATATGTTATCAGAAGATACCGTAACTCGGGTTATAAAATTTATCTCGATAAGAAAAATCAAAAACAATAACGATCCATCAAAATCAAATTCAAATATCAAGGAGTAAGGGTGAATCAAAATAAGAGAAAAGGATTTGAAATTTGGAGTTCAAAATGAGATTCTTAAGGGTCATCCCAGGAATCTCTCAAGGAATTCTAACTGTGATTGAGTATCCTCTCATTCTAATACCTTACTTCATATATTCTATCACAGGCACGCAGTAGTAAAACTAATCGTCCTACCACGACTTCGTACAAATGCGAATCTCAACCTGCATGGGCCACCACTAAAAATGTGTCACGACCCGCACCCAGTGTAGGAGCACGAGAAGTGGGTACGTCCAGACTACGCCGCAGTGTCGGCAGTAGAACGTTGTCCTAGGTCACTATCGTAAACTAAATACAATATGATATACTCTCCGAACGGAGGACAAATCACATAAGGTACAACTCAATCACAAATCTAGAGATGGAAATAGCACGATATGATAAATATGAAATCTAAAAGAGAACATACAAACCAAAGAAAAGTCTAAGTGTCTAAACGACACAACATCACAAACATCCAGAAAATAATACAACTCTAAAGTCAAAACAAATGACATAAGAAATAAGATAAAGCCTAGCTAATCTAGTCTAAGCAGTATGGATGACGTCCTCAGCTAGAGCTGGATCCTCTTGTGGGTCCAACTCACAGGTGTCGTCTAGATGGGCTCCATAGTAGGTTGGGCAGAAGTACTCGGCATCATCTGTAATATTTTCAATAAGTCCAGTTAGGACGGAAACGAGCATAATACATCTCACGCAGTTCATATCATGGCCGAAAATATAAAGCAAGCAATAGAGTAAGATACATGAAACATTGTAAGAAGATGCACATAAAAATAGGAGAGATATTTGATAACTGGAAATATATACATAATAAGTAAGAACTGTAAGTGACTAGTGATTTAGAGCACGAGATGGCATGTAACTGGCTTAGGTTGAACATGATATAACATGGGTGTACATGAGGGACACTAGCCAAGAAGGCTGTGTTTTACATGATAACACACGAAAAGTAACAGAGTGAACATGATGGGTAAATCACATGACCATTTATACTCACCCCTACCCACAATCAATACACAAGGATCCGTCAAGTTACGTTACGAACATGATATTTTGGTTACACACGAAACACATGAGGAAACATGAACGTACATGAGAGCACATAAAAGTACATGAGCGTACATGAAAGCACACGAGAGAATATGAGAGTACATGAATAACGCAAGAGCAAGAAATACATGATGTACATAAAACACATGACATGAAATATCTGATGCGCCCGCTAAGGGGGATAACATCCCATGAAGAGATCCATATTGTACCAATCCGTGATAACAAGTGTCAGCATCAAGTAAAGTAATCTAGAGCAAGAATATAAGTCGTGACAAGTATGAAACGATCAGAGAATGTACTCGCCTGCGATCTGAATGTCTGTGAGAATACACTGTCCGAAACGAGGTATCTGAGTCCTATTTAGAGCGACACAAGTCATGATGTATACAAGGGGGTTATAATGAAGTGTACAATGCATCTACATGATTTCTAGGTCAATCTAGGTCAAAGTCAACTCTTGGTCAACTGGGTCAAACCAAGTCAATATCTAGTCAAACTAGGTCAACGACACGGCTATCTTGGTCAACTGATCAACTTAGGTCCAATCCTAGTCCAACAAGTCTCACTCGGCCTAACCAAGCCTATACTATGCAATTAAGGCTAGACACAAGCAAAGCAAAGCAATGTGAAGCACACCAAGGCATATATATACATACTATATTGTATTGCATACATTCATGCATCCATACTCTACATCTATACATTCATTCATACATGCCTTTATACATTGCATAGAGGAGAAAGGAAACATACTTGCATATTCATACTATATTCATGTTAGCACTATGTTGCATTGATATATTCATGCTTATATTACATTATATTGATACATGCCTACATTGCCTATATACCAATACATTAGATCACGAATATGCATACATTGGTTACATTATTATATTACACATTTATACACATTATATATGTATATTACATTAACATACATGCATACATGTGTGCATTCAATTATTTGCATTAAGTAAAGTGTCATAATATATTTTAATATGCATGAATATATAGTATATATATGTGTATAGAGAAAGTGAGAGAGTATAGTGAATGGGGGCTGGACAGGGGTGAGCTCTGTCATGAAGATAGGGGTAATCTTAGGTTTACATGTACGCATTTCAGTTTCATGCTAACTAGTGAAATGTAATTTTCATACATACATTCCTTCATCTCAGTTTTCAGTTTTCAGTTTTCTGTTGAAGTATTATCTAAACAACTAAAACCCATTTTCATTCTCAGTTTACAATGAACCCAAATATTAGTTTTAAAACATAACTCAACCTTAGGTTTTCGACAACTGGAACATCCCACATCATTTTACAGTTTACATCAAGCCAACTCAGTAAACACCAATTTAAAACCCATTTCCTAGAGTGAAATCAACATCTCATTTCAACATATCAAGAAAACAATAAAACATAATTTGGCTAACTCAAAATCTCAGGTTTTGCATTATCTCAGTTTTAGAAAATAGTTTTCAGATTTATATGTATAACCCCAAATCTGGAAGCCCCCTGTTCTTGACTGATACAGGAACCCTTCTCCTCAATTAAACTCTACATCATACAAAACAACTCAAGCCAACTTAGGATATAACATAAAACCAATTCAAAGGAACCAAGCCACAAATCCAATCCAATTTCAGTGAACTTAACACACTATCTCAGGTTAACATTTCATTCAATCTCCTGGAAAACCAAAATTCAAACTAAAACCCAAAAACACATCACAGTTGGTCCCAGAGGTGTAAACTATTATCCCACACATGCTCACATATTAATAACAACAAATTAATCATTAATTATTGTAACGCCCCAGTCCCAAAATACGTAGGACTAGGAACGTAGACATGCCAGCTGTATACATACGAAGTATATTCCAATATATGGAAACCTCGTATGAATACATAAGCTGTAAAATACAGTAGAACCATAACTAATCTCATCCACACAAAATAAATAAATAAAAGATATCATATAATCACTATGAATTGTCTTGATACAATATGTTGGGTGGAGACAAATCCACTACCAACTATGAAAAGAAATACATGATAAACAAAAAAAAGATTTTGGCGAGCGAAGCGAAGACGATCAAAGTGCAATCATCCTCGAAGAAATAGTGACGATCATGGCCACGACTAGAACACCTACGAAAGACAAGAGCACACACTTGGCGAGATAACCAGGTCCCCAGAGGGACGTAACAAGACACATAATATCATGCCATATAAACTGAATAAATATTGCTCAAATAAATAAGTCTATTGAATTATAATATGGTCCAATACACACCTATTGAACTAGCTTACCATCCCCCCAACCAAACAAGGACAGGAGATGGTAAACTAATTCACGGTGACGTATCTTTCCATGTTATGAATCCAATATGATATTCGGACTCCAACAAGGTTCAATACCTTCTCATCGAAGTAGTAAGTCACACCTACAACCAAACAAGGACAAGATGTGACGAACTAATCCGTGACAAGTTATTGTTCCAAGCCACGGTGAGATACAAGTACCCAAACCAAAAGTACTCATACATAACGGATAAAGGTGCCTAACCAGTCTAAGTGAAATGTAGTTAAGAATAATCCTTCCTACGCATGGGCCCTGGCTAAATGGGATGGGCATAGTCCCCCCCTTGGGGCACCAGAGGCCCAATCAATAAGAGCATAACGTTCCGCAGAACGTCAGTGGCCGTCAGTAATCATGGGTCATCAACCCCGTATCTCCAGCGGAGCTTCCGGTCACAAGGGAAAGTGCATCGAAGCCCATACGCTAAGGAATTGTCCTCCCCGCCCAATGCCTACTATGTTGTATCCACAACACAAAACCTTTATTAACCGCTAAGTCAAACTAAGCATGCAACCTCTATTAGCAGTTAATCCTATCACACGGCTTGTACGTACTGGTGGCCAGCCAATCACGCACGTCCGTGTTCTACATGCAACACACAACCTCGTGGTACGACGTGTCAAGGCCAAATGAATGCAACACACAAGGTGCTCCCTTAAATCTAGGTTTAATGTGTAAGAAAAATAATACATAGCAGTAAATATAACTGAACAGAACGTTCTAACAGGTTATGCCATGTATCACAGTCTATTTTGCATAAAGAAAATAGTGAATAATGCATAAAATATGAGCTAAAATAAATAAACAGCAAATGGCAAGGTGTCTTGCCTGGTAGGACGCCTGGTGTGCTGCGATGATCAAGGTGGCACGAACTGCGGCTTCGGTGCAACAACTACGCAAGGTGACCTCTGATGTCGGTACGGACGGTTCCATCGGGTCCAGGATGGTCAAATTAGTTAGGGTGGACATAAGGTAGTCCAGAATTGGCGAGAGAATAGGAGTAACGGGTTTAGTCATGGACATGAGGATAATCAAAAGGATTTGGATAAATAACATATATATGATTTTAGAAATATATTTATAATATTTGAAAATTGTATTTGTTAGTTAAAATAGTTTTAGATAATCCTAAAATTCATTATAAGGCAAAACCTAATTTGTGTCGAAATATAATTTTTGTAGGTCAACAGCTACAGATAAAACACCATAAAATAATTCTATTCCAAAATAATTTCAGGAAAATATTAGAAAGTCAAAGTCGTTTTTTTAGCCAAAACTCCATGAATTGAGAGTTAGAGAAACTATATTTCACTAGTAAAAATATTTTGGACAACATTTGATAATACCAACAAAATTATTTTATAATTTGTAAGAATATATTTTTATGGATAAAATATTTTTTTGGTAATTATTTAAATATCTAGAAAAATATAATTAAATAGTATAATAATATCTCCATGGGTTTCGAAATCACAATTTGAAAATATATTTTGTCTTAATATAATATTTGTATTTGCTAGTGATACAAATTTACGGGTAAAAAATAAAACTAAAATTTTATGTGTAATCATGAAATAAGTAAAAAGATAGCAAATATACTACTACTATTACTAATAATAATAAAAGTATTAACACCAATATTAGTATTAATTTTTTAAGGGAGACACAAAACCAAAAAAAAAAAAACACTTAAATAATAATAATAATATAGAAAGGAGCCTAAAGAAAACCGAAGCAACATAACCTAATAAAACAACAACACCAACATCACAAAAATAAAAACAATAAAAAAATATAGAGTAAACAAACAGCTGAGTGTTGCTACTGCTCTCTTAAGAAAAGAAGAAAGAGGGAGGAGAGAGAATGAGAGGGCGGGAGAGGGAGGTCGGGTGAGGAGAAAAGAGTGGGAGAGGGAGAGAAAAAGAAGGAGAGGAGAGGAGGTTCAGGGGTTGGCCTTCTTTGACCTGGGCGGCGCCAGTGGCGCGCAGGCGGGGTTGGAAGGTCCTCGGCAGGCAATGCTCGGAAAGCACCGACGTCGGCTGGCCATGGTGACCGGGATGCTCAACAAGGTGAGGGGTTTGCGTTTATTTAAATTTTGTGGTGTTTGATGATGGTGGGATTGCTGACTGTGTGCGGCCGGGCGTGGGGCTGAGAACGGGTGATGACGGGACGCGACGGAGGCCCGATGGCTGGCTCCTGCTCGGTGGTGGAGGTATGAAATTAGGATGTTTGGCTGGTGTGGCCGAGGACTTGGTGGCGAGGCTGGACGGTGGGTGCTTAATGGTGGTGGTTGGAATAGACGATGGTTGTCGGAAGACAAAATAGGATTAGGGATTACTAGGAATTGGGTCGTGTCGGGTGTGTCCGTCACGGTGATGGTGACGAGGAGATGTGTCCGAAATGTGGACACGAAGAAGGGAAACAATGTATATGTAAAAAAATAGATTGGAACAAGATTGCAAAGACACCCGGGGTCGGAGCCGAGGCCGTCATGACTGACACGGAAGAGATGGACACCGACACGATGCACGTACACTTTGTGAAAAATTTTGTGGAAGAATTTGTGGAGAAAAGATAATGTGGAGGCTCCCCTATATATAGGGTTGAGGAGAATCCTAATTGGATAAGGATTTGGACCCAAATTAATTATTTAAATCAAATTCGGGTTCAATCTATATTTAGATTGTAGATAATATCAAATAATGACTAAATCCTTATTGAAAAATCCAAATAAATTTATTTAAAAATTCTTATCCGATTTATTCAGAATAACTAGTTTAAAATTAACTTTTTATAATTCAAAAATATGCTATAATATTAATTTCAAAAATTGTACTATTATTTAAAAAGAAACTGATAGATAATTACGAAATAGGTATGCGCAAATAATATTTAAATAATTATGCTTTTCTAGTATACAATAAAAATATTATTTATTATTAATAACTGTTAGAAATGAAAGGCTTTATAAATAAAATAACAAACTTAGAAATTTTGTTACGATAACAAAATAATTATTATATATATTATTTTAAAAATATCCTTGATAATAAAATCAAAAATATATATATTTTTTCTAAAAATATTTACCTCACACATATTCGCACTCGACGAGAAAATATGAAAAACGCAACTCGCGCATGACGTATAATACGATTATACGACTATGCGACGTACAAATACAAAATAAAAAAATCAGTACCAAATTTAGAAAGAACGAAAAAAAAATATAGTAGAAATTTAGGGTTTTTACATCCTACCCAACTTAAAATTTTTTTTTTCTCGAAATTAAGAATTTGTAGGAGATTGAGAAGGTACAAGGGTATATCGATAAAGAAGCACAGTCAAATCATTGGGCACGACAAGGAAACGACGTTTAATGAAAACATGCATTAGAGTCGTGATTTCAATAAAGACGAAGATAATCAGGGGTTAGCGCAAGAAGAAAAATAAGTAAAGGTTAAAGTTAAACAAGATAACAGGCAATAAAGAATATTATGGTAGGAGAAAATAAATTAACGTTATGGCTTGAGAGTAGGTCGAGGGCACGATTAGGAGAACGATTAGATTCACTCCTAATTTAAGTGATTAGGAGGTCATGATAGGGCCGAGAAAAGGACGAGCAGTTTAGGATGAAGATATAGCAACATCGAGTGATAATGGTCATAATCGATAGGAAGGCTAGAGGAAGTTCTAGTATAACGCCTTCGTCCTTCTAAAATAGGTGAAGGCGAACGCGATAAGGAGTTCAAAGACGATATTATCGAATACGAGTACGTGATTCAAAGACGATCAAAAATTTCAAAGGAATTGTCAAGGCAGTCGTGGATGGGATTCTAAGGGTCAAGTTTAGCTATGTCCCCGTTCACGTAGAACGATAGATAAAAGCGAACCAAAGTGCATTTGGATGATCAGACCATCATGCACCAGTTCTGATTAGACAATATGCTAGTGGGTGCGACCCAAATAACATATGTCTTGAACAAGCTCGATAAAGGAATAAGCTTGCAAAAACTAGGCTGCATTAGCATCATTAGTCTAGATGGTAAAAAAAATATAGGCACGTGAGATTAAGATTGAAAGAAAGCAGAATTAGTTTAAACAATTATAAGTCATATCCTGTGTTGGTCTCTATACAGTCGTCCTATAGTCTTCTTGTCCAAGTCCTTGGTTGACTAGATGGGTTAGGGTCCTCTAAATTCTAGAATCTAAGTAAACTTGTGAATATAGGTCACAAGGACAAAGGGATTGCTAGGTCAAAAGGCATTCTACCCAACATAAAAAAATAAAACTAATGGTGTTTTGGGACAAAAGAGTCATGTCTAACTAGAAGGGATCACCGGTCTAACCTCTAGCAAGCACGAAGGAAAGATGAGAATTATGATAGAAGGAATCAAGCAAGATGTAATTGATGAGTCGAACGATAGTTCGAATATGGAATCGAGGAAAGAGGTCAAGTATGTGGATGAGATCCTAAACTTCTAATCTTATACGCAGGCTTGCTTGGTACGGTAAAGTAACCAAACAATTTATATTGACCTGCATGGGCCACCACAAAAATATGTAACGCCCCAGTCCCAAAATACGTAAGACTAAGAACGTAGACATGCCAGCTGTATACATACGAAGTACATTCCAATATATGGAAACCTCGTATGAATACATAAGCTATAAAATGCAGTAGAACCATAACTAATCTCTTCCACACAAACTAAATGAATAAAAGATATCATATAATCACTATGAATTATCTTGATACAATATGTTGGGTGGAGACAAATCCACTACCAACTATGAAAAGAAATACATGATAAACAAAAGAAAGATTTTGGCGAGCGAAGCGAAGACGATCAAAGTGCAATCATCCTCGAAGAAATAGTGACGATCATGGCCACGGCTAGAACACCCGCGAAAGACAAGAGCACACACCTGGCGAGATAACCAAGTCCTCAGAGGGACGTAACATGACACATAATATCATGCCATATAAACTGAATAAATATTGCTCAAATAAATAAGTCAATTGAATTATAACATGGTCCAATACACACCTATTGAACTAGCTTACCATCCCCCCAACCAAACAAGGACAGGAGATGGTAAACTAATTCACGGTGACGTATCTTTCTATGCTATGAATCCAATATGGTAACTGAATCCCAAAAAGGTTAAATACCTTCCCATCGAAGTAGTAAGCCACACCTACAACCAAACAAGGATAAGATATGACGAACTAATCCGTGACAAGTTATTGTTCCAAGCCACGGTCAGATACAAGTACCCAAACCAAAAGTACGCATACCTAACGGATAAAGGTGCCTAACCAGTCTAAGTGAAATGTAGTTAAGAACAATCCTTCCTACGTATGCGCCCTGGCTAAATGGGATGGGCATAGTCCCCCCCTTGGGGTACCAGAAGCCCAATCAATAAGAGCATAACGTTCCGCAAAACGTCAGTGGCCGTCAGTAATCATGGGTCATCAACCCCGTATCTCCTGCGAAGCTTTCGGGTCACAAGGAAAAGTGCATCGAAGTGCATCGAAGCCCATATGCTAAGGAATTGTCCTTCCCGCCCAATGCCTACTATGTTGTATCCACAACACAAAACCTCTATTAACCACTAAGTCAAACTAAGCATACAACCTCTATTAGCGGTTAATCCTATCGCACGGCTTGTACGTACTGGTGGCCAGCCAATCACGCACGTTCGTATTCTATATGCAACACACAACCTCGTGGTACGACGTGTCAAGGCCAAATGAATGCAACATACAAGGTGGTCCCTTAAATCTAGGTTTAATGTGTAAGAAAAATAATACATAGCAGTAAATATAACTGAACAGTAAGTTCTAACAGGTTATGCCATGTATCACAGTTTATTTTGCATAAAGAAAATAGTGAATAATGCATAAAATATGAGCTAAAATAAATAAACAGCAAATGGCAAGGTGTCTTGCCTGGTAGGACGCCTGGTGTGCTGCGATGATCAAGGTGGCACGAACCGCGGCTTCGGTGCAACAACTACGCAAGGTGACCTCTGATGTCGGCACGGACGGTTCCATCGGGTCCAGGACGGTTAAATTAGTTAGGGTGGACATAAGGTAGTTCAGAATTGGCGAGAGAATAGGAGTAACGGGTTTAGTCATGGACATGGGGATAATCAAAAGGATTTGGATAAATAACATATATATGATTTTAGAAATATATTTATAATATTTGAAAATTGTATTTGTTAGTTAAAATAGTTTTAGATAATCCTAAAATTCATTATAAGGCAAAACCTAATTTGTGTCGAAATATAATGTTTGTACGTCAACAGCTACAGATAAAGCACCATAAAATAATTCTATTCCAAAATAATTTCAGGAAAATATTAGAAAGTAAAGTCATTTTTTAGCCAAAACTCCATGAATTGAGTTAGAGAAACTATATTTCACTAGTAAAAATATTTTGGACAACATTTGATAATACCAACAAAAGTATTTTATAATTTGTAAGAATATATTTTTATGGATCAAATATTTTTTTGGTAATTATTTAAATATCTAGAAAAATATAATTAAATAGTATAATAATATCTCCAAGGGTTTCGAAATCACATTTTGAAAATACATTTTGTCTTAATATAATATTTGTATTTGCTAGTGATACAAATTTACCGGTAAAAAATAAAACCAAAATTTTATGTGTAAACATGAAATAAGTAAAAAGATAGTAAATATACTACTACTGCTATTACTAATAATAATAAAAATATTAACACCAATATTAGTATTAATTTTTTAAGGGAGACACAAAACCAAAAAACAAACAAAAAATAAACAAAAACAAAAACACTTAAATAACAATAATAATAATAATAATAATAATATAGAAAGGAGCCTAAAGAAAACCGAACCAACATAACCTAATAAAACAACAACACCAACATCACAAAAATAAAAAAAAATATATATATATATATATAGTAAACAAACAGCTGAGTGCTGATGCTGCTCTCTTAAGAAAAGAAGAAAGAGGGAGGAGGGAGAATGAGAGGGCGAGAGGGAGGTCGGGTGAGGGGAAAAGAGTGGGAGAGGGAGAGAAGAAGAAGGAGAGGGGAGCAGTGGCGGAGCTAGCGGCGGCGGAGGCGAAGGTCGCGGAAGAAGGAGATCAAGGAGGGAGATGGGTAGCGGCGAGCGGAGGTGCGGTGGTCGTGTAGCCGGATCTTGGTGGAGGTCGGTTCAACGAAGGAGCGGAGAGGAGGTTCGTGGGTTGGCCTTCTTTGACCTGGGCGGCGCCAGTGGCGCGCAAGCGGGGTTAGAAGGTCCTCGGCAGGCGATGCTCGGGAAGCACCGACGTCGGCTGGCCATGGTGGCCGGGATGCTCCACAAGGTGAGGGGTTTGCATTTATTTAAATTTTATGGTGTTTGATGATGGTGGGATTGCTGGCTGTGTGCGGCCGGGCGTGGGGTTGAGAATGGGTGATGACGGGACGCGACGGAGGCCCGATGGCTGGCTCCTGCTCGGTGGTGGAGGTACGAAATTAGGATGTTTGGCTGGTATGGCCGGGGACTTGGTGGCGAGGCTGGACGGTGGGTGCTTAATGGTGGTGGTTGGAGTAGGCGATGGCTGTCGGAAGATAAAATAGGGTTAGGGATTACTAGGAATTGGGCCGTGTCGGGTGTGTCCGTCACGGTGATGGTGACGAGGAGATGTGTCCAAAATGTGGACACGAAGAAGGAAAACAATGTATATGTAAAAAGGTAGATTGGAGCAAGATTGCAAAGACACCCAGGGTCGGAGCCGAGGCCATCATGACTGACACGGAAGAGATGGACACCGACACGATGCACGTACACTTTGTGAAAAATTTTGTGGAAGAATTTATGGAGAAAAGATAATGTAGAGGCTCCTCTATATATAGGGTTGAGGAGAATCCTAATTGGATAAGGATTTGGACCCAAATTAATTATTTAAATCAAATTTGGGTTTAAGGATTTATTTAGATTGTAGATAATATCAAATAATGACTAAATCCTTATCGAAAAATCCAAATATGCTATAATATTAATTTTATAATTCAAAAATATGCTATAATATTAATAGATAATTATGAAATAGTTTAAAAATCCAATGAATAATTAGTTTAAAAAATAACTTTTTATAATTCAAAAATATGCTATAATATTAATTTCAAAAATTGTACTATTATTTAAAAATAAACTAATAGATAATTACGAAATAGGTATGCACAAATAATATTTAAATAATTATGCTTTTCTAGTGTACAATAAAAATATTATTTATTATTAATAACTGTTAGAAATGAAAGGCTTTATAAATAAAATAACAAACTTAGGAACTTTGGTACAATAACAAAATAATTATTATATATTATTTTAAAAATATCCTTGATAATAAAATCGAAAAATATATATATATATTTTTCTAAAAATATTTACCTCGCACATATTCGCACTCGACGAGAAAATACGAAAAATGCAACTCGCGCACGACGTATAATACGACTATACGACTATGCGACGTACAAATACAAAATAAAAAAATCAGTACCAAATTTAGAAAGAAAGAAAAAAATATAGTAGAAATTTAGGGTTTTTACAATTATCGAATTAAAACCTAATTAAACTCAGAATTATAATGAACAGTACATTGTATCAGGAAATCCCATTTTCGAACCCAATTTTCCATTTGAAAAACCATCACAACAAACGAATCAAAAGGGGGTCATGTGTGCCAGCATAGGGGGTCAGTGTGTGTCCACATTGTGTCACCAATCGTGTCCAATTGTGTCAAAAACATGTGTCAAAACCTGTGCCAGAAAACTAGTAAAAGTACTCTCTCGTGGGGACATATTGAGCCACATTGGACACGACACATCGCATAAGAAGCCACGTGCTCGTGTCCACATATAGAGTAGGGGTAGGGCTAGAGATTGAACATCCTGACACGTGTCCACAACGTGTCTGCAAGAGACACGAAGCCTGTGTCAGAAGCCACTGTTCGTGCATAACAGTGCAGTACAATTTCAATGCACTCGTGTTTTTGTGTCCGACACGACACGAGGTGTCCTGAAACTCGAGAAGGGGTCTGTCAGTGATGGCACCCACTTCTGTGCCAAGTGGCACGTGTCCACGTGGCCTACACAGGAAGAAATTGGGCTCAGGTAGCAGGTCACCCGAGCGGCTGTGTCGTACAGCATGTCCAGTCCAATTTTTGACACCAAAATGACACAATCTTCGACTCAGTCGAATAGATTTGGAATCCACACACCAAGGGCTACACAACCATGTAATTAGTTTTGAAATTTACTAAAATAATTTTCTATGTGGCATTTCATCAAACACATATTCAAAAACACTGATACGTGTCCGATACGGACACGAAATGGACACGATTTCCTACCAAACTTGGGCTACACCTAGGGGAACCCTAAATGGATGCATCTATGGAAAGAAATTAGGAATTTAAAGGTGTTTGATAGATTTTACCTATTAAGGGTGAAACCTCAATGAATAGGCTACGAAATGAGAAGTTCCCTTCGCCAAGCGATGTCCAATTGAGCTCCACTTCTTGCAAGCAAGCCCCCACTAACCTCTACTTCTGAAATGGATCCCAATATAAGAGAGTAGCCTCAATTTGGGGTCAATTTGGATAAAGGGGGAGGAATTTGTGGACGAACAAGTTAGGGTTTTCTAGTAGGTGTTAAAAGAGGCAAGAACATACATAGGAGCATACTTATAGGGGGGATACCATGTTGTGGCTTCCACTAGATGAATTAGGGTTAGATTTTATGTGTAGATGAGTGGCTAGGGCTTGTCCACCCAATTTCAAGTCCTTCTATTGGTTCAATTAGTCCTAAGGCTTTCTTTTTCACAAATATCCTAAGGGATAAATATCCTAAGGGAAAATATCTAGATATTGTTAATCTTTTCATTACTAGGTTATCCTAATCAATATTCTAGGCTTAAGGCTAATCTAGATTAGGCTAAGATTCTAGGTCAGGTCTCAATAATTAACTAGCACATATTTAATTAATTCAATTTACAATTTCATAAATTGTCAAAATGACCAAAATACCCCAAGGCTAAAAAGTAGTAATATGACATTCTAATCACATGACTAGGCGCCCTTGGTCATGGTTATTTTTTAGGCTTAGCAAAACTAGGGTTACACTAGTTAACCATCAAAATCATAATTCAATATTTTAACTAGTTTTAAATTAATTAAAAATCACCAAAAATTATAATATAATTTAAATATCATTATTAAATGATTATAATTTCAAAATTTCAAAATTACTCTCATTTGGAAAACTGGGTATTACAGGAGAAGTACAGTCCAGAACGAACTTTCTTTCGCCAATTATTCGACCGAAGATGATTAGTTCTTCACCTTTCTTTCTAGCTGGAACGATGAAGTAGTAGATATCTTCTGGCCAGACTTTTTCCCGCAGATGAGGCATCGTGACTGGCATGCAGAGGTGTGGTCCTATGTCGTGCTCTAGAGCGTATATCGTATCTATATACTAGACATCGGAGTAATTCAAAGATAAACCTTTACTTAGAAAATATGCAAGTTTTTCTTTAGGGATAACATCATCCACGGAAGGTACATGATTATGAGTATTAATATACTCATTGAGAGGATCATTGTCTGGAACAGGAGCCACAGACTTGGCCAAGTTTGCCACATAGGATAACTCTTCAGGATTGGGAGGATAGACTTTAGCAGGTTCCACCCGAGGTGTCTTACTGAGAGTGATGGTCAATGGTTTGACCTTATCAGGATCCTTCTTTTTAACCCAGATTATGAGAGGCCTTAGAGTATATTTTGGAGTAGTACATCCTTTAACTCGGATAATAAGGGGACCATCAGTAGAAGATGAAATCGCTTCAGCTTCATTGTCAGCTTCGTTGCCGTCATCCTTGGAGGGCTGAGATTGGTAAAGAATCGATTCTCCATAGTAGGCTTCAATGCCCTTAAAAGGATCGACATCGGCAAACTTCGTCTTCACGATGCCATCGCTGTTGACGTACTTGAAGCACTGGTGAAGTATGGAAGGAACGATCATGTTCTCATGTATCCACGGACGTCCCAACAAGACGTTGTAGGATACATTGGCGTCGATTACATAACAAGAAACTTTTGTTCGGAGATCACCAATCTGGCATTTGAGACGGATCTTGTCCAGCGGGTAGCTTCTCCCAGCATTGAAAGCCATGATAGTTGTATTGGTTGCAGATAGCTTATGCAGAGGGATTTCTAGAATTTTGAGTAAACTTCCAGAAATGATTCTGAGGGAGGAACCTGGATCGATGTGCATCCGATCCACCTTAATCGCCCTGATATACCCTGTATAGTACAGAGGTCTATCATAATGATTATTTTTTTGTAGCATGTCCTCCTGTGAAAAGGTGATATTGGGCACCACTTCTATAGTACTGTGGCAGTAAGGACAGGAGACAGGGTCTTCAGCTGGGGCTTTGACTTCAGCAAGATAAGAGTCGGTATGTAGTAATGCCTCACTTAAGGCCTTTCATATTTCTTTGGAGAGTCGCAATAGATCGAACAGAGACAACCTGGCAAGTATATTGTCCAGATGTGCCGGTATGTCAAAGTTATAAGGCCGATCCATGCCTTCGAGAGTTGGCACCTTCAGCGACTTGTCAAATCGCGTCTCCTTCTGCTTGGCTTTGTCAGTAGTTGGCTTAGACAGACCGGCTTCTGAACTTATGGGGGCAGCAGAAGCTTGAGAAGGTACTGCTTCTTCTTGTACAGGGTCATAAGTCCGTAGGTAAGCCTTCCCAGATCGCGTCTCGCCAGATAGAACTTCGTAAATGGGAGAAGACACCATATAACATGATTTGTATTTCTTACCCCTCTTTACTTTGGGAGATACCATTCCCTGCGTCATTTCTTACACAAGGTCCGGATGGACCCACATGATCTCACCACGTTCAGTTGTGAGTGGCACCAAGATTGAGTTGCGAGCTGGCGGCAGGTTGACGACTTCTATTATTGCCTTGGGGATCGGGACCATGCCGTCTGGGACTTCTGTGGGAAGAAACTCACCAAATTGAAGAGAGATCATGTTAGAAGATACGACCTTATCTTCAGCTTCGAGGTTGATCACTTGGCGGTCGATAAGCTGTTGTATCTTCTTCTTCAGGATGATGCAATCCTTGGTTGAGAGGTGCACGTACTAATGATAAAGACAATACTTGGGATCGTTAAGTTGGTTCGCCTCCGTAGGACGTCGTGGTTGAGGCAATGTCAGTTTATTACCCTTCGTCAATGTGTGAAAAATGGTAATAACATCGTCTTCGTCAAAGGAGAAAGTCATCTTAGGTTTGTCAGAGGCACCCTGAGAATTGGAAGCTCCCTTGGTAGTGTCGACCTTCAAGACTTCTTTTCCTTTACCTCCACGGACAGGGATAGTTTGAGGGTGTTTGCCTTTGTCTTCAGATTTGGGTGTTTTCAACCCCAGTAATTCCAGATTAGGGATGTCATTTTCAGTAGCATCAGCGGCCCCAATGAAAGCGGGCCATGTATCATACTTATGTATACTCAGACAAAACATCACTGTAGGAAGGAAATTATGTTGACAAGTATCCATAAGTTCTGAGTCTGGTATACCGAAGGGCATCTTTAATGCTAGTCGCCTGAAGTGTTCGATGAAAGCAATGACAGTCTCAGTCCTCCTTTGCTTGATCTCGATGAGGGTGGACATACTAACATGCATGCCACTCTCGTAAAACCTGTTGAGGAATAACCTCTCCAAGTCTTTAAAGGAATTGATACAACCGTCAGGCAGACTGCAGAACCATTCAAAAGCTACCCCCTGCAAGGTGCTAATAAACAGCTTTGACAAGAACAGGTCGTCCCTGGGTAAGTGTAGAGTCTGCATGTTGAAGTATGTCATGTGTTGGCAAGGAGAAGTCAACCTATCAAATGAATTTAGCGTCAGTGGCTTGTAGTTAGGAAGGCAAGTAGCATTCTCCCATTCAGGAGGATAAGGTTGAGATATTTCCATCTTCTGAAGCTCGTCTTTGTATGAGATGGTGTCAAGACGAGTAACAAAAGAATCAATTGCATCCTGTTGATTGAGCAGGTGTTAAGAAACGGCTGTTGTACGGTTGTCAGGCGTCGTTGGTGAAGGACCACCCCCAGCATTTGCAAGATTTGGAGGAGACGCAACGGAATGATACTCCTTCTGTAATGAAGGAGGGTTGTTGCTATGAGCCAGACTAACGTGTGCTGAGACGTTTTGTTGAGGTGGAGGAACCTCTCCAGCAGCTTGGACCGCCATGATACTGGTAAGCATATCAGTGATCTTGGCAAATGCTGTTTCAAGACCCTCTAGCCGTTTGTTGGTCTGATCACTGGCTTCTTCAGGTCTCTTTCCATTCGCCATGTATGAAGATAACATACGAGGACGAACAGAGAAAACAGTACAACTGGTGCTGATACAGTCTGTCTCTGAGTTGAAAAGTCCTTCGTCTTCAGGTAGGGGAGGTAGATAGTCGCCGTCAGACTCGGAGAGATCATTGTCATCTGGAAGGTTACCCCCTGTGTGAAGGTCATTTGCTTCAGACTCTGAGAGAATACTACCCTCAGCTGAAGGATCAATACCTCCAGTTAGGAGTCTTCGTCATCTATACGGAATCTCGTCCTCGACTGAGTACACATATAGACTCCTTCAGATGTGACAGCCTGTTGGCTATCTGTTGGCAGACTTTTTCTTCTTCTGTTCGTGGAACTGAGAGAAAAAGTTGGGTTCGTGGTCCACCCTTCTTTGATTGGGGCTCCCGTAAGGGGGACCCCATGACGCCATGTTGGATGAAATATGCAGCAGCTTTTCATCGTCAGAGCAATGCAGTCATCGAAACACAGACAGCCTCGGAGGCACTCTCGTTGCTTTGGAGCAGCAACGGTTGATGACAATACTGGTGCACGGATGTACACCATGAATTGTTGTATCCTCCCTCGCTTTACGCTTATGATTTATCATGTCGCATAAGTCAGCGGAAAAGGAGTTTTACTTTAAAACCCATGTCACATGCATCGCCGAGCTTTGTATATGGGTTTGTAAGGAGAGTTGGTACATTCGGACTTAGTTCACGTGCAGGGGCAACCCCCACACCTAAGTTTTGTGATGATCTTGAAGATAGTCCCGTGCTATAAGCATTGGGGCCTGTCTTTTTGCTGTGGGCGCATAGACCCTGGAGTCTACCTTTGGGCGCATGCTTCCCAGAAGTCTTGGTAGCATGCCTAAGCTTTCTCGATATGGGCGCATAGTATGGGTCAGTAGAGCTTGGGCACATAGCCTTGGGCGCATGACCCTGGATGCATAATCTGTCGAAGACAGAAGTCTTCTTGCCAGAGTTATGCGCCCACACACCATCTTGGGTACATAGCTTTGGGTGCATGCTTGGTGAAGCAGCACAGTTTTCTTTCAGCTTTGCCTCTTTCGTTTGTGAGCCTTGCTGAGATTACCCAAAGTGTCGAATACTTCGATTCTTAGCATCGTAGTATTTTTTTTTGCCAAGTCTCGAGCGTTGAACACTCTGTTTTTGGTTGTACAAGAGAGAATTCGCTAGGCTAGTAGAGCCCAGAATGGTATGAGCCTTCTTCATTTGTAGAGCTTTTATGGAAGAGCCATGTGCCCACATAGGAGCTCTATGCGCCCATGTGACAGAGTCCTTCAGTTGTATATCTGCTGTGATACTGGCAGGATATGCACCACGAGCCTTCGGAAGCCAAGTCTTGCGAGACTTGTTTGGCTTCACTGATTTTGAGGGAGTAGAGCCGTCCCTCAAGAGCATCTCTTCGAACACCTGCTGATCGAACTTCACGATCAACATCTTCTGAGTGCTCCCCACTTTGTCGGTATCAGATTGCGTCACCACCTTCTCGTCAGAGGAAAAGGTATTCCCCAGCAGAGTCACCATATTTGTGGACACACAAAAAATGAAGAAGAAATGTTATCTTTTCTTATTGGCACAAGGCACCACAAATCGAGTAGCCTGAGAGATCCTGCGTTGAGGATCCCCGAGTACAAAAAGAATTCTGGGGAATGGGACGATGGAGATCGAGCGGCAGTTGCTACTTTACTCCGTTGACACTCCGATTACAAAAGTGGGAGAGAACTTAAAAAAATTGCTAACGCTCGGCTCACTGGCAAAAAGTGCAGCAATTTGGCTCTGGAAATGCTCTCCGTTCTGTGTTTTGAAGAGATATGAGACCCCTTTTTATAGTCGTTTCCATGCTGGAATAATGTTATGCGCCCACATGAGAAAACATACTGGTTTTCATGTGGGCGCATGGTCCTGCTTTGGGCGCATAGGGTGTAGGCGCATGCAGACAGCGTGATCGTGGGTTGATCGTGGTGTTGACATGGCCGCATATTTTGGTGCACGACTGCTCATGGAGACTGACGTGGCCGTATGCTTCGGTGCACGATTGACAGTGGGTTTGACCGAGTCGGGGCTGTTCTGACTTGGGCGCATAGCCTGAAATAGGGCTATGTGCCACCTTCTGGAGGATCCTAGAGTGGGCGCATGGGCGCATAGCTCGCTCTGGTGACTTGGGCGCGTATGACTTCACTGGTGACTTGGGCGCATATGACTTCTCTGGTGACTTGGGCGCATATGACTTCACTGGTGACTTGGGCGCATATGACTTCTCTGGTGACTTGGGCGCATATGACTTCACTGGTGACTTGGGCGCATATGACTTCTCTGGTGACTTGGGCGCATATGTCTTATCTGGCTTGGGCACATGGTTGTCAAGTCTGCTGAAATTTTCATGCTTCTACAGTCACATTTTAGGTCAAATATAGAAAACATGCAAAGAAGATCAAAAACTGTGATTGATACTATCAGTCGGATGGAACTCCTATTGAGATGAAACAAGAAGATTCTTGAAGCCAAGACAAAGATCTACAACTTTTATGTTTTGAGTTTTTCAAGATTCTAGCTACAAAATAGCTTTAAAAAGCAAAAATAGCCATTCAAGGCAATCCGCTCACGGGCGCACTGCACGCGCGAGCAAAACTGCCCACGATATATGGAGTGCGCAAGCACGGCATGGCGTATGACCAACGAATGGCGCTGGCGCGCGGCACGCCAAATGCACTACACGCGCCAGCAAAACTGCCCACGACGCACGGAGGGCGCAAGCACGGGGCACGGTGTACGACCAACAAAAGGTGCTGGCACGCAAAATGCACTACACGCACGAGAAAAATTGCCTACGGTGCACGAAGCTTGCAAGCACGGCAAGTGACCAACAAATGGTGCTGGTGCACGGCGCACAAAATACACAGAGTGCGGGTGCACAGTGTGCATGGCGCGGAGGCACGACGCGCGGGCGCACGACAAAAAATCTTGCGGACGCACGGGTGCACGACGTGCATGGCACGGAGGCACGGCATGCTGGTGCGTGGTATGCGAAGCGCGCACGCGGCACTGTTCATCGTTCCGACAGCACCGAAGATGTTTCGAAACCCATGAACACAAAAATGTCAAAACTAACTCAAAATAAATCAAAATCAAGTAGTTCAAAAGCCAAAACTAACTCAAAATAAACAAATATGGACACTTCCTAGAAAAAACTAGATTAGACTGGACTCCATACAATAATCACGGCCAAGCAATGATTATGGCTTTATACATTAGCTAACTAGGGTTATCACAATCCTAATTACTAACAAGATGCAGTTTTGAGAAATCCAATCCAGTTACCTGCCCTGCAGACTACCCGACTCATCATGGCCAAAAGAAAATTAAGTATAGCAGACACATCGCAGTAAGATACGTGTGTCCTAAAGAGGTGTCCCACTCGACGGTGCACTGAAAGTGTGCTCATCATGACAGATAGCTCCAAATTTCATGTATATATATAGATTGGAACACGAAGGGCTTCAGGTAAATGGAAAATTCTTCCCTCCTAATGATCTAGATAATCAAGCTAGTTATTAGTCCTTAACATTTTTTGTTGGATTCTGGGTGTGGCATTCCGCAGAATCCATCCTAGACATGATATACAAGACTGGACAATACAAGAAAGTGCACTATAACAAGCCACAACAAGAAAATATAATAAGCTAGAAGCTAGGAGTGTACTACGACGAGCCACTATAGAGAAAATAGAAAGTGCACCATGACGAAAAGACATGTACAAGAGTGCACCATGACGGGACACTATCTAGTAAGCAAAGAAGACATGTAATATAGTGCGCCACGATGGGCCACTATCTAGTAAGCAAAGAAGACATGTAACATGGGTGCGTCATGACAGGTCACAACAAAGAAATTCTAGACATGGCATAGACTGCAAAGTACAATAAATCCGAGAAGGCATGGCAATACATATCGTAGCATATAAGAAAGGATCAAAAGGAAAGACATATCATGGCATGTGAAAGGGAAAAAATAAAAGTAAGTACATGACATAGAATAATAATTGAACATGTGCTAGTGTCAAGTGTATATAGGGTGTACAATTATTACCTAACTATACAAGATCACCAAGATGAGATCATGTTGTCATGTTCAAGTTAAGTTCAATATTAACAAGTTATTAAGTTGGGTCATCGCATTTTAGGTCAAATATAGAAAACATGTAAAGAAGATCATAAATTATGATTGAAACTATCAGTCGCATGGGAACTCCTATTAAGGTGAAACAAAAAGATTCTTGAAGCCACGACAAAGATCTACAACTTTTATATTTTGAGTTTTTCAAGATTCTAGCTACAAAACAACTTAAACAAGCAAAAACTGCCATTCAAGCCAATTCGCTCACGGACGTACTGCACGCGCGACCAAAACTGCCCACGACGCATGGAGCATGCAAGCACGGCACACGGTACACGGCGTATGACCAACAAATGGCACTGTCACACGGCACAAAAAATGCACTGTGCGCGAGCAAAACTGCCCACGGCGTACGGAGCACGCAAGCACCGAGTACGGTGCACGACCAATGAATGGCACGGGCGCGTGGTACGCAAAACACACTGTGCGCTAGTAAAACTGTGCATGGCACACGGAGCGTGCAAGCACGACACACGACACTTGACCAACAAATGGCGCTGGCGTGCAGCACGCAAAATACACTGCACGCCCGAGCAAAATTGCCTACGGCGTATGGCGCGCGACCAACGAACGGTGCTGTTGTACGACGCGTGAAATGCACAGTGCACGGGTGCACGATGTGCATAGCACGGAAGCATGGTGCGCGAGTGTACGTCGCACATGGTGCGGAGGCACGGAGCGCGGGCGCGCGCGGCACTGTTCATCGTCTTGACAGCACCGATGTGTCGGAACCCATGAACACAAAAATGCCAAAACTAACTCAAAATAAATCGAAATCAAGTGGTTCAAAAGCCAAAATTGGGTAGAATAAAATTTCCTACAACATGAAACCCTTAGATTTTGAAAATAACAAAGTTTAAGAGATCAAAACTAAGAAAAATCTAGAAAAATACAAACTTAGATCTACGAAAATGTAAACAACAAAACTAAAAATTCCAAGTTCTAAAGAGGCTTAGAATCATGCAAGGAATAGATTAGAACAAACAAAATGACAAAAAAATAATATTGTTTAAGATTTGGCAAGATGTACTTGCCTAGGGTTGGGGGAGGAGTAAATGTAGAAGAAGATGAAAGTAAATGAAGTTAATGGAGGAGAGAGAGAGAGAAGTTAGTTTTTATACAACCCCTTCTCATCTAAAACCAACCCAAACTAAGCCATGCCAAGTTGAACCAAACCAAATTAAACCAAGTCAAGATTAAACCAAGACAAGGCTAAGAAAGATAAGTCAAAACACGGGTCACCTGACAAATATAAGAATTCCGTACACGTATACTGAAGATACGTATAATAAAAAAATGGGAGTGACAGGTATGCCATCGGTATACACTGGTATACTGGAGGTATGCCGGTCAAGGAGAAAATCTATAAGTTGAAAAAAATTAAAGCGTTCCAAAAATCAAAAAAATATGAAATACAGTACAAAAATACGTATATGTATATAAATATCGATACTGTTGGACGAGTCTCACATGCATAATTCACGTGCGAGGTATCAAATTTATCCCTTAGTCGTTTACATGTCAAAAATGTATTTCAAATCATTAGTTAGATGTAGTCTTGTTATATTACAGTTCCTGTTTTAGTCGTTTATTACAATCACTTCCTTGTCTTGAATGCCATGCTCTTCTGCTTTTACTCACATGTTTCATACCCTGATTTCCTGTTTATACACCCATCATATATTTCAGTATTATTTACAGTTTTATAGATGTTGTCAATTATTGGAACTGCTGTCAGAATGTACTCGTTCCATTCCTGACTGGAAACCAATATTTTTCAGGTTAGTCACGGCTTCTCTTAGCATTTTGGGAGGCATGGTTATGCTGAGGTCAACCTAGAAGATTAGTTAGATACATTGGTTATTTTATTTTATTTTGTGAGACAATGTACTTAGATTAAATGTAAACTTTGAAATGTTATAAAATAATTTAGTTTGTGAATGAGCAAATATAGTTTTTCTTATTATGTGATTATGAGCATCATGGCCTTGATAGCATTCTACCATCGATACTGCGGCGTAGGCTATCTTGGACACGCACTCGTATCCCGAAAAGCGAGTGCGGGTCGTGACACCACTTTTGCCACAGTGATAACAGCCCTCATTGCGGTCCACATTCGTAAAATCCCGTGAACTCCCCCTATCCTCGCCTATGACTTGGGTCTTCTCTTCCCATAGTAAGTCACTAGAGCGGACTCTTGCGATGATTCTACTTGTTTGTATCGGTCCTCCTCATTCACCAAGCTACTTTTGACTGCCTCCATCATGACAACTCCATTAGGTGCGAAGTTCCTCACCAACACCACCAATGTCTCCTAACTTTTCGGCAGAGAACTCAAGAGCAGTAGGGCCTAAAGCTCATCATCAATCACCATGTTCATTGCAGATAGCTGATTGATGATACTCTAAACCTCATTCAGATGTTGTGCTACTAGGGTACCCTCCGTGTACTTCAAGATGACGAGTTGGCGAATAAGAAATGCCTTATTGTTAACCGTCTTTCTTTCGTACAGCAAATACAGATTCTTCCATAATGCTTTTGTCGAACTTTTCATGGATATGTGGTAGAATACCGAAACATCCAACTATTGACGGATGAATCCAACGACCTTCCGATCCAGTTATTTCCAGTCTTCAGCAGCTTTGTCCGTTGGATTTACGCTGTCGCCCTCCAACGGACCATACAAATACTGTACCAGAGTATATCCTCCATCCTTGGCTTCCAAATCGTAAAGTTTTCTCCTGTGAGGGTGATCATACGAGTGTTCATCTGCTATATAGACATGGTTGCTAGAACCTCTAAAGCTTTGATAATAATTATTGGGTGCGTGCGAAAACGTTTGCCAAATCAAAACCATCCCCCGTCTAATAGACACCAAGCACAAGATGAAGATAAGTATATGGTAGTGACATATGTCACCTGGATAAATCCTAACCTTTAATGACAGATGAAATTACAAGATTGACATAACTCACTTTGAACCCTTTGTCCTAGTAGGATCAATCCTCTCTCCACTCTCAAGAAGAAAAATAGAAGATTATAATTGAGATCACTCACCAATCCGTAGCAATCTTTCTAAGCGAAATTGACGACTCCTTGATTAGATCTTCTTCTTCCTTCTGTCTTAGATGGCGAAGTCCTAAGAGCAAAGTATGGACTTTCTCTTATATTTTTTTGTGGACGAGCACCCCGAATCTCCATTTTATTCCTTTCTTTGTGACTCCACCCTCACCTCATATAAATAAGATGAGAAATTTATGGTTAAAAAACCCTAAAAGTAGCCCACCATTAGATCAGGCCGTCCACCAACAACCAACGGTGTAGATTATATCCCATCACCAACTATGGATGTTCAAATATGGTCAAATTAAATATTTGATACAAATTTGTAAATCTAATTAAATCAGATATTTAATGTAGATTTTCAAATTATATCAATTTAATTTTTTACCATATTTGGGCTCTAAAATTTGCTCTTACCAAATCCAGACTAGACTCCAACACATCTCTATTTTCTTGAATCATCCTAGTGGCTTAAAGTCATCACATCAACCTTAAGGCCATGTTTGGTTTGTAGAATTGGAGCATTAGGAAAGGAAAGTGACTCGTTTTATTTGTTTGGATGCCAAAGGAAATGACAAGAAAAGAAATTTGATTTTCAAATAAAGGAAAATATGAAGGAAAATAGGAAGAAAAATGGTTCCTCATCCCAACCCAAGGACTCATTTTCCCCTTCTAAGGATTTATTTTTCCTCTAAATTTTCTTGGCTTTTCCAAACACAGGAAAAAAATTAATTAGAATTGCAATTTTCCAAAGGAAAGGAAATATCAAAGAATCGGTTTCCTTTTCTTTCTTTTTCGTGAACCAAACGAGGCCTAAGGTGTGGTGGCCCATGCAGGTCAGAGTCGTAACTAGTGTGATTTCGTAGTAGTGCTTGACTTAGAGTGCTGCTACGAGCTTGCTATTAGGATATAGGTTCCAGGTTATGATAGGAGTTGCTCAATCACAGTTAGGAACTCTTGATAGATTCCAGGGATAACCCCTGAGAATCTTATTTTGAAAACTCTTGAAATCTGTTCTCGCTTGCCTTCATTTACACTTCCTTGATTTGTTGTTGATTTTGATTCCTGATGTTCGTTGTTGACTTTGATCTTGCATCGAGATAAATTTTGTGGATTGAATTAAGGTATATCCTCGTAAGGTAAATATCTGCTTTATTTATGAAGTTTAAAATTTATCGCAGCCATACAAGCTAGCATGACAAGGACATAGAGCATAATTTTAGATATGCTTATCCTAGTTATAGAATTTGGATTTTCTTACAGCCATACCGGTTGGCGTGGTAAGAATTCCAGATGACATGATTTTAGGGTGTATACCTTAGTTATAGAATCTATCGTTTATTGCAGCTATGCTTACTGGCGTGGCAAAAATGCTGGTGTTTGCAATTAAAATTGTTTGATTGAAAACTTTAATACAAACAGAACAGTGTTACAATGTAGGACTTAGATGTAGTCCTAGGAGTACACTTTTGTTTAAGCTGGGTCCTTAGTACCAATGGAGCGAGTGGTAATGCGTTGACTCCGTTGACCGGCTGACGACGGTTATCGGTTCTCTGAAGGTGTGGATTGCTCTGGGTACTGGAGCTTGCTGAGAGGAGGAAGACGTTGAGTGTCTGTATCTACCTCTCTGGTGATTCCTTGTATGTTCATTGTGGATTCTCTCTGTGTGTGAAGGAGAAGATCCCTCTATTTATAGTTTTGTAGGCTGGCTGTTCATGCACGCATGTAGGATGCGCCGGTGTGTGGGGATGCCACGTGGAAGTTGCTGATGGGGGCGCACGGATGATGCGCCCTGATTGAGGGGGAGAACTCTTCATACTGCTGTTGTGAGCCGGCACGTAGCAGAGGAGAAGATCTTTCTGTTGCTGAAATTTTGGACGAGTTGAGTCAAAGGACACGTGTCATCGACCCATGGCTCGAAGATCTCGGATTTGGGGGGGCAGTGATCTGGTGAGCTGCGCCTTGGATCTGGGTGCAGGAGGAAGCTGCGGCTCATAACCTTTAGAAGTTACAAACCATTTAGGGCGCATGGCTTTTGAGGTGCATGCAGGTGACCTTCCTTCTGTCTTTCGGGATCAGAGATCAGTCTGGGGCGCATGGCTTTTAAGGCGCATGCAAAGCTTCAACTGGAGACTCTTCTTCTGTCTTTAGGGATCAGTGAAGGGTCTGAGGCACATGGCTTTTGAGGCGCATGCTGGTTTGGACGCATGGCCGTAGAGGCGCATGGCGATTTGGACGCATGGCCATAGGAGCGCATGCGGATGGCCACGTGGCAGTAGCCGTCGGAATAGAGTCATGATGATGCTGACGTTGCCGACGCTTCGTTCTCTGAAAAAGCTGTCAACTGTTCAGACTTTGGAAAGCGTGCTGCCAACTCTGGTGTCAGTTCAGCATTTAATGTTTGTGACGTTCGATGGACAGCTGAGTGGGCACATTGGTTGGTGTTCCCCTTGGCATGAAGATGTGAGGGAGGGCACATCCTCTGTGATGTGCCGGGTACTGTAGGGCGCATCTGTGTGATGCGCCTGATGTTGGAGGGCGCATCCGTGAGATGCGCTGTTTGGCTGGCGCATCCGACATATCCTTTAATGATGCGGCTGTCTCGCTCCTCGAATGCTATAAATAGCCGTTTGGCTGAATTCGAGGCGTCCGGTTCATCCATTTAATACAAATTTATTGCACAGAATTCGGAGAGTCATCCACTTGGCGCGTGGGTTTGATTTGCCCGGCCTATAAATAGTGGCATAGAGAGAAGGTTTGCTCCTCATTCCCTCACATACTTCCAACATGAACTTGGATATGTGGGCGCATTCTGTTGACAAAGTGCTCCCGAGGGTAAAGATGAGACGTCATGTTGTCTTCGAAGACGGAGTCGAGGGCTTCTGAGGCAGGCGGAAGGTGTCTGTTGCATCCAAAGATAAGGATGTTCGGGCCTCGTCTCCGTTATTCCGGAAGAGCCGTAGATCGGAATGGTGGTGCTAGGCTCTCTCTTCCTTCAAAGTGGGTGCCGTCCACTTTGATTGTGTTGAAAGCTCCTTGTGCCATGATTTCGATCACGGTCTTCCTTGGTCTTTTGGAGGCTCTTTCGAAGCCTCCCCTGGCCACAGCATTTGCGGTGCTCTTCTCTTCCTTGGTTCCAGCCAGAGGGTTAAATGCTTTGCTTGGCGAAGCACTTATCAGGCGAGCCTGGCTGGAAGAGCGGCACATAACTGGGCTCTGCTCGGCCAGGTGAGCCTGGTTGGAAGAGTTACACATCACTGAGCTGCTGAAGGGATGCACATAACTGAGCTGCTGGAGAGATGCACATCACTGAGCTGCTGAAGGGATGGTAGGATACACCTGACTGGAGGCACATGACATCTGCTGCGCCTGGCTGACAGTGCATGGTGACTGCTGCGCCTATCGGAAGGCACATGGTGGTTGCTGCGCCTATCTGGAAGGCGCATGGTGGTTGTTGGCTGTAGATCTAGGATCCTTCCTTTGTAGAAATTCTCCTTTGTACAATCTTTTCTAGACATGTAATAGACTTTTATGTATATAAATAAAAAGTCCTTCTTTGAATATCTATGGCTTTTTTGATTAGCTGTCTGAGTTCTGGCGCATATAATGCCTGGCGCATGGGCTTTCTGGTTGTGAAATTCCATGCTTCTACAAGACCCCCTTCAAAGTTTTCAAAACTTTTGAATAAGTTTTGGAATACTTTGAATAAGAAGCATGGAGGTCAGGGCGCATGATTTTTTGGGCGCATGCTTGTTCGGGCGCATGCTCCTTTCAGTTGATGATGATGACGCCTTGGTAACTCAAAAGATTAATGATGATCTTTTGGTTGTATTTGTTGTTATCTTCTCACGGAACCCGAAGCGACGGCTGAGATTACACGTCATCGGTTCACGCGTGCGACCAAGCCCTATAAATAGGTAAGGGTTGGAGAGAGAGAGAGAGTTCATCTGCTCTGTGCCTTTGCTTTCTTTAGAGTTTTTTTTCAAAACCCTAACTTTTTCTTCTCTGAGAGAATGGCTCCCAAGACTCCTCGCGGTGGTGCCGGCAAGGGGAAGGAGAAAGCGAAGGAGTTCGTTGATGAGGATTCACCTATCACCCCTGCAACTCCGGCCGACGTTCGTCCTGAGGTGACGGATGGGTTTCATTTCCTTCACGTAAGCTTTTGGGCCAGACTGTGCCCTAACTCAGATTTGCTGACGCGTATGGACTTTTGTTCTGATAATACGCCGAGGTTCTACCCCGCCGACGTGCATAGGTTTACACCTTTATCATGCACCGAGGTTTGACGGCTGACGCGCATGGGTTTCGTACCCTGATGATGCGCCGAAACCTTCGCTGACGCACATGAGCTCACGCTCTGATGATGCGCCGAAGCTCCAATGCTGACGCGCATGGGCTTACGCCCTGATGATGCGCCGAAGCTTGACGCGCATGGGCTTACGCCCTGATGATGCGCCGAAGCTCTGATGCTAGCGCGCATGGGCTTACGCCCTGATGATGCGCCGAAGCTATTTGACATTTTTGCCTGACTTCCACCTTTGTTGTATCAGTGTCGATGACGATCCCTTTGTTGAATGAGGTCCTTCTGGACGCTTCTCTTTGTCAGATGGGAGTTAATTTTGACGAGGCGGTGATCAATCCTGCAAAGGATGCTATCTTACAGGACCAACCTCGTGAGAGAATGCTACAAATCCAGACCCAGTTGTCTCTTTTCCTCCAGAGTATGATGGAGAGTGGTAAACTGAAGTCTGCTGAATCCGAAAGTGTAACTTTCTTAAAACCTGCCTTTTTGTTTGGCGACCGACTAGTCTCTTCCGAAGCGAAGATACTGAGGGATTAGAGAAGACTGGTTCTTTTCTGCCAAAGGTATGGTTTTGTACATGCGGCAGGTTGACCGCCAGTTGCCGCTGACGGCTTTTTATCGTCTAGCTACGAAGAGGAGGATGGGTTGGGAACTTACTCCCTCTCAAGGAGGGGCCTTGGGAGGTACCCTCTCAATTGACGCCTCTTCGAACCAGCGAGATACTTTGGCTGCTTCACGAGCCGGTTCTTCTTTCAGTTACCGAGCCTTGCATCCTGGGAGCATCTACAGTGAGGTCCCAAACGACACGTTACCCTTCAGTGCCCCGATCTTTGCAAATCGGAGGCTGACATCAAAGGTGATGTATCCGACGGGTAGCTTCAGAGTCGAAGGCTGGTGTCACTACATCCCGAAGTGGGACGAGTTGACCACTTGGGTGCTTTCAAGGTTCGAGGTTGAGCTTAAAGAGATCGGGCTGACAGCCGCCATTCGGGCCACGCAGGCAGGCGTGGACCTCAATAAGTCTATGTTCCTTGCGCTCTTGGAGCTTTTCAATGCCCAGACTGGTAGCTTCTTTACTCCGGTGGGGGAGTTAGAATTGGCCCTTCATAAGATGTACGAAGTGTCCAAGCTTCCTTGGGGCTCGGAACCGTACGAGGAATATTTTCCATCAAATGAAGAGATCCAAGTTCTAGAGGATGAGGATCCAGAGATGATGGCTGTTTTCAAAGAGGTGACAAGCCATCATTATCTGATGCACCGGAGGGACAAGGACAAGACCCAGCCTCATGTGACTGCTTGGAGGGACTACGTCTTCAGGCAGGATTTGACGGATCCTTCGAGGATTCGGTTTGCGACTCCGCAGGAATTGAAGCCCGCGGAAGTGAGTTCTGAAATAAGCCGGCTGGATGAAAGGACCCCTCACTCTAATGAGGACGGCAAGGCTACGTACAGCTGTTTCTGGCACTGCGGGCACTGGATGTCATCCAAGGCCGTGTTGACGTCCTACTTGATGATATGGCTCCGGGATTGCGTATTTGCAGGTGGATCCGGTGCCGTCGAGAGGGTACATCGGAATCTCATTTTGCCTGCGGTGAAGTTGGCCTGTGGACGACCTTTGGCTCTCCTCCCCGCGATGGTGTGCAACCTGTTGCGCGGTTTGAGGTCCTTTGCCGATGATGTGATCCACGAGAGAGGTAATAATGATAACTTTCCCCGGGCCGAGCTGCCCTTCCATTATCTTATGGGTGGCTGATCTTGCATCATCCGAACGTGATGAGTCCCGGTCCGGAGAAGGACCATGTCGAAGGAGATGCCTTCATTCGCCGCTTCTATAAGAGGAAGTGGTCTTACACTGGCGTCCCCGTTTGCAGGAGAGTCTTGTCCTACCTTCAGGGGTGGGAGATTGTCAAGGTTGGCCCGATCTTCAAAGATTTCGAGGCCGACCAGGATTTAGTTGACTCTGGCGAAGATGCGGTCACTCTACCGAAAATGGAGTTTTTGTTGGTTGCAGAGTATCCGGCCTTCTCACCTAGTCTACCGCAACCAGAATAGGTGTTATCTGGAGCCTTATCTGCCAAGCCGATTTGCTCATCAGTTTGGCTATACCCAGTTAATGTTGCGGAATCCCAGTAGTAGTTTAGGCTTCATCGGGAGTTTGCTGGATGCAGCCCGGGGCTGGCAATATTATAACGCTGGATGCACTAGCGTTAAGTTCACCACGCCAGTTCGCAATCCTCGGCCGCCGATCCTATATCCGGCCGCCAAGCTGTATTGCACTATGACTGCTATGTCTTCTGGTTATGACAGGGAGACTAGTTTCATTATTGGAACCCAGCTGGAGGCGACAACGAATATGTTGATGGCAGCCCGATCATATCGTCCACCAGAGTTGGCGGGGTATTGGGCTGCTGCTGCAGTACCAGTGGGAGGCCCATCTGTCGAGAAAAGACGTGCTGACACAGAAGCTGGTTCTTCTGTACCGAAAAGGTCGAGAAAGGCGCCGACCCCGAAGGTTACGGAAGTGCCACTTATAATGCCAGCAGGATCAATCACTGCTGAGGTAAGGAATATTCCATAATTCCAATTCTTTTCATCATTATGGCGACTTATGCTCTTCTTCTTGTAGGTATCAAAGAAGAAGTCCCGTGTTTCAAAATCGGGCGCTAGTAAACCGAAGGAGGTGGCAGGCTCTTCTGATGAGCGCATTCCTCCGATGCTAATGTCTCCCGTGGAGGAAGGTCCCGAAGATATTCCTGCGGAGGTTTTAATATCTCCTGATTTCGAGGTCGCAACAACTTCTGGGAGAGCACCGTCTGCCGTGGAGGCCTTGGATGCTGAGGGTCCTACGGACTCGAGGCATCCTGATGATGAAGTGGACTGGAGTTCGTCGCCTTCTGATGACGTTCCTCCGGTCTTGCAAGAATCTGCTGCGGGGACAGCAGATATGGTTGAGATAGAGGAGAGGGTTGAATCCCCTTTTTATCATGATGAGGGGAGGTCGGCCGCATCATTGCCGAGTCCTACCCCGGCTTCAACCGTAGAAGTTGAGGCGGCTACCACTCAGGAGGTAGCGACAGATTCTGTCCCTGTTGAGGGACTCGATGATGAGACCCGTCTGTCAGTCAAGACCGCTGCGACGGGTCAAGAGACAAGTGACAATCTCCCTATTCTGCCAAGGGAGGTACCAACTGTTGATAGGACGTTGGGGGTAGAAGAGGTGGCTGTTGACGTCGGAGGTTCCTCCAGGCTTGAGAAGGGTAAGGGTGTAGAACCCTCTGTAGCTCCTTCTACTTGGGGGACCATCTCGACGCCTGTGTCGGCTCCTTCTGTTGCTTCGGCTCCTCGGGCTAGAAGTCCAGCCCCTGTTGATGAAGAGCCCATTGATGCCGAGGTCCAAGCCTCGCTGATTGAGATTGGCGGATCTTCTTCCGGTCCGCGAACTGTAGTAGCTCCTCCAACTCCCGCGATGACGCCACAGGTCCTGGCGGATGCAGACGAGAATGTGAAATTCCTCGTCGAGGGGGTGTACAAAATGTTGTAGAAGGGTGTATCTGCTGTGATGGATGCCAATGGGAGTTTTGCGACGGCAAAAGCTCTGGCAATGCCCTGCATCGAGCTGATTCGTATTCACAAGGCCACGACCATATGGCCGAAATTCTGGAGGCTTCGGTGATTGAGCTGGATGAGCGGCTCGTGGAACTTCAACGCATCCAGCGAAACGACCTCTCTGTCCTGATAGATGCGGAGAAGGGGAAGCTGATCGCCGAGATCGAGTCTTCATACCAGGCCACCGTGGGCGTTTGGGAGCGCGAGGTGGCTGAGACTGAGGCTGCGGTAGAGCAGTTGTCTCAGTCCATGAAGACGACGGTGGAAACTCGAGCTACATTGGAAGCTAATATCGCGGATATCGACACCCAGATGCGCCGCCTTGAAGACCAACGGGCCCGACTCCAGTTAGAGGTCGAGCGTGTCCGGGCTGAACATGCGGCATTTAAGAAGGATGAAGCGACTTTTACTCAGCGGACTCTTGCTTTGGCGCAGCAACGACAACAGCTTGATGAGAAGCATGCAAGTGATACTTCCGCTGGGGCCGTTGAATTGATGTGCCAAGAAGCAGAGCGACGAGTCCTGGCGACGGTGGAGGCCCGCGCAGTCAACTTAAAGCTTCGAGTCAGGGAGCTCTCAGCCCATCCTGGGGAGATTCAGGGACCATAGCTTTTTTCCTTTTTCTTTTGTGTTTTTTTGCAACCCTTACTGGGGGATGATGTAGCTTCTTGTACTCCCTTTTTTTTCAGAAGAATAAAGAAGTCTACAACTTTTTTATGATATGTTCATCTTTTGTTGTCATGAACTTGATGATTTGTGTGGACCTATTATCTTTTGCGCACCTTGGTTTTTAGGTACAGATAATAAGTTTGAAGGAACCATTATGTTTGCTCAGAGGTAATGTGGACATGGCAATCATTGGGTTCGAAATGATAGAATCTCCCTACTCAGAGGTATTATGGACGTGGTAGGAATGATCTTGGGGGATACGCTGAACAACTCAGAGGTTATATGGACGTGGAAGTTCTGCGATAAATGTACAATAACACAGGGGTTGTTTGTACAGGATGTTTACTCAGAGATAATATGGACGTGGTAAACATGAAGGGTAGCGTAGGCTTACGAAGTGTAAGATTCCGCTTTGTAGGGTGTAGAGAGACAACTCAGAGGTAATATGGATGTGGTTATCTTTCTACTGGAAGATGCCACGGAACAGCTGGGTTCCGGAGGCGTATGAGCTTATAGAAAGAGGTTGTTTGGGGAAGTACATGTCTGGAGGATGTCAAGAATAGTACTTCTTTAGGAACTTGCCGTTGATGGGCATCATGAACAAGTCCCCATTGGGTTTGGCGAGGCGGTAAGCACCGTTTGAGTATACCGTCTCTATGATGAAAGGTCCTTCCCACTTGGGATCGAACTTTCCTGGTGTCTTGTGGGTCAACACCATTGGTCTTCTGACTGCTAAAACCAGGTCACCAACTTGGAAAGTCCTCTGTTTGACCTTTTTGTTGAAAGCCTGTGATATACGGGCTTGGTAGAGCTCGATACGTTGTTGAGCTAGGAGACGCTTTTCGTCAAGTGCCTCCAGTTCCCGCAGACGACGACGTTGATTGTCCTCTTCTGTGAGTTCGTTTATGATTGCTACGCGGAGCGAAGGTATCTGTATCTCGAGAGGCAGTACTGCTTCGCTCCCGTAGACCAGGGAGAATGGAGTGTTGCCTGTTGGGGTCCGTACCGTTGTGCGGTAGGCCCAAAGGCATTCGCCAAGCTTTTCATTCCAGTCGCGTTTGTTGGATGACACGACCTTTTTGAGCAGCCTAACGATAGTTTTGTTGAATGCCTCAGCCAATCCGTTTGCTGCCGGATTGTAGGTGGTTGAGGCCACGTTCTGAATACGATTTTTGTCACAGAACCTGCTGAAAATGTGGCTGATAAACTGAGGACCATTGTCATAGATGATCTGCCGGGGTACTCCGAAACGGTAAATGACATGGTGTTTGATAAAGCTGACCACCCTGGAGCTTTTTTACTTCTGCTAGTGGAACTGCTTTCGCCCATTTGGAGAAGTAGTCGGTGATGGCCAGGATGAAACGGTATCCTCTCGATGAAGGATGGGTGATTGGCCCTACAATGTCCATGCCCCAGGCTTCGAAGGGCCAGGAGGCGACTGTAGGATGTAGCGGCTCCGATGGTGTATGTATGAAGTCTGCATGAAGTTGGCACGCGTGGCACTTCTTGGCATATTCGACAGCATCGGCAACCATGGTTGGCCAGTAGTAGCCCATACGTCGCAGTCGATCTTGCAACTTAGGACCGGGTTGATGAGCTCTACAAGTTCCGTCATGAGCTTCTTGAAGAGCTTCGGCTGCTTTTTCGTTGGACAGGCATCGAAGGAGGAGCCCATCGAAGGAGCGTCGGTACAGCGTTTTGGTAGCCGTATCGTAGTAGAATCGAAGAGAGCGTCTCCTGACTGAGACGGCTTCCTTCGGGTCCTCTGGAAGGATTCCGTAGACAGCGAAGTCGATGAACGGGAACCTCCAGTCTCGGACATTAACACCAGTGTTTGTCGACATGGCGTAAGCCACCCGCAAGCATAGGTTGTCTCTGGGACAAATCAGATCTCGTCCTGTTACCGTGATATAGTGTTGAGTCCCAAAGGGCGCTGCTAATGAGGCTGCGAGGCCGGCCAGAGCATCGGCTTCCAAGTTTTGTAGACGGGGGACATGCTCGATGAAGAACCCAGCGAAGGTTGAAATGATGTTCAATGCAACTTCATGGTAAGGGATCAAATCTTCATGGCGAACTTCGTATTGTCCCCGAACCTGGTTTACGACGAGTTTTGAGTCGCCGTAAGCTTCCAGATGGTCGACCCCCAGCTGTTGTACGAGCTGGAGTCCCATGATGAGTGCGTTGTACTCGACAACGTTGTTGGAGCATGGCTTCGAAAGAGAGTACGCACGCTGGATGACCAACTGATCGGGGGAGACTAAGACTACCCCCACTCCTGCGATGATTTGGCCTTTGGGGCCTGTTCTCGAAGCGCCGTCGAAGAACATCCGCCAAACGGAGCTTCCTTCGGTGACGTTGGATTCTTGGACCTCATCCGGGATATCTTAATAGAGTTTTGAGGATTCTGGGATGGGGTGTGCAGCTAAAAAGTCAGCCAGGGCTTGACCCTTAACAGCTTTTTGCGGCACAAACACCATGTTGTACGGTGTTAGCAAGATCACCCATGTAGCCAGCCGGGAGTTCAATGATCCTGGCTTCGTCATGAGGACTCTGAGCGGATTGACTCGGGAAATGACATGAATTGTCTAACCCGAGACATAATGACGAGTCTTCTAGATGGCAAACACCAAAGCCAAGCACTCCTTTTCGACGGGGTTGTACCGGTGTTCGGCCCCGATGAGTGTTCGACTGAGGTAGTAGATTGCTTGTTCGTAGCCTGTATTGCTGTTTTGAGCCAGCAGAGCGCCAAGAGAATGATCCATGGCACGGACGTAGAGGAGAAATGGTTTGCCGGCGACTGGCGCTACCAGGACTGGTGGGCTCGTCAAGTAGGCTTTGATGTCGTCGAAAGCCTTCTGGCACTCCTCTGTCCAGACGTAAGAGACTCCTTTCTTCATGAGCTGAGTAAAGGGTTGACATCTACCGGAGAGGTTTGCTATGAACCCCCGGATATTTGCCAGACGTCCCTGTAGGCCTCGAAGTTCTCAAAGGTTCTTTGGAGGGTCCATGTTGAGGATGGCTTTGGTCTTCTCAGGATCAACATGAATGCCTTTCGCTGTGATGACGAAGCCCAAGAATTTGCCGCTAGAAACCCCCAGAAAGGATTTAGCAGGGTTCATTTTGAGTTGATGCGCCCGCATGAGATCGAAGACCGTCTTCAGGTCCTGTAGGTGATCTCTTTTGAGGCGGCTCTTGACTGCGATGTCGTCAACATAGCATTCGACCGTCTTGCAAAGATGTTGACGGAAGATGGTGCTCATTGCTCGCTGGTATGTCGCACCGGCGTTCTTCAAGCCGAAGGGCATTACTGTGTAGCAGAAAATACCCTTTGGAGTCCTGAATGGCGTATGTTTTGCGTCATCGGAGAACATCTTGATTTGATTGTAGCCTGAATACCCGTCCATGAAGGACATGCGCTCAAAGCCACATGTGTTGTCGATCATCACATCAGTGATTGGAAGCGGGAATTCGTCCTTCGGGCAAGCAGAGTTGAGATCCCTGAAGTCGATACAGACTCGTATCTTCCCGTTCTTCTTGGTGACAGGAACGATGTTGGCTACCCAATCCGGGTGTTGTTCCTCACGGATGAAGCCGCTAGTCAAGAGTTTGTCTACCTCCTGATCGATGGCATTCATGATGTCCGGACGGAAGCGTCGCTGCTGTTGTTTGATAGGTTTGGCATCAGGTAAGATGTTCAACCTATGCATTGCGATCTGTGGATCGAGTCCCGGCATGTCTTCATAGCTCCAGGCGAAGACGTCGATATACTCTTTAGCCAGTTGGATTAAAGATTCTCGATCTTCTCCTTCCAGGCTTTTACTGATGAAGATGGGCTTGGAAGAAGACCCCTCCCCGAGGTCGATCTGCTCGACCTCGTCTTCGGTGGGAGGTTCACGAAGCTCAAAACGAGATTTCCATTGTTCCCCTAGGCGTTGGGCCCAGGGTTCTTCTTCGAAGGGTTCTGACACTTGGTCTTCGCCTTCACCTTTTTGAGGTTGTGCTGACGTCATGTTAGCTGACTGCACTTTCCTGAAGACTGATCCGATACTGGTATCGGAATCCCAAGTCGATGCTTCGGACGAGTGGGAATGTTCTATGTCTTCTGCATCTGAACTCTCTGGGGTTGATAGCGGTGTGACATAGCCTAACCCTCGTCCAGTCCGATTATAATAGTCCTGTGGCTTTCCATTGGGCATCGAAAGTCGGACAGGGAGACGCCGACCCTTGCCGTAGTTTAAGCCTTTGTTGCTTTTCAGGTCGTAGCCCATCTTTTGGATGATGTGCTTTGCCGCATCCGTGTACCGATAGACTTGTACTCTGCCAGTATCAGGTTCGGGCTCGGTTGACGGGAGGTCCCGATGACGCTCGACTTTGCCCGAGATGATGGTGCCTTGGTCTCGGCTCCGTGGAGGGACTATGAAGACTCCTTGAGACGGGACTACTCGATTATGGTAGACGGTCGTTATTTGTGTTTGCAACAACCGTAGAGCGTTGTCTAATGTATACATGGCATTCCAGTGTGGAAGACAAGAATAATTAAAAGACACTCTATTATTGATAAAATACGAGATCTTATCCCGTGGGATTACATTGTCAAAGGAGGGTGCCTCTACGTCGGCCGAGATATAATCACCAAGCTCCTCGTCTGTAAGAACTGGGGGCGGACTAGGAGAGTCCAACACAGCTTTGGGATCTGAGAGGGTTATATGAGCTTTCTCTGACACCTTGGATGACTGCGGTGGCTTGCCCTTGAGACGCACCTTGAGAGACGCCTCGGCTACGCCTCCGGTGAGTGGTGCCTTTCCTTGTAATTTTGCCACCAGGGGAGCCGATGTTTGAGGTGGCTTTCCCTTGAGGCGTATCTTCAGGGGTGCTTCGCGAGCCGGCGCTTTCCCTGATAGCTTGATGTTCATTGGAGGTGTCTTCTGGGGTGGTTTTCCCTTCAGTCGGATTTTCAGGGGGGCGTCGGGAGTCGTCTCAGGCTTCATGTCCGGCTCTGTTGCCGTCTCTGCCTCGTCATCAGCGTCGTTGGCTTCCTCCTCGTCAATGGGCTTGTACAAGTCGGAATCGGTGAAGTAGGCTTCAATCCCTTTGAAAGGATCGATGTCTGCAAACTCCGTCCGGATGACGCCATTGGTGGATACATACTTCATGCACTGGTGGAGCGTGGAGGGCACCACCATGTACTCATGCAGCCATGGTCGACCGAGCAGGATGTTGTAGTTGACCTCGGCATCTACCACATAACAAGTCACCTCAGTTTTGAGGCTGCCAATGTGACACTTCAGTCGGATCTTGCCCAATGGCTCGCTCTTGCTAGCATTGAAGCCACTGATGGTTGTATTGGAGGGCGCCAGCCGGTACATCAGGATCCCCAGCTTAGATAGCAGCGCCTTCGGAATGATGCTTAGGGAAGACCCAGGATCGATCTGAATCCGGCTCACCTTGACCGAGCCAATGTACCCTGTATAATACAGCGGTCGGTTATGTCGGTGATGCTTGAGCAGCATGTCTTGTTGGGTGAAAGTTATGTTTGGGATAACTTCATCCGCACAATGACAGTGCGCACAAGTAGTTGGGAGGTCTTCAGGCTGCTTGACCTGACTGAGAAAGGATTCAGCGTCCTTCAAAGCTTCGCAGAGAGCTTCTCGGGAATCTTTAGAAAGACGCAGGAGCTCGAACAAAGACAGGCGCATCATCCGGGTTTGAACCCATGCGCGTCAGCAGTATAGCCTCGGCGCATCATCAGGGTTTGAACCCATGCGCGTCAGCAGTATAGCCTCGACACATCTTCAGGGTTTGAACCCATGCGCGTCAGCAGTATAGCCTCGGCGCATCACCAGGGTTTAAACCCATGCACGTCGGCGGGCAAAGACCGCGGCACATCATTAAAGACTCAAGGCCTATGTGCGTTGGCGTACGGACAATGAGACTTACCAACCACCTCTGGCCGAACTTCGACAGGCCGACGAGGAACGACAGCCGCCGCAACTTCCGCGGACTCCTTCGCTTTCTCCTTCCCCTTGCCGGCAGCACCGCGAGGAGTCTTGGGAGCCATTCTCTCGAGGAAGGAGAAGTTAGGGTTTTTGAAGAAGAAACTCTAAAGAAGCAGAGGCACAGAGAAGAAGAACCCTTTCTCTCTCCAACTCTTACCTATTTATAGGGCTTGGTCGCACGCGTGAACAGATGACGTGTGATCTCAGCCGTCGCCTCGGGTTCTGTTCAAGGATAGCAGCAAATAAAACCAAAAGATCATCATTAATCTTTTCGGTTACCTAGGCGCCATCATCATTAACTGAGAGGAGCATGCGCCCGAACAGGCATACGCCCAGAAATCATGCGCCCTGACCTCCATGCTTCTTATTCAAAGTATTCTAAAACTTATTCAAAAGTTTTGAAAACTTTGAAGGGGGTCTTGTAGAAGCATGGAATTTCACAACCAGAAAGCCTATGCGCCAGACACTACATGCGCCAGAACTCAGACGAAGAACTTCACAGCAAAGTCAATAAGTATAGACATTTGAAGAAGGACTTTTTATTTATATATAAAAGTCTATTACATGTCTAGAAAAGGTTGTACAAAGGAGAATTTCTACAAAGGAAAGAGCCTAAGTCTACAGCCAGCGGCCACCATGCGCCTTCAGATAAGCGCAGCGGCTACCATGCGTCTCCAGATAGGCGCAGCATCACTATGCGCCACCAGTGAGGCGCAGCAGATGTCATGCGCCTCCATCCAGGCGCATCCCATCATCTCTTCAGCAGCTCAGTTATGTGCATCCCTTCAGCCAAATTCTTCCAGCCAGGCTCACCTGGCCGAGCAGAGCCCAGTTATGTACCGCTCTTCCAACCAGGCTCGCCCGATAAATGCTTCGATACACAAAGCATTTAACCCTCTGGCTGGAACCAAGGAAGAGAAGAGCACCGCAAATGCTGTGGCCAGGGGAGGCTTCGAAAGAGCCTCCAAAGCCGAAGGAAGACCGTGATCGAAACCGTGGCTAAAGGAGCAGCTTTCGACACGATCAAAGTGGGGAAACCCCACTTTGAAGGAAGAGAGAGCCTAGCACCGCCATTCCGATCTACGGCTCTTCCGGAATAACGGAGACGAGGCTCGAGCATCCCTATCTTTGGATGCAACAGGCACCTTCCGCCTGCCTCAGAAGCCCTCGACTCCGTCTTTTGGATGTAACAGTCACCTTCAAGTGCATCGGAGACAACACAGCGTCTCATCTTCACCCTCGGGAGCACTTCGTCAACAGAATGCACCCGCATGTTCAAGTTCATGTTAGAAGTACGTGAGGGAATGAGAAGCAAATCTTCTCTCCATGCCACTATTTATAGGCCGGGCAAATCAAACCCACGCGCCAAGTGGATGGCCCTCCGAATTCTGTGCAATGAATTTACATTAAATGGATGAACCGGACGCCTCGAATTCAGCCAAACGGCTATTTATGGCACTCGAAGAGCGAGACAGCCGCATCATCAAAAGACATGTCCGATGCGCCAGCCAGACAGCGCATCACACGAACGCGCCCTTCGGCATCAGGCGCATCACACGGACGCGCCCTTCGGCATTAGGCGCATCACACAGACGCGCCCTACAGTACTCGGTACATTACAAAGGGTGCGCCCTCACACATCTCCATACCGAGTGGAACGCCAACCGATGCACCCACTCAGCTGTCCATCGAACGTCACCAACATTAAATGCTGAACTGACAGAGTTGGCAGCACGCCTCCCAAAGTCTGAACAGTTGACAGCTTTTCAGAAAATGAAGCGTCGGCAACATCAGCATCATCATGACTTTGTTTCGACGGCTATTGCCACGTGGCCACTCCACCATCAGCATGCGCCTCTACGGCCATGCGTCCAAATCAGCATGCGCCTCAAAAGCTATGCGCCTCAGACTACTCTCTGATCCCGAAAGACAGAAGGAAAGTCGCCTGCATGCGCCTCAAAAGCCATGCGCCCCAAATGGTTTGTAACTCCTAAAGGTTATGAGCCGCAGCCTCCTCCTGCGCCCAATCCAAGGCGCAGCCCACCAGATCACTCCTCTCCACCAAATCCGAGATCTTCGAACCATGAGTCGACGACACGTGTCTTTTGACTCAACTTGTCCAAGATTTCAGCAACGGAAAGATCTTCTCTCTGCTACGTGCCGGCTCACAACAGCAGTATAAAGAGTTCTCCCCCTCGATCAGGGCGCAGCATCCATGCGCCTCTATCAGCAACCTCCACGTGGCGTCCCCACACCGGCGTATCCTACATGCGCGCATGAGCAGCCAGCCTGCAAAACTATAAATAGAAGGGTCATCTCCTTCACACACAGACAGAGACTCAGAATACAAGACTCACAGAGAATCCACAACAGAGAATCACCAGAGAGGCAGTGCTAGACACTCAACGTCTTCCTCCTCTCAGCAAGCTCCAGCACCCAGAGCAATCAGCACCTTCAGAGAACCGATAACCGCCGTCAGCCGGTCAACGGAGTCAACGCATTACCACTCGCTCTATTGGCACTAAGGACCCAGTTTAAACAAAAGTGTACTCCTAGGACTACATCTAAGTCCTATATTGTATCACTGTTCTGTTTGTATTAAGATTTCTATCAAAACAATTTTAATGGCAAACAAGCTGGCGACTCTGCTGGGGACTTCTTTCTCCTCTACCGAGAAAGTCGTGTCACAGGCCGACAACGTGAAGGTGGCTCCTCCCACAAGATGCTGGTAGTGCGCCTCAATCAACAGGCGTACAAGGAGTTCATTTCTGAAGGAAGTGCGAGTCCTTCGAAGTGGCTGTCGAAGCCGAAGAAGACCCGCGCAGTCTGGGTGCGCAAAGTCGACGCCTCGGGCACCACCGTTGAAGGGGATACGCCCGTCCAGCCTTTCCTTCCTGCTGACGTCCTCAGCAGCCAAGGTGCGCCCGCTGATGCAGCGCATCTCTCAAGGAAGCGTGGGGCTGACCATGTTCCCCAGCCATCTTCCTCTCAGGCGAGGAAGATACGTCGACGGAGCAGGGGCGCAGCTAATGCCCCGCGCATCACTTCTGGTGCGCCGCAAAGAGCCTCTGTCTTTGACAGACTCACTCGCTATAATGGCGAGGAGAATTTGGATGCTGAGTATTATGCGCCCCAGCGGGCTGGTACGAAGAAATCCAAGGCGGCACGGGCCATGCGCCACAAACGTGCTATGCCAGCAGCCGGCCAGAGGTACGCGCTTACGATCACGCGCGCTGCCGATGGCAAGCTGTACAAGGTTGACTCAAGTGCTTCTGCACCGACAACGAGTCGGCCTTCGAAGTCCTCATCTCGCTTGGGCGCATTCACTGCGTGCACAACCAAGCCGAGAGAGGCAAACTCAGTGGTCTTGAACTCCCGCGCCTCCTCTGGTTGTGCGTTTGAGGTCCGTTCAAGTCACTTCAAATGCTGTGGTTCCCCCACTACTGATCGTGATGCCTGCTTGGTATTAGATCAGGGGGCGCAGCACTCACCCGACCACCCCGGCGCTTGGCCCTGCCATGCGCCTGAGAGGGGTGTGAGGGTAGCACTCTCCTCCAACGACTTGCGCAACGTGATCACTCACAAGCGCCGGTCAAGAGAGTTGACCAACAAGCACGATGCGCCTCTCACGGGGCACACTTGTGCAGTGGTCACTATCAACTGCTGTTGTAAGACGGCAGTACCGCCAAAGCAGTCGGTCTTCCAACGGCTACAATCATCGACACCCCTCCGACATCGCCTTGGGACGAAGGTGTCAGCAGAAGAGGAGCTAAAGGTTGCTTCATGCAACGTGATCTCCAATTCCTCATCTGTCCGGAAGACGACTGCCAATTCCTCGTCTTCATCCAAAAGCCAGCCGAGGAAAACCAAGGCAGCTGTCACGACCTCTGGAGTGTTTGAAGGCACTCGGTCGAGGAAGAAGTTCTTGGAGGAAGCTGGGGGTAGCCAGACCCTTGTCGAGCCTCCTTCCGAAGACGAAGATGTCCAAAGCACAGCTGCGACGGATCTTCAGGAACTTGCCGTTGATGGGCAACATGAGCAAGTCTCAGTGTGAGCAGCCTCATACTTGGCCAGCTCCGACTCTTCTTCGGCTACCCCCTGTGTAAATGCAGACTGAGAGGATGACTTGGGCAACTTGATTATCAGGGGATCCATGGGTGGAGCAGAACGTGGGGTTATTGGTGCACTAGCCACCCCCAGTTTGGTGCTCGGTACTGGGCGGGGAGTTGTTGGCTCGCTAGAAGCCCCAGACTTTGTATCGGGGTGACGACCCTTCTTGGGAAGGCATATCGTCAGTGGCCTATCGGAAGGATTAAGCTTCTCCGTTTGAGGTTGACCGGCTCTCGGCAGTCTGACTGTCAGTGGCCCTGTTGTGGGTCTCGGCACTTGGCCGGACCTTGGCAGCTGTATTATCATCTGCTCTTCCTGCACCGAGAGGCTGATCGCGTCCTTCCGCAGAGTGGCAGTAAGGGGTGCGAACTTACCCGGTTTGCGAGCTTGGAGGTGAATCGTCAGAGGTCTTTCTGATCCCGTGGCCGTTTCGGTACCAGCTTATTCATTTCCTTCATCAAGGTGCCTCTTCGACTTTTCGTATAGGCAGGAATCCGAGTAGTAAGATTCAACCCCTTTGAAGGGATCGATGTCAGCGAATTCCGTCTTCACAAAGCCGTATTTGTCGATATATTTGAAGCACTGGTGTAGCATGGAAGGTACGATCATGTAATCGTGTATCCATGGGTGCCCCAAGAGGATGTTATAAGAAGTGTCTGCATCTATGACGTAGCAGGTGACTTCGAATTGGAGGTCGCCAATTTGACACTTCAGACGAATCTTCCCAATAGGGTAGCTCCTGCCCGAATTGAAATCGCTGATGGCGGTGCTTGTAGGCGTCAGGCGATGCATTAGGATACGGAAATGATGTAGCAGACCCTTTGGGATGATGCTTATGGAAGAGCCAGGATCTATGTACATCCGATCCACCTTCACGTCGCCGATGTATCCTATGTAGTATAGCGGGCAATCGTGTAGGTTGGTTTTGATGAGCATGTCCTACGGAGTGAAGATGATGTTGGGCATTGCTCCCGTGCAGGCACTGTCTTGGAGATCCACGGGTGAGTCCTCCCCGGTGAGGTTGGATTGAGCCAGATAGACATCGGCATTTTGGAGTGCTTCGCTTAATGCAATACGAACGTCCTTGGAGAGCCTTAGGAGTTCGTACAGTGACAACTTGGCTAGTGTGTTAGCCAATTGTGCTAAGTTGTCAAAGTTGTAGGGCCTCTCTAGCCCTTGGGCTGTCTCTTTTCGGAGGGATTTGTCGAAGCGAGTCTCCCTTGGCCTAGGCTTGTCGGTCGTCGAAGGCTGAGCCGGTCCCGAAGCATCAGTTGTAGTGGGTAGATGATTTTCGGCTGGATTGTCAACCATAGGTTGGGATTGCGCTCCGAACCGTGTGACGACGGCTGTAGCTTCCTCGTTGTCTGTCGAGATTGTGTGGCAGGTTCTGACTTTTCTACTTTTCTTTTTGTCGGTGGAAGATGGTGGGGGCCGAGTCACTTCTGACACCAAGTCTGGACGGATCTACATGACCTTCCCTCGTGATGTGGTGAGGGGTACTAGACCGGCAGCCTGATCTCGGGAAGGTGGAAGATTGGTAATCTCCATTGTCGCTAGAGGGACGGGAACCACCCCGTCCTGAGTTTTCGATGGAGGGAAGTAGCCGAATTGTACGGACACCATATTGGCCGCCACGGTTACCTCTTCGAAATCGATGGCCAGAGCGTTTGAGTCGATGAGGTTTTGGATGTACCGTTTAAGCTGGTAGCAATCGTGTGTAGCATGATGAACATAGCAATGATAATGGCAGTACTTTGGATTCTCTATCTCTGCCGGCCGCGGTTCCTGTCTTGGTGGAGGAAGCTGAATTCTGTCCCCTTGTATGAGCATGTCCAAGATGGGCTTGACATGACCGTCTTCGAAGGAGTAAGTGATTTGCGGCCATTGTTTGTCTGCTGGCTTCGGCTCAGGTTTTTGTGCTGTATCGGCCACCATAGCCTGCTTTCCTTTGCTATCCCGATTGTTGGAGGGGCTACCCCCGTTATCGTTGTTGGGATGCTTGCCCTTATTTTCTCCTTCCGTGATGTGCAATCCCAGTTGGCGAGCCTTCTTCAGTCGTTCTTCGGCGCTCGTGGCGCTGATGATGAACGTCTTCCAATCTTTGAATTAACTTTCGCCCATCCAGAGACTGATCGTTGGAAGCAGTCTCTTTTGGCAAATTTCAATCAAAGAGGAATCTGGATTTCCGGAGGGCAGCTTCATGGCGGTTTGGCGGAACCGCTCAATGTAGTTCCTTGTCAGCTCTTTCTCTCCTTGGACTACGTCCATGAGGGTAGACATCGTGATGTCCTGCCCTACTTCGTAGAATCTCTCCAAGAACAGGCGTTTGAAGTCGGCGAAGGAGTGGATGCAGTTGTCCGGCAGATTGCGATACCAGTCGAAAGCGACTCCTTCCAATGCCCCAATGAATAATCGCGTGAGGATAGCCTCATCATGGGGCAGATGGTCGGTGGTGACCTCAAAGTAAGTGATGTACCGACTTGCTGAGGTCTTGCCATCATATGGGTTGATATTGAACGGCTTATATTTTGGTGGGAATGGTACATCCCTCCATTCGGCAGGGTATGGTTGCCGTATTTTGAGGTCTTGAGCGTTTTCTCGGGCATGGAACATGGCTCGGAGCTCCTGGACCTCTCTTCTTACTTTTCGGGCCTCATCTGTTGCGGTAGGGGCTGTTATTTCGGGAGGATTATTGCCCGGGTTTGGTGCTGCTGAGTTTGAGTCTGCATTGACCGCGAGACCCGTACTCGTTTGGCCAGGCGTTCCTCCTTACAGAGTTGGAAGAGCGGCTTTGATTTCATCTACAGACTTGACCAAGGCCTGCAGTATATCCTCCAAAGTGTCGATGCGTTGGCGATCGCTGGAACCACCTTGGTAGCTGTCCGTCATGAATACCGTCCTTACATGAGGAGTGATGGAAGGAACGGTGGAGGATGTGCCCTCCGAGTCGTACCCATGTACCGAGAAGTCATCGTGGTAGGTAGGAATGTTCTCTTCGACCTCGGACTCGGAGGAAACGGTATCCCCAGCCTCGGAGCTTGCTTCGTCTTGAGAGCCATGGATGTCCTCGGGGACGTCAGCGTCGGTTGTACCTGATGGGAGAGTTGTTTCCCCGGGCTCGGCTCCTTGAAACATCGGATTGTTGTGTATGTTCGGAGGAGTGCTACCCCTAGTTCCCACGACCCCCAGCGATGTGGATGATGAATTTCCCATTGCAGCAGATTTTGTCTTTGAACGGGTGTGTTAGAATATTCCGATGGAGGACAGCCGTTTAGACGACGGTTTATTAGCTGCAGTGGTTGATATCTTGGGGCTGGAGATGCTTGTCTTCTTTCCTCTCCCCTCGGCGGGGACTTTCTGAGTGGAATTGCAGGAGACAACAGGAGGTGCCTCGTCTTCTGAGCTCGGACGCTGTAGTCTTTCGAAGATTGACGGCCGATCTTTTGTCACTGCCGCGTTGTTGCAACAGCAGTTGACGATGATTTGGATGCAGTGATGTCCAAGCGAGGACTCTTTGTACGCCGAGGCTCCTACTCTTTTCTTGCGCTTGTGGAGGATCGCCTCACGCAGGTCAGAGGAACCACTTTGTCCTTTTGCCGCCGGGGGCTGGACTCGAACGGTTCTATACAACTTCCCATCAGAGGCCAGTGTGATAATCAACGGGATGCCCCGATAGTTAGAGGTTGGGACAGCTGACTGTGCTTGGTGATCCCGCGCTGCCCTAGACTTCCTCCTTTTAGCACTTGCGGGTGCGTAATAGGAGGAGTCCAAGTTGAATACCACAGAGTCTGGCTTATCATCTAGAGAACCATCAGGGTCAGGACCGCATGAGAGATGGTCGAAGACTGATTGAGAGAAGCATGGAACGGACGCTATACGGCTAGCATTGGGTACCGTGTAGGCTGTCTGTATGCGGTTGTCTTCTGCCGTTGGATGAGTTGTTTTTTTTGCGGCTAGGAGTCACGACCGTGCACGCTGGCCGCATGCGGTTGGCAATTGTGGCTGCATAAGTTTTCTGCAAGCGATTGACTTTCTTAGCCGCATGAGTTTCATCCATGTGGTTGGCAACTGTAGCCGCATAAGCTATGCGACTGACAGATGTAGCCGCATGAATTTTCGTTATGCGGCCGACGGATGTAGCCGCATGAGCTTTCTCCCTGCGGTTAATATCCTTATGCGGCTCGGATCGCATAGAGTTCCTCTTTGCCCCTGCAAGTCCAGCATCATAGTGTTTTCTTCTGCCGGACTTGGGGACAGCAGAGTCGTCTATGATCTGAAGTGGGGCCGCGGGAGAGTCTTCTCCGCCGTTTTGAGCAAGAGAAGGTATTTCTGCAAGAGCTTCAGTAGGAACGAAGGATCGGGGCCTCCACTCCTTGCGGGCCTTCTTTGTGCGGGCTCGCTTCTGGACCGGGCCAGCGCTCTTGTTGGAGAGCATTTCTTCGAACGCTTGTTGGCCGAACCGGACGACCATCTTCTGTTGCGTGAAGCCAAGCTTGGCTGCATCCGATTGCGTCACCAACTCTTCAGCCGTGGAGAAGTTTGTCCCCAGCAGAGTCGCCATCGTATTTGCCATTGATTGTAAAAGTACAGAACAGTTTTATGGGAGGACTGAACTTAGACTCACAATACAAACTCGCTTGTACAAAGAAAGCCTAGAGACAAAAACCTAGGTACAGCAATCTAAGTACGATTGTTTATTTTAGATTCTGGAGGGTGACGATAGAGGCTCGGGAAGGCGACGACAGCCCTGCCTTACTCTTTGGACGATCGGTATGCAGCCTTGGCTCCTGTGAAGAGATGGTCGGCGCTGATGAAGAAATGCTCTTCTTGCTCTCCTCGTGTTGCTCTTCTGACTTCTCTCTTTCTTTGTGTATTTTCTCTCTGATTATTAGGAGGAAGCTCTCTTTGTCTATCTCCTTCTGATCGTGTATATATTACAAGGGAATGGCACCTTGCTATTTATAATAGTGGGATGTCCTCATTAGGGTTGCCAATGATTGCCTCTTGGAGATGGTGGCGGCCTGTGGATTGGTCAATCTAGGCCATTCGTTTTTTATTGTGACGAATCTGAGCCATCGAGTGTAGATTACACCAAATCCCCTCAGCAATTAATGCTGATTGGAATAAATCTTCCTCATAATGATCTTCTGATGTCTGCGAATAAATTAGATTTATTCTCCTGCCACGTGTCCCAGATTATTGGGATTTGACCCAATCTTTGATTACAGTAAATCTGAGAAATTAATCGGCTTAAGACACGTGTCCTAGGAGCCATTGGGGGGATCTGAACCGTATGACGAGTGAGCCGCATATGATTTTGGGCCGTATATGGTTAGGGCCACGTGTCAGGGCTGCCTGGGTAGTGGCCCTCCCTTGAGCCTTCGAACCACAGGGAGGTAATCATTGTGAGTCGCATAGGGATACATCTACCTGAGCCGCATGGAAATGACCGTCTTGAACCGTATGAGAAGTTTTTACTTGAACCGCATGAGGCTTTCTCGGCCTGAGCCGCATAGGATGGATTCATTCTGAGCCGCATGAGAAGTCTTTGCTCGAGCCGCATAAGGCTTTCTCGACCTGAGCCGCATGAATATGTTCATGATCGAGCCGCATGGGGGTCTTCATGGCCAAGCTGTATGAGAGTCTTCATGGCCGAGCCATATGGATTTCTTCATGGCCGAGCCGCATGGGGGACCTTCATGTTTGAACCGCATAGATTTCAATGCACTGGCCGCATGAACTCGTCTAGTCTGGCCGCATAGACTTGCCTCGAAGCTTGGTGAACAGTGCCACGTCTGCGAAGATTTTCTCCAGTTCCCTAGAAAGATAGTGCTCTTGTGTCAGTCACCATGATTGCTTTATGTCAGGGTTGTCATCTGTCAGGTCTGTCAGCCGTCAGAGCATTAAATGCGTCCAGACGTTGGGCACAGCTACTTTGAAGGCCACGTGGCCTCTCTCTGTGGGCCGCATAGAGTTTACTCGAGTTGCCTGTGTATTTGAGCTGCATGTCCATATTGGTGACTTTTGAGCCGCATGATACTCTTGAGCCGCATGAAGCTCGTCTGATTTTAAGTCGCATGAAGCTTCCTGGGTTCTGTGCCGCATGAAGAATGTCTCATGATCGAGCCGCATGAAGGACGTCTCATGACCGAGCCGCATGAGGAATGTCGCATGACCGAGCCGCGTGAAGGACGTCTCATGACCGAGCTGCATGAGGAATGTCTCATGACCGAGCCGCATGAAGGACGTCTCATGACCGAGCCGCATAAAGAATGTCTCGATCAGCCCGTGCACTCGCTTTGTGGGCCCGGGTATCCCGAACACACGAGTGCGTAGGTATCATGTTTGCTTCCTGATGTGGGGCTAATAGAAACACTTGCCCTCGATCTTTGTTGGGAGACTCTTGAGAACCACTCTGTCCGTTTGCCGCCGGGGGCTGGACACGGGCAGCTCTGTACAACTTTCCATCAAAGGCCCGCTTAGCGGGACGCTCTTGATGGTCAGAGGTTAGGACAGCTGACTGAGCCCGATGAGCCCGTGCTGCCCTAGACTTCTTCTACTTAGCACCCGAAGGTGCGTAATAGGAAGAGTCCAAGTTTGGAAGGAGGGAGGAGAAGTTGGTGCCCTTTTCAAAGGAGGCAAGGGGGCTCTATTTATAGAATGGAGTGAGCCATTTCTTCTTCTCCTTTCCGATGTGGGACTAAAAGCAATATTTTCCATGCTTCTACATTAGTATCAATGCCTTTATTATATTTATTACTAATATCCTTGTCATCATAATCGCTAAAAGATTTAACCTATAACTATATATGTAAGTACAAAAAATAGGAAGGGAGAGAGAGTTCTGCAAACACATTGTTATAAGGGGGCTAAGTGAGATTATCCAAATTCAAAATCTCCTACTGGCCGACCCCTTACACCTGTGTTTGAAACCCTACAAATTCGTATGAGAGATACTTTCAAATCCCTGGACAATAAACCCGTTCGAATTCAAATCTTATTAGATGAGTCCAAGTTGAAACTCACCTTCTCTCTTCCTGCGTGCTAAACAATCTATAAATACGAAATAGCCTTTCCCATTGGCCCTCTTAAAACCCTACGAAAACCTTTTTTATTCCCTATCACAAGCAACAAGTTCGAGAAGGAGGTCGATCGATCGAGGAGGCAGCCTAACTCCTGCAAGATCTCCAATAGGTAACCGACAACCTTGTTTTCTCTCTGGTTTCTGAACATAGATGAATGTTTCTGTTCTCGGAAAGTAGAGTAGAAATCCTAAACGGCAAGTCTTACCAGGAATGTGAGGGAGTTATTGCGTAATAGCAATGGATACCATACAAACTTGTGTATGGATGTGCTGATTGTATCAGTTAAAGGTGTATCATTATTGGGTTCGCTTTGGCAAGCCCCTATGTTCATAGCAATAGGTAATGGAATAATGGTTAGGGGGAGTATCTTGCCTATGCAGATCTGCACACATCAGCAAGTAAGATACATCGATAGTTATTACTTAGAAAGGGGTAGGGTGTTTGAGTGTTTCTAGTTAGAAGAGTAGTAACCTACAGGTAGGGTCATCAAGGTTCCCTGTATCTAATACAATCCTTGATGTATCGGTCCTTAGGCTAAGTATCAGTAGATGTGTAAGTTCATATGAGGGAGTTTTACTCGAGTATCAGGAAATTGGAACTAGGTACGGGTTCACCTAGTGTGCGCACCTGTCTATGCATATAGATGGGTGTATTGCCTTAACAAGCGAAGAGGAATTGAATAGAGGGGGATTAGCACCCATATCTTGGAGTGTCAATTTATACTCAAAGGAGAGAAGCTTGCAAGAACAAAGGACTATTAGTGTATGATACCATACCTAGTAGGTATCAGTAGCTTAGAAGAGGGAACTGGTGTCATAGCTAGGCCATATGTGTTTGAAGTAATGCCACTTGAAATGTATCTCAAGTTATGTATTCTAAAGTATGAGTACATAGGAGGGAATCCTTATTTAAATGAAGTAGGACCAGCCGATACTACTAGGATCAAGTCCTACTTACCTTTAGAGCCATGATTTTCCTTACCTACAAAGTACAAACCCTTTGACTACCTTTTTTTCTCTTTTTAATCAAGCTATGGAGGGGGGACACATGCATAGTCTGTTAACTTCACAAAGAGATTGATGTTGAGTCATAGGATAGAACATCAGCCAACATGAGACACTCTCGTCTATCAGTTGCCAGCAGGTACATCCAGGTAACCGATAAGTATAGTACCTGCCCATGTATCAGTCAGCGAGCACCATGGAAAATAACCCAATTTGACAGTAGGCTAGCTTGCCATAATTGGTAGTGATAGAAAACCCATAAATTGAGTAAGGGATCACATCTTAGAAATGGTTGTGCGTTATCTTCGACTTAGATTACAGGGTATCAGTAGATATAGATTGGGGAAATTTTGTAGGAGTGGTATCCTGGAGCCGAGTCAGAGGTACCATCCCATCTTGATTATTTACAATTCCTTCCATTAGTAAATTTGAATCTAGGATGGCTTGGTATTTGAATATAATACTAACAGAGGCTAGACGAAGGGACAGTACTATGACAGGCCCTCCTTGGTCTATTGGACCTTTGAATAGAACTAGGATCATGGTAGGCATGTCGAATGAGCAAGGTAGGTAATCTTGAGTTATACCTATTTCTGAACTCGAACAAAGGATAACAGGGTTGCGCCCAACTGTATATATGTCAAGTAAGGGTTACCAAGAGTACCCTAGATGTCTGCACTAGAGAGAAGTAATGTTCTAGTAACAAGGAGTAGCAAACAAAGATGAACTTCTAGGTTCGAAGATGTTCCATTATTGCACAAGTATAAGCAGGCAGAGTATCGAGGTATGATGGGTATAGGAAGGTGATCCTAGGGGTAGTGTCAATGACTGGGTTACCTGGGCTTAGGCCTAGACAACCAATAGCAAGTGGGTGCCAGCATGCATTAAAAGACAGCAGTAGATAAGTTTTACCTGAGTAATAGGTGACTAGTGTGACAATAAGTAAATATGAGTTAGCCTACTAAAGGATTCTAGCATCACCATCTAATATAGACCCAAGAATGTTAAGAAGAGACCCAGCCTTGAAGATGAACTAAAGCCAAAATAGGTAATTAGTATAGAATGACCTAAGAGCCTAACATTAAATAGATAGGCTTGTTGTACTCTTAAAATTGTATATTGATTCCATTATAAATTATCAAACAGGTTACTTGGATCTCGATACGGAGTCTGACCCGTATCCGCAGCTCAGGACCACAGGCAAGTACATATACTGATTGTTACCATTTCTGATAGTTTCCTCTACATGTTATACACATGTCTTGCTGCTTGTTGACATGCTCGTTACACGAGGATTAGTATCATGGATTTTATTGTACATCTTGATTGTCTTGTTATGTTTACCCCACTTGCGATTGATTTCTTGAGTACTAGCTGGGCGGGAAAATATCTTAGTAGATGTGTGAACTACCCATTCCATCCCATATGTCTATTCTTGAATAATAGCAGCTGCACACAACACATGCAGGGTGCCAGATTTATCCCTTAGCCGTTCACACATCGAAACTGATATTTCAATAAACATAGATAGTCAACATTCTACGTCATTTCATCTTGTTCTTCATACTTGCCATGATACCATAGTTTACATATTGCTTTCTGGTAGCTATTTCTCGAGTTACATGTTCTTTTCCATTACACCATGATGCTAGTTACTTTCTAGTTTCATTCTCATATGCTATATATATGTTCAGTGACTCTATTGTGTCTCGGATAGCTGTCATATGTGTACTTGTTCCATTCCTGACTGAAAAACTAATATTTTAGGTGATGAGTTAGAGGAGTTCTGTACCACTTATTATGAGCAGACTGTGGACCCTGATCTGAGCATGCAGGAGGACCTAGATGCGGGGCTACCCTCCGCAGGAGACATTTAGCTTGATATTATTCTTTAGAGCAGGAGTTGCCTGCGAAAACTCTTTTATTTATTGTACTTTATTTTACTTAAGGATTATGTGAGTTGAGTAGTGGACATCCATCTTAGCACAATTTGTTCTCTTGAGATTATTTTATCTATCATATTTTGGTCTCTATCTTGGAGACTATTCAGATCAGTTATTGGCTTTTCTCGCACCGTGGTTATTGTATATATATCTTGCTACTGTGGACTGATCTATGAATTTTGATTTTATTGTAAAAATCTAAAAACTGCATGTTGTATTTGATAAAATGTGGAGATGACTAGACAGCGTTCTACCGTAGATACTACGGCGTAGGCTGGACGTACCCACGGCTCATGCCCAAATATTAGGTGCGGATCATGACACTATGTCATCTCCACGACACATATGAATCTCTAATAACTGCCAAGCCTTCTAATCATGCAAATTCTATTAGCAGTTATATTCTAACCATCGTATGTCTCAGACATATCGGTGGCCGGCCGATCACACGAGTCCGTGGCATGCATGTGACTCATAACTCGTGATAACTCAAGTATCGAGGAAAAAGGAGATATACTAATACCTCTATTTGCCATTGATTATAAAAGAACAGAACAATTATATCGGAGGACTGGACTTTTACTTCTTAATACAAACTCGCTCGTACAAAGAAAGCCTAGGGACAAAAACCTAGGTACAACAATCTAAGTACGATTGTTTAGTTTAGATTTTGGGGGGTGACGATAGAGGCTCGGGAAAGCGACGGCCGCTCTGCCTTACTCCTTGGACGATCAGACGTAGCCTTGGCTCTGGTGGAGAAATGCTCTTGGACTTGTGGGGAGACTCCCTTGCGCCCTCTGTTGCTAGATCTCTGGATGTCTCTGTAGTGCTCTCTCTTTTTTTCGCCCCCCCTTTGCAAGGAAATGGCATCTTGCTATTTATAGGAGTGGGGTGTGATCATTAGGGTTTGCCAATGATTGCCTCATTGAGAAGTTGGCGGTTAAGGATCAATTAATCTGGGCCATTAATTCTGATTGTAGCAAATCTAGGCTATTAATGTGGATTACATCAAATCTCTAGGGCAATTAATGATGATTTCCATAAATCCTCATGATTTGTTATGCCAAGCTCGGATCTCCCGCCACGTGTTTAATTTGCTTGATTGTAAATGATCTGATTTGATCCCAGTATTTATGAGGATGGCACTAAATCTGGTTATTAGGATTTGTTGATGAATCTTGATTAATTTGACGCCACGTATCCTACTATTATTATGCTGCTAGATGTAGGGACACGGGGAAAACTAATCTTCTGCCACGTGTTTTAACCGCGAGTCACTTAGGAAATCTGAGCTGCATGAGGATTGTTCCCTACTGAGCTGCATAAGGCTGGCCTCGTGCCAAGGCTGCTTGGGCGTGGCCTCTGAACATTTGAATCGCATGGAGATGGTCCCATGATCTGAGCCGCATGAGCGTAGACGACCGCATGATGGGTGGCTTCTCAGTGAGCCGCATGAAGACAGTCCTCGCGAGCCGCATGGGGTAGCCTCTGCCTGAGCCGCATGGGGTGGCCTCTGGCTGAGCCGCATGTGACTGGCCACGTGTCAAGGCCACATGAAAGATTTTGGTGTTTGATGTATTGTGTTAGAGATTTTATTCGTTTCCCTAGGAGTGCCATTATGACAGAGTCATCATTGCAACTTTATGTCAGAGCCGTAAGTTCTCCTTTATGTCAGAGCATTAAATAGGGCCGTTGCTTAATGGCCAACTGTAGAAGCGAACCGCAGAAGGCAACGTGGTGTTGCTTGAGCCGCATGTCCATGTTGGTGTCTTTTGAGCCGCATGATACTCTTGAGCCGCATGAAGCTCGTCTATTTTTGAGCTGCATGAGTTTTTCTGTTCTAAGCCGCATGGGCAATCATGTTCTTTTCCATGCTTCTACAAGACCCCTTTCAAAGTTTTCAATTTGCAAAATTGAAATACTTTGAATAAGAAGCATGGCTATGTAAGCTCCGCTGGCCGCATAGGATGCTCTGGCCGCATGAACCTCTTTGTCGCATGGCCTGTCTGGCCGCATAGACTTCCTAGCCGCATGGGCTCCCTGCCACGCGTGCGTATCATTAATTGTCTTTAATTCATTTTAGAGCCGTCTTTTGGGGGAATCCCAAGGGTTGGTTCATTAAATCTTTGGATTTTATCCCCTGGGTGAATATCCTTTATGAGAGAGGGGACGAAATCCGAGGAGTCGGTTTTGCCTGCAGCACACGACCCGAAGGGTTATTGGTCTACGTGCCCCCTCTTTTGTTCTCATATAAATAAGAGTAATTAAGACAAGAAACTTCTTTACTCTCTCCTTCATTTCAAGCCTTTCCTGCCCCGACTGTCATCCTCTTCTTCGATCACCGATGGCTCCCAAGAAGACTGCTACGGCGAAGGGTAAGAAGGCGGCGCCTTCGTCGGCTGCGGTGGTGAAGGGTAAGAAAGCTGCTTCTACTTCAACTGCGGCGACGAATGATAATGTGGTAGCTCCTCCGCCAGCCAACGTGCCCGCAGTTCACCCCGACGTCCACCCCACCATCGCTGGTAGGGACGTTGCTTGAGCTTGAAACCCTAACTGTTGTGGCTACGTCGCATGCCTTATGCGCGAGCCTTCATCCTCATGTGTGCCGCATGTACGTCTCATGTCCGAGCCGCATGAGGTATGCCCTATGTTTGAGCCTCATGGGGTATGCTCCATGTCCGAGCCGTATGAGAATTATTACTGTGGCCGCATAGGCACCTTTAGAGTTGAACCGCATGGAGTCCTTCTGAACAGAATCACATGAGTTCTTAATGGACTGAGCCGCATAGCGTTCCACGAATTAGAACCGCATACAAACCCCTCTAAACAGAGCCACATGAGGACTCGTTTAACCCGAGCCGCATGTACTTTTTAAAAACCCAGCCGCATAAGGACTCATTTAATCAGAGCCACTCTGTAAAAACCCGAGCCGCATAAGAACTCGTTTAATCAGAGCCGCATGACCTCTGAATGTTTTCTGGCTGTCTCCTGACTTTGTTTCTTTTGTCTCTTTTCTGTAAATATGTCAGTCAATGCTGCTGGAGAACCTCTGGTGGGTCGTGCCCAAGCCGTTATGGGCTATAGGTACGACCAGATAGTTCAGTATGTGGCAGACCAGTTGCCTAGTGACGAGCCTCTGGCGCGGTTGAATGCCCTCAAGAACCAGCCCTTCTACTTTCTCTGCGCCATGATGAACTCGGGGAAATTGGAACGGGAATACCTGAAGCCGGCGTTCTTCTTCGGAGACGCCTTGACTGTGAAGAACAGCCAAGTTCTGGACGTGTCAGAGAATTGGAGCTTTATTTCTAACGGGATGGCAATCAGCATCCCTCAAATGGAGCATCACTTTTCACTATCTTGGTTTAATATGCTCCCGCTGGACAGGAAGATGGAAGAGTCTTTGACCCCGACCCGGAATGGGATGTTTGTGGGCGACATCCATTACAAAAACAGCATGAAGTCAGTGTGTGCGGGCAAGGTGCATGCCAGTCGCTATGTAATGGGATTGGCCCCGGGCACTTTCTTGAATGTGTCGGGTCCCAATTTCACGTTCTCTGCAGCCGACACTTTCCTGAACCAGCTTGTTCGGAAAGGCTCCTATCCAATTGGCCGGTTGGCGCTCCCGAGTTGGATACACCCCATTCCCCCATGGATCAATCTGTCTATGTGGATCTCGCAAAATTACGAGACTCTTCTGCATGAGATTGGCCTTTATCTCGCTATTCGGGGCACCATCCACAGCTTGCCCATAAACAAGAAATTATTCATGGCTCTGTTGGAGATGTACAACCGCCGTACGGGAACCTTCTATACACCTGTAGGGGAAATGGGGCTTGCACTCCATGAGATGCACATGGTCTCCAAGCTTCCTTAGGGGGATGAAGCTTTTGAGGTGTACACTCCTACGAATGAGGAGTTCGAGGAGCTGGAGGAACGGTATCCGGGCTTCGTGGCTATTTATCAAGAGATATTGTGCCACCATAGTGCGTGCCAACAGATAGCCAAGAAGGATAACAGCTCGAAAGGGAATGCTCCCTACACTAAGGCCTGGGTAAGCTATCTCTTCTCGATGGGTGCCTCAGGCCGGGTTACTTCCCGAAGTCCTCAATCCCGGGAGGCGGTTCAAGCCTTGGTGTCGTCGGCCAAGAGGGTGGCCACCACCAATGACAGGTTTGGGAGTCAAACTGACTCTCTTGGTTATTTTTATCAGGATACCCAAGAGCTGTCAGAGAAGGCGCTTCTGGCAGGATTCTTGATGGTATGGCTGCGAAATTGCGTAGTCTCGGGAGGAGCTGGTTCTATTGAGAGGATTAGCCGTAATTTTATCCTCCCGGTTGTGAAGCTAGTTTTTGGAGTCAAACTAGCTCTTCTTTCGGCCATCGTGTGCAGCATACACCGTAGCCTCCGTACTTTTACGTCGAAGGTTATTGCCTGCGATATGACAAAAGACTTTGAACGAACTGAGCTGCCCTATCATTATCTGATGGGATGGATGCTGATGCACTGTCCGTCTTTGATGAGGCCGGGTTTCGAAGATTGCGTGATTGCTGATGACGCTTTTATCTTCCGTTATCGCAACGAGCCTTGGGAGTGCAAGACCATGCGCGCCTGCCGGATGGCACTGGCGAGAGCAGATAGATATGACTTTTTCGTATCCGTCCCTCATTTCACTGCTGAGGAAATAGCGGATGTACATCTCGACGGTATTGGGCATCCTCAGCTTCTAGATGGCCAGATGCTTCTGTGGTTGCGTAACATCCGCCCCGCCTATCTGGTATACCACAACCGTAATGCTGTCTTCCTGGAGCCTTACCTGCCCAGCAGGTTTGCCCGGCAGTTTGGATACAGCCAGCTTTTTCTGGATAGTCCCAGCTCTTGTCTGGGTTTTGATGGTAGCCTTCTTGACGGTATCAGGGCCTAGCACTACTATGATACGTTCCACACCCGTACCACTTTCTCAGTTCCTGATATTGAGGCGTCGGTAGAGATTTTGTATACGGCAGCCCTATACCATGTTATGGCAAACAAGCTTCCCGTCGGCTTTAACCCGGGTGCCAGTTTTATTGTTGGTACTGTCCTGGACGAGAAGCCCCAGGGGGCCAAGACGAGGAAGAGAAAGAAGAATATAGTCGAAGTGCCAGACTCGGACTCCATCAGTGCGGGTGATGAGGACGACGAGCATGATGAAGATAACTCTTCCCTCTCGGTGGGAGATGTTGGGGCGGATCAGCCGCCTGTTTTGTCAGGTAAGGTGGTGGCGGATCAGCCACCTGTTGCACCTGGTCCTGTGCGGAAGCGTAGCAGGCAAATCTTCCATGTTGGCGGTATTCCTCACTCCCAAAAACGGACTGCGACCAGACATCGCAGGCTAACTATAAGGGAGAGAGGCGAGGAGGTTGACCCCGCTTCGGAGGTAAAACGAGTTACTACGATCTTTATTTACTTCTTCCTTTCTTCTAGCTTTGATCTTAATCATTTTCCTTCCCTCTCGTAGGTGTCAGAAGAAAAGGAATCTCAGGTTGCTGAGGTCGTGACTCGGGACGACGGGGGCTCCGATGAACCTGTCCTCGAAACTGCTAAATTTCATCAAGGTGACGCTGATCGAGCCGTACCTCCCTCCGGGGTGGCTGGGACAGGAAAGCCAGCCATGTTCGGTTTGGGGGGTACTAGTGAGGGGACTATGGTGGTTGTGGACGAACCTCAGCCTCCGCCATCCTCCCTTGGTAAGATAAGCCAAATTTTGACTAATGAGGAGGCCCATTCACTCTATCATCACATCCTTCGGGTTAGACTGATTGATGGTTGCTCTGGGCATACAGGTCCTGCCCTTTCAGTGCCGATGACGGACATTGTTATAGTAGGCTCAGCTAGAAGGGATCTAGTGGGGGGGAGCATGCCCCTCATCTTCCGGCTTGTCTTGAGAGGCCTCACGCCGAATCGAGTTTGGGAGGTCATATGGCGGCACAGCCCAAACAAGGGGCAATGGTCCCTGTATCTTCCTCTGCTCGTATGACTTTGGGGGTTGACCTCTCAGCCTTATCGAGTATCCATATCATTTGGGCCGCGGAGGAAGAATTGGCCGCTGTTCAAGCGTCTTTTCACTCGGAATTTATTTCCCTTGTGGCTGGGGCGGCAAGCTCTGTTGCATCTTCTTCGACACTGCCAGCCACACTTCCTTTGACACCGTCCTCCACAGAAGTTCTGGATGAGGTATCGCAGGATGTGGTTGATAGTTTCTACCGCCATTTGAAGAGATGAGTAGACGCTGCTGTGGAGCAGGAGACTCCTTTCGCCTTGGCCCAACAATGCGTCCAAGGCTAAATTGACATTCTCAAAACCCTTCCTGGCGGGGAAGGGATAGCCGCGCTTCTGGAGCCCAAGCTGTTGGAGACTGATCAGCTTGTGGCCCAGTTTCAAGTGCTGCGACAAGCTGATTTATCTGCAGCAATTGATCAGGAGCGGGAGTTCCTCACTACCGCCCTGGAGAAGATAAGGCTTGTGCGGGATACATCTAAGACGGCTATAGCAAAGGACCTTGGCGACCTGTCTCTCCTGTACGACCAGCTGAGCCACCGGAGCGAGGTTTGCAGGGCTCGAGAGGCGGTCGCCTCCCAGGGGGTAATCGCTACCAGGGAGCAGATTCTCGAGCTTCAGAAGAAGCTGGCCTTCTTGGAGTCTGAACTTGAAGCTTCCCGTGTGGACAAGGAGCTGATTATTCAGGATGCCGAAAGGATTTCCAGAGCTTCTGTCAATCTGGAACGTGCTCTGAAGAAATTTGAGGAGGGCTGGCGGGCTCACACGCCTCTGGAAGATGCGGCGACGCTGACTCAGGAAGCTGAACGTCGGGCCAAACAGAGGTTTGAGCGGTCGACTGCCTTGTTGAGGGATCGTCTCAGGGCACTATGTATCGCCGAACAATAGTCGGCTTTTTTCCTTCTTTTTTTGTTTTTTTGTTCTTTTCCTTTCTTAAGTGGGACGTGGTCCCTAGAACATGTAGTACCTTCGCCTTCCAAATAGAAGAGTATGCTTTATTCTACCATTTATTTGTACTGCTTATTCCGTTTGTAGTATCTATCCCGTTAGGGAACTGTTTGTGGACTTGTTACCTTTGGCATACCTAGGTTTTAGGTACAGATAACAAGTTGATGGGGATACTTGGAACCAATCCACAGTCGGGTGGCTATGGACGTTCCTGGTATCGGGAGAAAGAATGCCATGGGGCAGTTGGGCCCCCGGGGCATGATGAGAAGTGAGGGGCATGTACTAGAAAACTTAGTACAATATTTGTGGTCAACAGTGGACATTTATGGTCAACAGAGGACATTTGTGGGCCTATTATTCTTGGCGTACCCTGGTTTTTTTTTGGTACGGATAATAGGTCGAGAGAGGGAACCAACATACTTACTCAGAGGTAATAAGGACATGATAAATATGAGGGTTTCTTCGATGGACCCTTCCCACTCAGAGGTAAGGAGGACATGGCAGGAGGGGGCTCCATGAAGGACACATAGAACAACTCAGAGGTAATGAGGACGTGGAAGTTCTATGTAAGGGGACGGTTTGTTTTTGGTGGAAGTGAAAACAACTCAGAGGTAACATCGACTTGGTTGTTTTGGAGAATTTGTGGATCGGTTACCCTTTTTGTGCACTTGAAGTGCGGGTATTAGATCATAAGGAGGAAGCTCCTCTTGGGAAGAAAGTTCAGAGGTATAATCATACATGACTTACTGCCTAAAAGATGCGATATAGACTTATCTGTAGTGGCCATGATGTAAGTTCAGCGGTACCTGTAGGCACATAACTCGACAATCTGGGAGATTTGGAGTCGGTATGCGAGTTCAATGGTACGAGAGGGTACATGACTCATCCTTCTAGAAGATTTGTAGTCGAAATATGAGTTCAGTGGTACCAGCGGGTACGTAACTCATCATTTTGGCAGATTTGAAGGTGGAATGTAAGTTCAGCGGTACTAGCGGGTACGTAACTCATCGCTTTGGCAGATTTGTAGTTAGAATATGAGTTCAGCGGTACCGCGGGATACATAACTCATCATTCTGGAAGATTTGTAGTCGGAAGTGAGTTTAGTGGTACCAGCGGGTACGTAACTCATCATTCTGGAAGATTTGTAGTCGGGATGTGAGTTCAGCGGTACCAGCGGGTACGTAACTCATCACCTTGGAGGATGTCGTTTCAGACGTAATATTTCTTTAGGAACTTGCCGTTGATGGGCAACATGAGCAAGTCTCCATTTTTTTTGCGAGGCGGTAAGCTCCATTGGAGAATACAGCGTCGATGATGAACGGGCCTTCCCACTTTGGCTGGAACTTGCCGACGGTTTTGTCAGTCATAACCATCGGCCTCCGAACTGCCAGAACGAGGTCGCCCACTTGGAATGTTCTAACTTTAACCTTCTTGTTGAAGGCTCCGGAGATACGTGCCTGGTATAGCTCGATTCGTTGTTGAGCTAATAGGCGCTTCTCGTCTAGGGCCTCCAACTCTTGTAGTCGGCGATGGTGATTATCATCTGTCGTCAATCTGTATGTGAGAGCAATGCAGAGTGAGGGGATGTGAGTCTCCAGTGGGAGAATTGTCTCACTTCCGTATACCAGAGAGAATAGTGTGTTTCCGGTGGTAGTCTGTACTGTAGTACGGTACGCCCATAAGCATTCACCGTTTTTATTCCAGTCGTATTTGTTTGATTACGCGAATTTCTTGAGAAGCTTGATGATTGTTTTGTTGAATGCTTCAGCCAAACCATTAGCCGCGGGGTTATATGGTGTTGAAGCAATATTTTGGATGCGGTATCTGTCGCAAAACCGATAGAAGGTGTGGCTTGTGAACTGCGGACCATTGTCGTGGATGATCCTTCGGGGCAGTCCAAAGCGATAGATAACGTGATGCTTGAGGAAGCTGATCACGTTTGAAGTCTTGACTTCAGCCAGCGGAATAGCCTCCGCTCATTTGGAGAAATAGTCTGTGATTGCGAGTATGAAGCGATGCCTTCGGGACGAAGGCGGAGTGATCGGACCGATGATGTCCATTCCCTATGCTTCGAATGGCCAGGATGCCACTGTCGGATGTAGAAACTCGGATGGCTGGTGGATGAAATCTGTGTGGACTTGACAGGCTTTGCATTTTCGTGCATAGTCTATTGCATCTGCGACCATCGTGGGCCAGTAGTAGCCCATTCAGCGTAGGCGATCTTGTAGTTTCGGGCCAGGCTGATGGGCTCCATAGATGCTATCGTGAGCTTCACGTACGGCTTCTTTGGCTTTTGTATTTGACAGGCATCAAAGCAGTAATCCATTATATGATTGCCGATATAGCATTTTCGTCTCTGTATCGTAGAAGAATCTGAGGGAACGTCTTCTGATAGAGGTGGCTCCCTTCGGATTCTCCGGCAGAATGTCGTAGACTACGAAGTCAATGAACGGTTGTCTCCAGTCTGGTGCTTCGTCAATTGTCAGAGCCGAGCAACTCTCGGCACACTGAACATTATTCCTGGGACAGACCAGCTCACGACCTATGATGTCAACCAGATGATGTGCATGATTTGGAACTGCTAAGGAAGCGGCAAGACCTGCTAGGGCATCGGCTTCAATATTTTGGAGCCTGGGAACATGCTCTATGAAGAACCCCTCCAGGAAAGAGATGATGTCGATTGCTATTTGGTGATAGGGGATCATGTCTTCATGGCGAACCTCGTATGAACCTCGGATCTGATTGACGATTAACTGCGAATCGCCGTATGCTTCGAGGTGTTCTACCCCAGCTCTTTTGCAAGCTGGAGACCAATGACCAGAGCGTTGTACTCGGTCACGTTGTTCGAGCAGGGCTCTGAGAGGGAATACGTACGATTGATCATCAACCCGGTGGGAGAAACCAGTACTATTCCGACTCCAGGGACGATGTTGCCCTTGGGCCCGGTTCTAGAAGCGCCATCGAATAACATTCGCCATATGGTATCATGAGAGGCCATATTTGAATTAGCGACCTCGTCTGGAATTTTTTTGTCTATTTTGGTTGACTCCGAACCCGGGTGAGCTGTAAAAAAGTCTGCCAGAGCTTGACCTTTAATAACCTTTTGCAGGACGAAGATCATGTGGTAAGGGGACAGTAATATCGCCCTAGTAGCGAGGTAAGAGCTGAGTGCATCTAGTTTAGTCATGAGGACCCTGAGGGCGTTGACTTTTGATATGACATAGATGGTTTGTCCCGTGACGTAGTGTCGCGTCTTCTGAATGGCAAAAACCAGAGCAAGGCATTTTTTCTCTACGGCAGTGTACCGATGCTCCGGCCCCATCATCATTCGGCTGAGGTAATATATGGCTTGTTCGTGGCCTGTCTCGTTGTTTTGTGCTAGCAGAGCACCGAAAGGCTGTTCTATCGCTCGTATGTAGTGCAAGAATGGTCTTCCAGCGATCGGAGCTACCAGGACTGGAGGGTTCGTTAGATATTCTTTAATACTGTCGAAGGTGCGCTGGCATTCTTCATTCCATACGAATGAAATGCCCTTCTTCATGAGGTGAGTGAATGGCTGACATCGTCCGGAGAGGTTAAAGATAAACCTCCTGATATAGGCCAGCCTCCCTTATAGGCCTCGGAGTTCGCGGAGATTTCTCGGGGGACCCATCTCCATGATTGCCTTCGTTTTCTCAGGGTCTACGTGGATACCCTGGGTGGTAATGATGAAACCCAAGAACTTCCCGCTGGATATGCCCAAGAAGGATTTTGTAGGATTCATTTTCAAATTATGTGCTCGCATCTGGTCGAACACTGTCCTCAGATCATGCAGATGATCCCTTTTAGAGCGGCTTTTGACGACGATGTCGTCGACGTAGCATTCCACTGTTTTATGCAGATGGTCTCTAAAGATAATGCTCATGGCCCTTTGATAGGTGGTGCCAGCATTCTTTAGACCGAAAGGCATAACTGTGTAGCAGTATGTGCCAATTGGTGTTCGGAATGATGTATGCTTTTCGTCGTCAGCGAACATCTTAATTTGGTTGTACCCCGAGAAACCATCCATGAATGAAATACGCTCAAAGCCGCATGTGTTATCGATCATGATGTCTGTGATAGGGAGAGGGAACTCATCCTTAGGGCATACCTCATTTAGATTGCGAAAGTCGATGCAGATTCGAATCTTTCCATTCTTCTTGAGGACTGGTACTATATTGGCAACCCAGTCAGGATGCTGTTCCTCACGGATAAAGCCGCTAGCTATCAGTTTGTTTACCTCGGCTTCGATGGCATTCATGACGTCAGGACGGAACCGACGTTGCTGTTGCTTGACTGGTTTTGCGTCCGAACGGATGTTGAGTTTATGAAGTGCAATCTCGGGGTTCAGTCCTGGCATATCTTCATAGCTCCAGGCAAACACGTCGATGTATTCTCTGACGAGTTGTAGTAGTGATTCTCGTTCTTCGTCTGTCAGATTCTTGCTGACGAAGATGGGCTTTGGAGAGGTCTCATCACCGAGATCGACTTGTACAACCTCATCCTCAGTGGAAGGCTCTATTTGTTCGAACCGCTTCTTCCACTGTGCATCTAGTTGTTGGGCCCACGGCTCTAACTCAAGAAGTTCCGGAATGTCTTCATCTTCTTCGTAGGTATCGGCAAACGCCATATTAACGGACCAGACTGTCCTGAGCATGTCTCTGATGCTGACATCCGAATCGAAAGTGGGTGATCCGATTGAGTGTGAATGCCAGTCGCATTCTTCGTCTGAGCTTTCTGGTGTCGTCGCAGGTGTGACATAACCGAGCCCAAATCTAGTTTTGCTGTAATAATCTCGTAGTTTCCCAGCCGGGCCCGACAATTATAAGGGTAATCGCCGTCCAGTGCCATAGTTCAAACCTGGTGTAGTTTCCAGATCATATTCCTATTTTTGCATGAGGTACTTGGATCGGGAACTATACAGGTAAAGGGGCAATCTTCCGGTGTCGGGTTCGAAATCAATTTCCTCTATCCTGAAGGGATGTGGATCATTCTTCCGGTCGAAGGTGATTGGGTGATCGTCTCCCTCGATTATGCGGTAAGCGTCCTCCACTGGAGTGAGTTGGTTGGCGGTGTAGACTTTTGTCACTTGTGTGTGCAGGTGAGTGCCTATACCGTGTTCCATAGATACATTGTACAGAGCTTATTAAGCTCGAGATAATTCAAAGATAGCCCTTTATTGATGAAGTAAGGTATCTTTTCCAGTGGGATTACATCATCTGTGGATGGAACATAAGTGTAAGCAGCCACATACTTGGCCAGCTCTGATTCTTCTTCAGCCATCCCCTGTATAAATGCAGACTGAGTGGATGATTTGGGCAACTTGATTATCAGGGGCTCCATGGGTGGAGCAGAACGTGGAGTTGTTGGCTCACTAGCCACCCCCAGCTTGGTGCTTGGTGCTGAGTGGGGAGTTGTTGGCTGGCTAGCAGTCCCTGGCTTAGTGCTCGGTTGTCGATTCATTCTGTGAAGACGAATTGTCATCGACTTGACAGAGGGATTGAGCTCCCCTGCTTGTTGCTGGCTAGCTTTTGGCAGCCTGATTGTCAGTGGCTCTGTCGTGGGTCTTGGCGCTTGGCCAGACCTTGGTAGTCGGATTATCAACTGTTCCTCCTGTGCAGAGAGGCCTTCCTACAATATTCTTCTGATCCGGTTGTTGCCTCAGTTTGAGCTTGAGTATCTCCTTCGGCAAGATGCTTTTTCGATTTCTCGTATAAGCATGAATCTGAGTAGTAGGATTCGACACCTTTAAAGGGATCGATGTCGGCAAATTCTGTCCACGAGGCCGTGCTTGTCGACGTACTTGAAGCACTGGTGCAGTGTGGAAGGCACGATCATGTAATCGTGTATCCAAGGACGCCCCAGAAGAATATTGTAGGGAGTGTCCGTATCTATGACATAACAGGTTACTTCTGACTGAAGGTTGCTGATTTGACACTTCACGCAAATCTTTCCAATCGGGTAGCTCCTGCCCGAATTGAAGCCGCTGATGGCGGTGCTTGTCGGCGGTAGGCGATGCATTGGGATACGTAGATGATGTAGTAGGCTCTTCGGGATGATGCTTATAGAGGACCCGGGGTCAATATGCATCCGATCGACCTTGATATCGCCAATGTACCCAGTATAATACAGAGGGCGATCGTGCAGGTTAGTCTTGATAAGCATATCTTGCAGAGTGAAGACAATGTTTGGCATTGACCCTGTGTAAGCACTGTCTTGGAGATCTGTCGACGAGTTCTCCCCAGTGAGATTGGACTGTGCCAGATATGCGTCGGCATTCTGGAGTGCCTCGCTCAGTACAACGCGGACATCCTTGGAGAGTCTCAGTAGCTCATATAGCGACAATTTGGCCGGTGTGTTGGCCAATTGTGCTAGGATGTCAAAGTTGTATGGCCTCTCTAGCTCATGAGGTGTCTCCCTTCGGAGTGGTTTTTCGAAGCGAGTCTCCTTCGGCCTCGGCTTGTCGGTCGTTGAAGGCTGTGAAGGTCCTGGAGCATCAGCAGCTGTCATTTGAGGGCCTTCAGCCGAGTTACCCGGTGGAGGTTGGGTTTGTGCGCCGGAGCGGATAACAACGGCAGTAGCTTCTTCTACCTCTGTCGAGGTCATGCAGCATGATTTGACTTTCCCATTCTTCTTTATATTGGTGGAGGGAGGTGCGGACTGAGTCACCTCAGGTACCAGGTCCGGATGGACCCACATGATCTTCCCCCGTGATGTAGTAAGGGGTACTAGACTAGTAGCTTGGTCTCGGGGCGGTGGAAGGTTAGATATGTCACGCCCCGTTCCTCAATTTCCAAGCACGCTCATCTATATCGTCCCGACGATATGCCGTTCGATAGCACCCCTATCGATAATCATCTCAATTTACTCAATCGAGTTCAACTCATTCTTGCTCGACACTATTTAATTCCCGTACTCGACTTTTCTAAGGTCGACGCAACTTTTGGTGTATATGCCCAGCCCGACTTAGCCAACCGTGCTTACGCAAACCATCTTTTATTTCTTATCAAAAACTGTTCTCCTACGTTTTGCAAAATAGTTAGACTTATTGTATGGACATCCCGTGGGACATTTGAGAGAGAGCGCACCAACGATATCAACTTTACGGAAGCAACATTTCAGAGTTTGCGAAAACAACGAATTTAAAGAATCCAATCGATAGTCCAAGGACGTAAAGCCGTGCTCTAATACCATGCCGACCGTTGGACCTTTCCATATTCTAACTCCATTCGACCTATCGGAATTATTTCCTTTAGCTATGTGGATTCATCTCTTTTATTATTAAGCCTACTTGTGCAAGTTGAAAACATGCGTTTTATTATGTGAAGGCTAAGATGAGGCAATTTCACCGAAACTACCCCACCTGAGCGAGCGGTCGCCTCGACCGAGCGATGTCTTCGAGTAGCCGTTGCAAGGCTAAGTTCGAACGCCGTCGACGTTTCGATTCCTCCGATTGACTGAGCGGGACGGGGCACTACATCATACACCACTCAGAAAAAGTTTTGTCCTCGAAACTAACTGAGTACTTACTCCTTGACTTAACACTCGAACGTTCAACGACTCTCGCGCACACTTCTCCTATGCGTTCCCTCAAATCCGAGCCACGCTTGTGCTACCCTCAATCCTTTCTTCCAAGCTTACGTTCCTTGGCGATTCGAAGTGTGCGGCCGCGTGGATTGAAGACTTATACAGGACATAATGTATGCACATCGCCTTCCGAAGCTTCTGCTGGAGTCAAGACTTGTATTGAGAGATGAAAGAGATCAGAGTAACTTGTAAAATGAAAGAAAAGTGAGCACGAGAGACTTGTAATTTGGCCTTGCGCCCACAAATGTAATCTTGTATTCAATATCAATAAAAAAGTTTCTTTTGAATGACTTGAGTATTCAATGTATTGCTTCTAAACTTTCGCTGCATGTTCAATATCTTTGTACGGGACTTCTGTGCGACGACCTCGTCGCAGCCGCTAAAATTGGCCGTTATGGAACCCGCCTTGTACGAGCGCAATCTAGGCTCGTGCGGCATCACGCCTTAGCGAGGACGATCGCTCCTACGGGAGCGGGGCGTGACAAGATACCTCCATCTTTGCTCTAGGGACGGGTAATACTCCATCTTGAGTCATTGTCAGAGGGAAGCTGCCAAATTATACTGACACCATGTTGGCTGCCACGGTCACTTCTTCGAAATCAATGGCTAGGGCATTAGAATCGATAAGATATTGGATGTATCGCTTCAGCTGATAGCAGTCTTGTGTAGCATGGTGGACATAGCGATGGTAATAGCAATACTTGGGACTCTCCATATCTGCAGAGCGAGGCTCACACCTGGGGGAAGGGAGCTGAATTCGTCCTCCTTGGATGAGCATGTCTAAGATGGGTTTAACATGGTCGTCCTCGAAGGAATAGGTCATCTGAGGCCACTATTTTTCTGCCGGCTTTGATTCGGGCTTTGGGGCTGTATCGGCCACCATAGCCTGCTTGCCCTTGTTGTCGCGGTTGCTGAAGGAATTACCACCATTGTTGTTGTTGACGTTAGGGCATTTGCCCTTGTCTTCCCTTTCGAGATGTGCAATCCCAGTTGGCGGGCTTTCTTTACCTTGTCTTCTGCGCTAGTGGCACTGATGATGAACGTCTTCCAATTCCTGAATTGGCTTTCGCCCATCCAGAGGCTGATTGTGGAAAGTAGTCTCTTTTGATAAATTTCAATCAAGGAGGAATCAGGGTTGCCGGAAGGCAGCTTCATCGCGGTTTGGCGAAACCGTTCGATGTAATTCCTTGTTAGCTCCTTTTCTCCCTGAACAACGTCTATTTGAGTGGACAATGACACGTCTTATCCTACTTCGTAGAATCTTTCTAGTAACATGCGTTTGAAGCCAGTGAAGGAGTGGATGCAATTGTCCGGCAAGTTGCGGTAACAGTCGAAGGCGACCCCTTCCAAGGCTTCGATGAACAACCGCATAAGGATGGCGTCGTCATGGGGCAGATGGTCGGTTGTGACTTCGAAGTAGGTAATGTATCTGCTTGTAGATGTCTTCCCATTATATGGATTGATGTGGAATGGTTTATACTTTGGTAGGAAGGGGACATCTCTCCACGCGGCAGGATACGGTTGTCGTACCCTGAGGTCCTGGCAAGTTTCTCGGGCTTGAAACATGGCTCGGAGCTCTTGGACCTCTCTTCTTGCCTCCCTGGCTTCGTCTACAGCGGTGGGGGCCGATATTTCAGGAGGATTGTTGCCCGGGTTTGGTGCAGCTGAGTTTGAGTCCGCATTAACCGCGGGACCCAAGCTCGTTTGGCCAGGCGTCCTTCCTTGCAGAGTGGGAATGGCCGTCTTGATCTCGTCCACAGACTTAACCAAAGCATGTAGTATGGCCTCCATAGTGTCGATGCGTTGACGATCACTGGGACCCTCTTGGTTGTTGTCCGTCATGAATACCGTCCTTATATGATAAGAGGTAGAAGGGACGGTAAAGGACGTGCCCTCTGAGTCGTACCCTCGCACGGAGAAGTCGTCAAGGTACGTGGGAATGTTCTCTTCTGGTTCGGACTCAAAAAGAGTGGTACCCCCAGCTTCAGAGCTTGCCTCATCTTGAGAGTTGTGGACGTCCTCGGGGACGTCGAGATTTGCTGCATCTGGATTATCCTCTTGGAACACCGGATTGTCGTGGATATTTGGAGGAGTGCCACCCCCAGCTCTAGTATCTCCGAGTGTGGACGAAAAATCCCCAAGTGTGGAAGATTTCGTCTTTGAGCGGGTCCCTTGGTAAACTCCTCCTGTAACGGTGGTAGACAACCATTTAGAAGAAAGTTTCTTGGTTACGCTGGTTGAAATTTTCGGGCTGGAGGCATTTGTTTTCTTCCCTCTCCCGCTGCCAGGAATCTTCAGAGCAGAGTTGCAGGAGGCGACGAGGAGCGCCTCATCTTCTGAGCATGGGCGTTGCAACCGTCGGAAGACGGGCCGTCGGTCTGCTTGTACTACCGCCTTGTTGCAGCAGCAGTTGACAAAGACTTGGGTGCAGTGATGTCCGTGGGAGGATTTTTTGCACATCGAGGTCTCTTCTCTTTTCTTGCGCTTATGGAGGATAACCTCACACAAGTCAGATGGGTCTGGAACGGCCATGTTTGCTCCCTGGGCTTTGGGAGACTTTTGGAAACTACTTTGTCCGTTTGCCGTCGGAGGATGGACTCGAGTGGTTATGTACAACTTTCCATTAGAGGCCCGCATAACAGTATGTGGAGCGCTCGGATGGTCAGAGGTCGGGACAGCGGACTGAGCTCGCCACGCTCGTGCTGCCCTAGACTTTTTCACTCTAGTGCGCGAGGGCACATAGTAAGAAGAGTCTAAGTGGTGCTGTAGAGAGTCAGACATATTTTCTCGGGAGCTTGAGAGATCAGAACCATAGGAGAGGCGATCGATGTAACGCCCTAGTCCCAAAATACGTAGGACTAGGTACATCGACATGCCAGCTGTATACATACGAAGTACACTCCAATATATGGAAACCTTGTATGTATACATAAGCTGTAAAATACAGTAGAACCATAATAAATAAATCTCATCCACTAAATAAATAAATGATATAAAAGCAACTTTGAATTTGTCATGTATACAATCGTTGGGCGGAGACAAAGTCCACTACCAACTATCTCAAATAAAATGTACAAGAATTGATCGGTAAAATAACGAGACGAACCAAGCGCAATCGTCTTCGAAAGAATGGAGAAGATCACGGCCTTGGCTAGAACACCTACAAATTCATAGAAGCACACACCTGGAGAGATAACCAGGTCCTCAGAGGAATGTAACAAGATACAGAAAGAACATGCCATAATAAACTGAATATATAATATGTCACAAACCGAAATAAGTGACAAGACGAAAATAAGGTGATCTAACCGTACTACAGTATTTATGCAGTTAAGAACAAACCTCCAACGCATGGGCACTCTGGCGTAGTAGCAGTAATCTCAGGTATGGCCCATCAGGATACCAGGGACCTCAAAGCATAACATTCATCGAATGTCAGAGGCCAGCAGTAAATCAGTATCAGGATCCAGGATCGTATCTCCCGCGGAGATAACCGGCAATAGGGAAGTGCAACTTGGCCCATACGTTAAGGAACTGTTCTTCCCACCCAATGTCTAACAGAGTCACATCCATGTCTCATATACCTCTACTAACTGCTAAGTCTCCAAACATGCCTCTATTAGCAGTTAGCCCTATCGCATGGGGGATCAGCCCACACACAAGAACCTCTACATGCTACTCATCTCACACATCCTCGTGGTACAACTGTGTCAAGGTATATGCGATACACTACAGACGGTAGTCTCTTAACTCTAAGTCCACATGCAATCAAAGGATAATAACAAAGTATATCTAATATCACTGAGCAGACAGTAAATCAAGAACGGTAAGAACTGAAAATAAATGAATAGTGATATATAATAATACAAACTGAATATAAACAGTATAATGGCAAGGTATCTTGCCTGAGGTTATGTGCAAAGAGAATAATCCAGTAGCTCGAACAGAGAATTAAACGAAGCAAGAAAAGCCAAGTCCCGCAGATGACTCCGGATGCTGCAACAAACATCACGAACGAGTTTGAAATATAAGATATGCCAAGGAAACGCCTGTCCAAAAGTTAAATTCTGGAACAGGAGCAAAATCATAATTTCGGGTCAAAACGATGTTCGCCGTTGGACCCGTTTTGCACCGAAATGCGTGCCAATATCTATGGTCTCTAAAGTCGTCAAACTACATGTCTACAGATTTGTTTTGATGAGACGAACCCAATGGTATGTCCAATTTTGGATTTCTGTGGGCTGTGCACAAAATTGTCTGTTGAGTGGGATTGTGGGCCCACCAAAATAGCGACCCGATCAACGGTCTCAGAATCGGACCAAACTTAGTTCACAAGACCAGAAAAATATTTGGAGTCCAATGGCACAAGTTTCATCGCGATATGATGAGTGTGCACAAAGTTGTGAATTAATTTGCAAGGGGTCGATACGGGGAATCTCGACGGATACGCACTGATTTCGTCGTGCATATACAATAAAATCGGGTTCCGTCAGTTCCCACACGTCGACAACATCCATACGCGCCTTTCGATGCATATAGTGTGCGACCACGTCGCCCGGTTTGTCGGGGCGCACGCCGTATCGGGTGTTTTTTCCACTTTTTGAAAACAGAATTTACAATTTTTCGTGAAACTTTAACAACGTGTAACTTTTTACACACTAGATGAAAAGTGAATCCAGAAGGTGCGTTACAATCTCGGTTATGTTGTCTTTGACTGCCTTCAGTTAGTTTTTACGAAAGTTTAATGGACAGCGAGAAAAATGGCCGACAAGTTGATGTTTCAAAACAGTTTTTAATATTCAGAAAAGTAGTTTTTCTCCAACTTCGCCACGATTTTTCGAGCAAGTTGGATGACCATGTCAAAATCCACCTGGGGGATCTCGAAGAGGGTCATGTGGGCTTCCTACACGAATTTACGGATCGAAAAATGGACTAGAATTGAGAGAGAAATCAAACAGGGAAGTGGGATACCTTAAAGTGGGAATCTGTTGATGTTGTTGTTGATTCCTTTGTCTTCTTCGCGAGCACGGCTTCGCCATGGTGCGCCCGAGCTTCGCCGTAAAGTGGGGAGGAGGAAGGAGGAGAGGAAGGAGGTGGAAGAAATAATTAAGGATTAGGGTTTTGTTCATATATATATGCATGCATATATATATATATACAAAGATTGGGTTTTTTCGGCCAAGTGCTGTTAATGAAAAGGAGCGCACAACCTAATGGTGCTGCTGCTAGTTATTTTGTAAGGGGGGGGGGCGCACATAAGCACTGCTGTTGCTTATTCTTTTTTGATAGGGTGGTCGAACCCACCCCATTGGGCCGACCACCAACAAAGTTTTTTTTTTTCCTAATCTTTTACTTCAATACATATATATATATATATTTTTTACTTCAATACATATATATATATATATATATATATATATATATATATATATATATACACCAAAAATCTATTTAAAATCCAAATACTATTTAAAAGTCAACAATCCAATTATTGAATATATTTGAGCATATCTACATATATATATAAATTCAATCCTTAATAAATCAACTCAAAATAATAATAATATTTAAATAGGAAAACATATTTATTAAATCACCACAAAATAACTTTAACAATAATAAATTAATAAAAATTGCTGCAATGGGTGAACTGTACCACACACCCTTATCCGGGTCCAGGAACATGTACAATCTTGTAAAATATTATTTAAAAATAAAATACCAATAATTGTACAAATATTTAAATAATTAGAAATTGTGCATAAAATTTTAAAATAATTTAGGAGATATTTCTAAGTACATAAAATATGTCTACATGGCCACATTTGGTTACACGACCTGCTTAGATGGGCTAAAATTTGGTTCGGGCCCAGTTCGGACTGAATTGGACAAACCGGGTCATCTAAAAATCAATATATAAAATAATATTTAATTAAAATACTTTAAATAAGTCCATTCACAACTCTGTCTGGTTTTCCTAGTTTGGTCATCACCATGGCTAGGCTTCCCCCGGCATAGCTAATGTACTAGTCAAGGCACGCTGCTACATTTTCCGTGCCAAAATTCATGGTAGTCTTGTGTTACAAAATTCAACAGTGGCTAAGGTCCTTCTAAAAAAATAAATAAAACCATAAATTGTATAAATTCATTTTTAAGTCTAATAAAATAAAAAATAATTTAAAAAAATAGGGGGTTTTACATCCTACCCAACTTACAAGAATTTTGTCCTCAAAATTTAGGATTAATAGGGTAGATAGGATTGAGGGATAGGAAGAGTTTGTCAATACCAAAATATAATTAAATTTTGGAGGAGGCAATAAAACGGCGTTCAACATAACCATGCATTAGAAAATTTGGGGAGTCGATATATACAAAAATATATCATGGTTATGAAATTGAATAAGAGTTGCTAGTGAAGGTAACAAAATTTGATAATCCAGTTTAGGAAATAGTAAGGATTTGAGTAGACCAAAGAGAATAAATTAGACATTTAGGAAATGTGATCCCTTAAGGGAGAACTGAATACTAATCGTCTTGGTCGAGGGTTTGATTAAGTGAATGATTAGAATCATTCTCGAGTGCTCAAGAATACTTGGGAGGACACGATAACAATTCTAGGGTTAAGGAACGAGGAGTAGTTAAAGGCGAGGATACAGCCACATGAGTCGGTCGGTGGCTATCTACATTTGTGTATAATTAACCGGTTGGGCAACCGAAGATGATACTTTGAGTCTATCTAGCAAGTACAGTGCCTTGTCTTTCCAAAATAAGTAAAAGACAAGAACAACAAAGGTTTCAAAGACGGTGTTATATATTGAGTACGAATTACGGGGTTCATAGGAGGCTAAAATAATTCAAAAGAGAATTGCCAAGGCTATCGCGGAAGAGACCCTAAGGCAGGTTTAACTATGTCTCCATCCGCATAGAATAAGATATGATAAGCGAACCAAAGTGCAATAGGTTGATCAGACCATCATGCACCGGTTATGATTAGACAATATGCTAGTGGGTGCACCCAATAAAATATGTCATGATCAAGCTTGATAACGAAATAAACTTGCAAAACTGAAGCTACATTAGCAGCATGAGATAGTCAAAATATGAGCAAGGGAGGTACTGATGAAGGAATTTTAAAAAGTCCAAGATCTTTTTTAAAAAGAATCAAGGCTCACTCGAAGTTTGGGCCTATACAGTTGTCCTAGTGTTTCTTCATTCGGCTTGGTAGACTAGATAAGGTAGGGTCCTCTGAATCTATAGTCTAAGTGAACTTACTAATGTGGTTCACAAGGAAAAAGGTTTGTTAGGTGGTGAGGTATTCTACCCAACTTACAAGAATTAAACTAGTAGTATGATGTGACCAGGGGTCAAGCAACCAAGATAAAGTACAACGCTAAGCATAAGGAATTTAATAGAACATACTCATATATCGAGTTAAGGGATTGGGTCAAGGTTGGGTCTCTTAATTGAAGTCAGGAAGTATTTTGGTGTCATGGTAGAGGTTATAGTTTGGCCATTTTGACCAGAAGGTCATATCATGAAAACAGTGTACAAGGAGACGTATTTTGATGGGCCATGATAAATCTACATGAAGGTGGACTTGTCTAGGTCTTACATATAAAATTTGTTGGAAAGAAAAGTCTAGTGTTGTGCTCCAAACATCCAAGTCACGGTAAGGGACTCCAAAAGATCAAAAATAGAAAGTGGGAGTTCACGAGGTGATAATTAATGCACAAAAATAAAGAAGATCAAGTTAAAGCATGAAATAAAATTAATTAAGGAATTCAGTAAAAATAATTTAGGAACACAATTTCGGAGAGAAGATAGTCTTCTAAATGAATACAGTTAAGGAACCATTAACTCATTATTCAAATTGCAAATGGGTTAGAAGGTCGCAATTAAAAGATCTAGAATTGAAGGAAGATCGAGTAAGTCGAGGTGGAAATACAGTCGCATAGCTGGGTATATGACTAACAACACTTGTGTATATACTACTATCATGGTCATAAGTGACATGGCAGTTAGTGTTGAATACTCAGTAGGGTTATCTTGGGGCCTACCATTAAAATTTTAGCTCAAGTATCCTCCAAAAGTTTCAAAAATAAACTTTCAAAAATATACCATCAAAATTTGTATTCACTCCAAGCCGTTCAAATTTATCATAAAAAATTTAAATCACTTTCATAAATCTCAAAGCAAACTTTATCACGTTACCACTAACCTTTTCCAGAATTAACGTTTAAATTCAACTATTTAACTCGAGAGTTCATAATTTACGAATCTATAAAAATTTCACAATCAATCAAAAATTTAACACTCTAAATTTTTAAAATAACTCATAATAAAACTCTTAGCATATTAAAAGCAATCTCAAAAATTAAGCTGAATGCTCTCATCAATTTTAACTTCTATTCATGCTAAGTTATTCCAACAAAATCATTAACCTTTAAATGGTAACTTCCTTTAATCAATCAAAATAACATTCCATCACATCCTTCGAAATTCTCCCAAAAATTTTAATATTAGCAATCCCTCATTAAAATAAATTTTTAAATAATCTTATCAGTCAAAATATTTTTTTTTACCAAAAATCTAAATAGATTTGTAAATCCTCAATCATAGGACACCATTTAAAATAAAAAATTTCTCAAAAAAATTGTTTTCATAACTTTCAAATATTTTAAACCAAAATTCACCATCATTACTTCCACTTAAAATTCAAAATTTACTAAACACGAAAATCACAAGTTGTACAACTCAAATTTAAATAATTCCTATGGCCGTTTTTTTTTAAAAAGCTAAGATCATTTTTAAACCAAATTTATAACTGTTCAAAGGTGTATAACTATAATACAATAAATCATAAACATCAAAACTCGAAAATCAAATAAATTTTATATTTGTTCAAGGATGTATATCTATCACCCAAAACTCATAAATATCAAATCTCAAAAAGCCAATCAATTTCTTAATCGAGGGTATAAAGATTTAAGCTATTTTTTTTATTTTATTTTTTCTCCTTCCTGCAGTACCAATCCTATGGTGTTTACTATTTAGAAATCTCAAGATTAAAACTTTTTGTGGTAATATCCTACTTTACAAATTACTAATCATTAATTCACAAAAAAAAAATCTTTTTAACTCAATTAGAGTCTTGAATGTATTCCAATTGCCAATATAACCATTCTACCTATATGTGTGACCTATGAGCATATACTAATGTAGTCATCTTCCTAGTTGATACTAAGCACGAAAATAAGAATCGACGGTGGAAAGGAATCAAGCAAGATGCAGTTCAAGGAGGTCAAACAAGAGTTCAGAATTTGAAGCCAAGGGAAGAGGTCAAGCTGTATGGATGAGATTCCTAGATTCTAATCTTATGTCACAGGCTCACATCGGTACAGTAACGTAAACGAAGTGACAAACTTAACCTGCATGGGCCACTACAAAAACATGTAACGCCCCAGTCCGAAAATACGTAGGACTAGGTACATCGACATGCCAGCTGTATACATACGAAGTACACTCCAATATATGAAAACCTTGTATGTATACATAAGCTGTAAAATGCAGTAGAACCATAATAACTAAATCTCATCCACTAAATAAATAAATGATATAAAAGCAACTTTGAATTTGTCATGTATACAATCGTTGGGCGGAGACAAAGTCCACTACCAACTATCTCAAATAAAATGTACAAGAAGTGATCGGTAAAATAACAAGACGAACCAAGCGCAATCGTCTTCGAAAGAATGGAGAAGATCACGGCCTTGGCTAGAACACCTGCAAATTCACAGAAGCACACACCTGGAGAGATAACCAGGTCCTCAGAGGGACGTAACAAGATATAGGAAGAACATGCCATAATAAACTGAATATATAATATGTCACAAATTGAAATAAGTGACAAGACGAAAATAAGGTAATCTAACCGTACTACAGTGTTTATGCAGTTAAGAACAAACCTCCAACGCATGGGAACTCTGGCTCAGTAGCAGTAATCTCAGGTATGGCCCATCAGGATACCAGGGACCTCAAAGCATAACATTCATCGAATGTCAGAGGCCAGCAGTAAATCAGTATCAGGATCCAGGACCGTATCTCCCGCGGAGATAACCGGCAATAGGGAAGTGCAACTTGGCCCATACGTTAAGGAACTATTCTTCCCACCCAATGTCTAACAGAGTCACATCCATGTCTCATATACCTCTATTAACTGCTAAGTCTCCTAACATGCCTCTATTAGCAGTTAGCCCTATCGCATGCGCGTGGGGGATCTGCCCACATGCAAGAACCTCTACATGCTACTCATCTCACACATCCTCGTGGTACAACTGTGTCAAGGTATATGCGATACACTACAGACGGTAGTCTCTTAACTCTAAGTCCACATGCAATCAAAGGATAATAACAAAGTATATCTAATATCTCTGAACAGACAGTAAATCAAGAACGATAAGAATTGAAAATAAATGAACAGTGATATATAATAAAATGCAAACTGAATATAAACAGTATAATGGCAAGGTATCTTGCCTGAGGTTATGTGCAAAGAGAATAATCCAGTAGCTCGAACAGACAATTAAACGAAGCAAGAAAAGCCAAGTCCCGCAGATGACACCGAATGCTGTAACAAACATCACGAACAATTTTGGAATATAAGATATGCCTAGAAAATGCCTGTCCAAAAGTTAAATTCTGGAACAGAAGCAAAATCGTAATTTCGGGTCAAAACGATGTCCGCCGTTGGACCCGCTTTGCACCGAAATGCGTGCCAATATCTACGGTCTATAAAGTCATCAAACTACATATCTACAGATTTGTTTTGATGAGACGAACCCAACGGTATGTCCAATTTTGGATTCCGGTGGGCTGTGCACAAAATTGCCCGTTAAGTGGGATTGTGGGCCCGCCAAAATAGCGTCCCGATCAACGGTCTCAGAATCGGACCAAACTTGGCTCACAGGACCAGAAAAATATTTCGAGTCCAATGGCGAAAGTTTCATCACGATATGATGAGTGTGCACAAAGTTGTTAATTAATTTGCAAAGGGTCGATACGGGGTATCTCGACGGATACGCACTGATTTCGTCGTACATATACAATGAAATCGGGTTCCGTCAGTTCCCACACATCGAAAACATCCATACGCGCCTTTTGATGTGTATAGTACGCGACTACGTCGCTCGGTTTGTTGGGGTGCACGCCGTATCGTGTGTTTTTCTACTTTTTGAAAACAGAATTTACAATTTTTCGTAAAACTTTAACAACGTGTAACTTTTTACACACTAGATGAAAAGTGAATCCAGAAGGTGCGTTACAATCTCGGTTATGTTGTCTTTGACTGCCTTCAGTTAGTTTTTATGAAAGTTTAATGGACAACGAAAAAAATTGCCGACAAGTTGATGTTTCAAAATAGTTTTTAATATTCAGAAAAGTGGTTTTTCTCCAACTTCGCCACGATTTTTCGAACAAGTTGGATGGCCATGTCAAAATCCACCTGGGGGATCTCGAAGAGGGTCATGTGGGCTTCCTACACGAATTTACGGATCAAAAAATGGACTAGAATTGAGAGAGAAATCAGACGGGGAAGTGGGATACCTTAAAGTGGGAATCTGTTGTTCTTGTTGTTGATTCCTTTGTCTTCTTCGCGAGCACGGCTTCGCCATGGTGCGCCCGAGCTTCGCCGTGGAGTGGGGAGGAGGAAGGAGGAGAGGAAGGAGGTGGAAGAAATAATTAAGGATTAGGGTTTTGTTCATATATATATGCATGTATATATATATATATATATATATACAAAGGATGGGTTTTTCGGCCAAGTGCTGTTAATGAAAAGGGGCGTACAACCTAATGGTGCTGCTGCTAGTTATTTTGTAAGGGGGGGCGCACATAAGCACTGCTGTTGCTTATTCTTTTTGATAGGGTGGTCGGTCCCACCCCATTGGGCCGACCACCAACAAAGTTTTTTTTCCTAATCTTTTACTTCAATACATACATATATATATATATATATATATATATATATATATATATATATATATATATATATATATATATATATATATATAATTACACCAAAAATCTATTTAAAATCCAAATACTATTTAAAAGTCAACTATCCAATTATTGAATATATTTGAGCATATCTACATATATATATAAATTCAATCCTTAATAAATTAACTCAAAATAATAATAATATTTAAATAGGAAAACATATTTATTAAATCTCCACAAAATAACTTTAATAATAATAAATTAATAAAAATTGCTCCAATGGATGAACTGTACCACACACCCTTATCCGGGTCCAGGAACATGTACAATCTTGTAAAATATTATTTAAAAATAAAATACCAATAATTGTACAAGTATTTAAATAATTAAAAATTGTACATAAAATTCTAAAATAATTTAGAAGATATTTCTAAGTATATAAAATATGTCTACATGGCCACATTTGGTCACACTACCTGCTTACATGGGCTAAAATTTGGTTTGGGCCCAGTTCGGACTGAATTGGACAAACCGGGTCATCTAAAATCAATATATAAAATAATATTTAATTAGAATACTTTAAATAAGTCCATTCACAACTCTGTCTGGTTTTCCTAGTTTGGTCATCACCATGGCTAGGCTTCCCCCGGCATGGCTAATGTACTAGTCAAGGCACGCTGCTACATTTTCTGTGCCAAAATTTATGGTAGTCTTGTGTTACAAAATTCAACAGTGGCTAAGGTCCTTCTAAAAAAAAAATAAAACCATAAATTATATAAATTTATTTTTAAGCCTAATAAAATAAAAAATAATTTAAAAAATAGGGGATTTTACAATCGAAGACTGAGCCTGAGCCGCATGGAGCAGACAGCATGCGGTTGGAATCAACAGTCTTCATGCGGCTGACATGGGCTTTCTTCATGCGGCTGGAAGTCTCGGCCGCATAAGTCTTCTCCACGTAGCTGGAAATCTTGGCCGTATTGCTATTCTGCATCTGGCTGGCAGTTTCGGCCGTATGGACATCATGCATGCGGCTGGCGATCTTGGCTGCATGAATGTTCGGCCTGCGGCTAGTGCCTTTGTTCGGCTTCTTCCTGGAGCACATAGAATCACCCTTTGCCCCTGCAAGTCCAGCATCGTAGTGCTTTTTTCTGTCGGACTTGGGGACAGCAGAGTCCTCTATGGCCTGAAGTGGGGCCGCATGAGAGTTGCCTTCACCGTCTTGGGCAGCAGAGAGTACTCCGTCTAGCGCTTGGGAAGGAGCGAATGACTTGGGTCTCCACTCCTTGTGGGCCTTCTTCGTGCGGGCTCGCCGCTGGACCGGGCCAGCTCTCCCGCCGGAGAGCATTTCTTTAGACGCCTGTTGGTCGAATCGGGCGACCAGCATTTGTTGAGTGGAGCCAAGTTTGGCTACGTCTGATTGCGTCACCAACTCCTCAGCCGTGGAGAAGTTAGTCCCCAGCAGAGTCGCCATCGTGTTTGTCATTGATTATAAAAGAACAGAACAATTATATCGGAGGACTGGACTTTTACTTCACAATACAAACTCGCTCGTACAAAAAAAGCCTAGGAACAAAAACATAGGTACAGCAATCTAAGTACGATTGTTTAGTTTAGATTCTGGGGGATGACGATAGAGGTTTGGGAAAGCGACGGCCGCTCTGCCTTACTCCTTGGACGATCAGACGTAGCCTTGGCTCTGGTGAAGAAATGCTCTTGGACTTGTGGGGAGACTCCCTTGCGCCCTCTGTTGCTAGATCTCTGGATGTCTCTGTAGTGCTCTCTCTCTTTTTTTGCCCCCCATTTGCAAGAGAATGGCACCTTGCTATTTATAGGAGTAGGGTGTGATCATTAGGGTTCGCAAATGATTGCCTCCTTGAGAAGTCGACGGTTAAGGATCAATTAATCTGGGCCATTAATTCTGATTGTAGCAAATCTAGGCAATTAATGTGGATTGCATCAAATCTCTGGGGGCAATTAATGATGATTACTATAAATCCTCATGATTTGTTATGCCAAGCTCGGATCTCCCGCCACGTGTTCAATTTGCTTGATTGCAAATGATCTGATTTGATCCCAGTAATTATGTAGATGGCACTAAATCTGGTTATTAGGATTTGTTGATGAATCTTGATTAATTTGATGCTACATGTCCCACTATTATTATGCTGCTAGATGTAGGGACACGGCGAAAACTAATCTTCTGCCACGTGTTTTAACCGCGAGCCACTTAGGAAATCTGAGCTGCATGAGGATTGTTCTCTACTGAGCCGCATAAGGCTGGCCACGTGCCAAGGCTGCTTGGGCGTGGCCTCTGAACATTTGAACCGCATGGAGATGATCCCATGATCTGAGCCGCAAAGTGTAGGCGACCGCATGATGGGTGGCTTCTCAGTGAGCCGCATGAAGACAGTCCTCGCGAGCCGTATGGGGTAGCCTCTGCCTGAGCCGCATGGGGTAGCCTCTGCCTGAGCCGCATGCGACTGGCCACGTGTCAAGGCCGCATGAAAGATTTTGGGGTTTGATGGATTGTGTCAGAGATTTCCTTCGTTTCCCTAGGAGTGCCATTATGACAGAGTCATCATTGCAACTTTATGTCAGAGCCGACAGTTCTCCTTTATGTCAGAGCATTAAATAGGGCCGTTGCTTAATGGCCAACTTTAGAAGCGAACCGCAGAAGGCTACGTGGTGTTGCTTGAGCCGCATGTCCATGTTGGTGTCTTTTGAGCCGCATGATACTCTTGAGCCGCATGAAGCTCATCTGTTTTTGAGCCGCATGGGTTTTTCTGTTCTGAGCTGCATGGGCAATCATGTTCTTTTCCATGCTTCTATAACCTCTTCAATGAGGTGGTCATCTAGTATTAAGTCATCATACAAAAAATAAATAAAACTAATAAAACGACTAAATCAGTCGCTCGTACCCAAGTATGACTTAGATGCACAGTATGATAGAAAAATATAGATAGTAAATAAATAAAAAAGAAATAATCGAATAAATAATAGTAAATGAATAGTAAATAGTGGCAACGTATCTTGCCTGGAGGTGGTGTGCAAAAAATAATTATGTCTAGTAACTCAGATCGTCAGACTCAAAGAGCAATGAAGTTCAACTCCCGTAAACGTCCTCGGAGCAAAAATGTCTAAGATCGTCTACCTATAAGATCGTCTACCTATAAGTTCAACTCCATTAATGTTTTTGACATAAAATGTCTAAGAAGGTCAACTCCATTAATGTTTTCGACATAAAATGTCTAAGATCGTCTACCTATAAGTCCAATTCTGGACACAGGAGCAAAATCATAATTTTGGGCCAAATTAGTGTCCGTTGTTAGACCCACTTTGCACCAAAAAGCATGCCAAAATCTATGATCTCTAAAGTCATCAAGTTATATGAACCCGGGTCTGATTTGACGATATAAACTTAACCGTATGTCCAAATTTGGACTTCGGTGAGCCGTGCACAATTTTGTCCGTTGGATCGGATCGTTCACTACAACAAATAGGGCATACAATAGCAGTTTATCTATAGCGTTCAGGCCTCCCTGCTATAGAATGTCATCATCAATAGCGTTCCTTCCGCAGTGCTATTAAAATAGAATACAATAGCAGTTTATCTATAGTGTTCGAGCCTCCCTGCTATTATAATATAATCATCCATAGCGTTCATATTGAAGTGCTATTAAACGTTCATACAATAGCAGTTTATCTATAGCGCTGAAGCCTCCATGCTATTAGAATGTTATTATCAATAGCTTTCATTATGCAGTGCTGTTAACAGAACTTTATATAGCGTGTTATGAACGCTGTTAAAGGTATAGTTTTTTTTTGAACGTTGCTATGCACGTATGTCTAGGGGTGAGCATTATTCGATTTTTGGACCGAAATCCGAACCGAACCTAACCGAATAAAAGATTCGGATTGGTTTGAAAAAAAATTCATTTTGGTTTCAAAAATACTAAAATTTCTTATTCGGTTTCGGTTTCGATTTTTTGGGATTCGGTTTCGGTTTAATCCCACTAACCTTTCAGAAATTTTATCTAAAATTTCTCTCCCTAGTAAACCGAATAAGAAAATTTAGTAATATATATACGAAATATATCTTTGTATATTTAGTTACTATATATATTGACAAAAAAATTTATAAATAAACTAAATATTGGTTAAACCAAATAAACTAAAAATCAAACATATTTATTCCGTTCGGTTTGGTTCGTTACGGGATATTTCGGTTGGTTTCAATTTTTGTTATTCAATTTTCGGTCGAATTCGGTATTTGGTAATTCGGTTCGGTTAACCAAGTTAATCGAATGCTCAAAATTGAACTATCTACTGTTCTAATCATGGGAGAAGCAACCCAGTTTTCTATTTTATATTAAAAAATAAGTTATAGGAGCGATTCAGTTTTGCTGTATAATTTATAGCGTTCTCGATAGCGGGCGATCCAGTCCGTTGGATTTTTAGCAATTAAATCGGTATCGTCCATAGCAAAATGTTGTCTTATGTTTGAAAAAAACCTTAATGTATTCTCCCCCAACCCTTCAACTCCTCATAACCCACGCGACAAACTGAAAACCCCTCCCCCTCCTCTCTGTCACGAAAACCCCTCCCCCTTCTGGAAACCCTCCCCTCCTTCTCTCTGTCACGAAACCCTCCCTCTTCCTCTGGTAACCCTCCCCTCACGAAACCCTCCCTCTTTCTCATCTTTTTCTCTCTATCTCTCTCTCCCCTCAAGAAAACCCTAAAGACCGATCGACCGACTGATAGATTATTTGGGGTTTTCGTGAGGGATTATTTGGGTTTTTCGTGAGGGACACTACACCAAAACATCGTTTTTCTAACACATTATTTTTTCAATTCCTAGCGGTATTTTATCGTTATAATTTACTAACAGTAATAAACTATTGGGAACTAACAAAAGCGTTAGTATAAATACGAAAAAAAAACCTTTTTTAAATATATATTTCTTGCCAATGGTTATAAGTGTTACAAATCTTACTTTCCCTAATTTCTATTCGAAATCTTGATCCTCGGATCAAAAAATCCAAAGGACACTATCCTCTCCTATTAACAAAGAGAAAAAGAGGAGAGAGAATCTCTAATCTATTTCGGCTGCTGCTCCATTTCTTTCCCGAGCCCTAGATTTCTTTCCTCCCTCTCTGTTTCTCCTCTTGTTCTCTTCCTCTCCAGTTCTCCTCCTCCTCTCCCCTAAATTATTTTATCGAACCCAAACCTATGTATGGCAGCCTTTGTCCCTCATGACCCTCTGGCTACCATGAGACATCAAATTTCATGTGAGCCCTAGATCCACTCAATGTCGTGCTCGACGCCCCTAGCCTGACGAGCCCTAGATTTCTCACCGCCATCATTTGACGCTTCCTGACGACTCAAGAGCCCGACGCCGACCGTATCCCGATGCCCGATGCCGACCGTATCTTCTCTTCCTTCTTCCAAATTCGTCTAAGGTATTATTTTGCATTTGATAGAAACTACTAAATTTGAGTTTTAATTTTCTGATAATTTTTTTTTTAATTTCCTTTTTGTAGCCTATTATTTTACATTTGTGCTCCATGCTTGCTCTCTCGCCTTGTGTAACCTATTGGTTTAGAATTCAGTACTTGTGGCCCAAGGCAGCATCTAGTAAAGCTTAGCTAGGCTTCGCTGCTAATGGAACTTTAGTAATATGGAAATACTAAGAATGAAATCAATCACCTCATGTAGTATGGAGCACACATTCTAAATTGATTAGTAGTAGATAATTATCTTGAAAATATGTGACTTTAGACATAAGTTCATATGAAAGGTCTTACCGCAAAAATGCAGAACAATTAACTTTTTTGGTAGCTTCGTGTACATTTCAGTTCTTAAAGTTATCAGAAAGAGTGACACTCGATTGTAGGTCCCTTTAATCGTTTGTCCTTGTCTTTATGACATGTTGATTAAGTGTTTTCTTAGTTAAACCAGATAACCCATCATTTTTTTAAAAGAGTATCTAATTAATCATGTTGATTAAGTGTATGCAAGTATAAAGTATTTTCTTAGCTCATCATACAATCTGATAACTGTGCATCCCATCAACAAGATAAACATGCAGGATTTTGGCTCTTTGAAGATCCAGGTGTTGGATGTGATGACTTGGATTCATGAACCTTAATGTTTCGTCCTTCATGTTCCAATTGGGCCATGCTACTAACTATCATGTTCTTGCTTTTTTTTGTATCTATGTTTACTTTTCTTTGGTACCATATGAGTTGTCTATGTAGTTTTGGAGTATATCTGTTATAGAATGAATCACACAACTTGTGGAATTATCAGTATCCTCTCATAAATTGAGGAAACTAGTTACGTCTTCAAAGAAACAAAGGTAAGAGTTGCCAAGACTCAATTTTAATTTTGTTGGCTATGTTATGGTATTATAGATTGATCCCCCCATCAGTTCAGTTCCAGAATAACGACAGTTTTCGTTTGCTAGGATCATGCAGACTTGTCGTCATTCACTCGGTCAGTTGACAAGTAAAGCACCCGCATCTGCTGAAGCACCACCTGAACCATTAACTTCTGGAACTATATATGTTACAATCCATAATTAGATTATCTCTGATGTATCTAATCTAGAATGAAGCATCTAGGATATTGGAACATTTTATAAATTTTAAGTCGTCTTTGTAATAGTATTCAATATCCAAGGTTGTTCATATATCAATTGCAATCACTTGCAGGATTAATGATATCAAGCAATTATAGATAGAATATTTTTGGTGCTGTTTGTGGTTGATTGTGATCTCTACCAGAAGTGTTAAAACTAGTTCAAAATCTCTTATCTATATCAATATCCATATTCGTGAATTGTGGAATAAGAACTTCAGTCCTAAAGCAGTAACATCTTTCTTCATGGCCAGAACTCCATGTTTTTGTATATTGGTAGAACTCCGATGTCTTTTCAACTTTATACAGAGAAAGATTAATCAGGCCATGTAACTCTAATGGCTTTCTAATGACTTTTCAAATTTATCTATGACAGGCCTTTTCATGGCTTCACAATCCAATAACAGGGTACACAGGACTCGAATACTGCTCTTGTCAATGGTATTGAGGTTTATTTTAGGACCATCTATAATGGTGATCCATCCTATTCTTTTGGACCGAGGGGCATAAAATGCCAAGTGTCCCAATCGTTCTGGTACATTATTTCCCTCCAAAGATGTAACTAACTTACATCCTACAATATTAATATGAGGCATGTTAATCAGGCCATGTAACCCTTAAAAACTAAAAGCAAGCACACTCACAGTCTATATTATCATAGTATATGTAGGAAAGCTAAGTGTATAATGTTTTAATCTATGCAGCTCATCCTCGAAGAATTGTACGATTTGTGTTTCTAAAGAATACAACTTGCATCCAGATATCCTAGAGTATCAGGTATTTAAGGTCTCTATCTCATGTATTATCTTGCAAACTAAATGCTATTATAATAAGATGATTATGAGATTTCTTTTCTTGTTTGTAGGATTATTATTGGCCTACTGGCCTTTAACTTCCTTCTTAGTATCAACTGACACTTTCAACATACAAAGAGATCTATGTCGTCGTAAAAGAGTGACTAATAATATCATGCCGTCTAAACCTTCTGATACATAAGTGGCAACTAGAGAATTTGGCTACACATATTCCCTGCTTGATTATTTTAAGATGACTGTCAAGTTATCAACTTAGCATTTTATAGAAAATTACTTTATTGTTTGTCTGAAAGTTTTAATGTTAATATTTACATTCTATTAGGAGTAAGAGGTGCTTATTGTGAATATGTAAGCCCTCTGGGATTTAATTAGATTTAATTAGAATTAATTAGAGTAATTGTATTTAATTAGGAATTTAATATGATTAATTATGATTTTCTAAGTTATTAATAATTTCCCACTTTTATTTTTGATTATTATCGACACGATACCGTGACTTTTAAATTAGGAGCACAAGGCTAGTTATTTTCTCCAGACCAACTTGTCATGCACGATCTACTCGAGACGCTCTACACCCATGACCTTCGTGTCCCACTCAGACGCACTCCCTTGTGCTTCATTTTTATCGTACAACTTTCTGGACAATTGACCCAATTCCGATTTACCCCACCGAGTCACATTTAATTCCAACTTGTATTGGGGACACCATTTTGACCCAAACTGGTCGACCCAAGTTATGGACACAGACCATTTTGAGCCTACTACACACGTGCTACTTGTGTCCCATCCAATTTAGTCCCCGTGTACTATTTATTTATCAATGATTATAAATGGCTAATTTAAGTCATTTAATTATCGGGACCCAATTAGACCTAATTGTGACCCAACCCGACCCATCGGAACTCAACCCAAGTACCATGATAACTCTCCATCAACATATAAACACACACACACAACACCCTATAAATCCTACAAAACACCAAACACACAAACCATACTCTTTTCCTATATATTAAATACACACACAAATCATCAACATCACTTTATTCTCTTTCCATACTTTAAAACACACATCACCACCACCATACTCTCTTCCCTTACTCCCTTACAGCCGAACAAGCTCACCCCCCCTCTCTCTAACATGTTACCATCACTCTCTCTCTCTTCTTTAATTCAAAACACACACACATCACTATCACTCTTCCTCTCTCCCTATTTTGAACACACACACACACAACTCACCATCTATCCTCTCTCCTACACTCCCTCCATACCCGACCAGCACAGCCCTCCCCCTCTCTTTTAGTACTCTCTCTTCTCTCTCTCTCAAACACACTCCCCCCACTTTAAAATCGAGAGTAGCACCACCACTCTCTCCTTCATCTTCACTTCTCCACCCCCCTCCTTCACTACTACCACTCCCTCACTTCACTACCACAGCCACCACCACCCTCACCGCTGCCTCCCTCTTCCCCTACGGCCGACCACAGCCTCCTACCTCCCCTTGGCCGGACCACCACTCCACCACATCCACCATCATCTCCATCACCCCCTCACTTCTTCTTCCTCTTCATCATCATCTTCACCATTACCACCACCCCCACTCCTTCACCACCACCACAGCCACTCCTCCACCACCCCGACGGCAGTAGCCTACCACCATGGCCAGCAGCACCACCACCCCTTCACCATCAACTTCACTCCATGGTAAACTCTCCCATCCTCCTTCCTTGAATTTTTATGTGTATACACACACACACACACACACACACACACACACACACACACACACACATATATATATATATATATATATATGGTCGAATTCTTTTTGAAAGACTGCTACTGCTCCAGGGCTTGTACCAGTGGCCTTGGATTGTTGGAGGGGATTTCAATGTTGTTATTCGATCGGATGAGAAGATTGGGGGGAGGCCTGCTGAGGAACTCTCGATGCAGGAGTTTGCAAACTTTCAACTGGCAGCAGGAGTCTCTGAATTTCCTTACACAGGAAGTGCCTTCACTTGGGTCAAGTCGAACAACAAGGACAGACGTGCGTCTCATCTCGACCGGGTATTTTTTGATAATGCCTGGCTGAACATGGCACCGTGCTCAGTGGAGGAGCATCTTAATAGAACTGAATCTGATCATGCGCCTATCCTTGTTCGGCTGCTAGCTAATAATCCTGGTGGGGTCAAGCAGTTCAGATTCCTAGATTTCTGGACTGGTCATGCTAATTTCCGAAGAGTTGTTCTCAAGGCATGGCACTCCTTTGATCACCGACATGGGATTACGAGGGTGGCACTACGACTTGATGAATGTCGTAAGCGGCTGTCAACATGGAGCAGGGTAACATACGATGATATCTTTTAGGCTGTTCGGAAGGCGGAGGATGAAGTTCTTGCTGCTGAGCTTCGGCTTGAGGAGGAGAATTCAGATCATAATAGGGAGAAGCTTGTATTGGCCACTGCTCTACTGAAACAGCGAGATCGTACTGAAGAGGCTTTCTGGAAGCAAACATCTCGGATCAAATGGGATTTAGAGGGGGATAAAAATACTACATATTTTCATGATTGAGTAAATTTCAAGAAGAAGGCCTTGAGGATTCATTCTATTACTACAGATAATGAGGCTGTGCTCCTTGATAAAGAAAACATGAAAGCGTATGCACTTGAATACTACGGGGATTTGTTTGAAAGAGGTGATATTTTGGATGATGATGCATTACCTGATGTTATTCCGTGCTTGGTGGAGGAGGATGAGAATGATCGTCTTATTGCTCTCCCGCTGAAGAACGAGCTGTTAGACACTATTAAGTCACTGGGTATGAATAGTGCTTCGGGTCTAGATGGATTTACTCCTAAATTCTTTATTTCAACATGGGACATCATCAGGGACGATATCACAGAGGCTGTTGGCATGTTTTTTGAAGGGTTCTCGTTACCCCGATCGATTACAAATACTTCACTTGTCCTCATTCCCAATGTTAAACAGCCCAAGTACTTCTCCGATTATCGGCCGGTCAGCTTATGTTCAGTTCTAAACAAAATCATTTCGAAGACTCTTGCTCTTCGGTTAGCGCCGCTACTGCCAAAATTGATCTCTCCGGAACAGAGTGGTTTCGTTCAAGGTAGAGAAATAGTTGATAATATTGTGCTTGCGCAAGAATTAGTTGCCAAAATGAACAAGAAACATTGGGGTGGAAATATTGCTATTAAATTAGATATGATGAAGGCTTACGATCGTGTGGATTGGAGATTCATGCCCAAGGTGTTGCGCAAGTTTGGATTTCACAATAAATGGGTTGATATGATGCTCCGTCTACAAAATAATGTGTGGTTCTCACCCTTGATCAATGGCAAAGCAGCAGGGTATTTTTAATCTTTTCGAGGTGTACGGCAAGGAGACCCCATCTCACCCGTCTTGTTCATCTTAGCTGCGGAGGTTTTATCTTGCAATCTGAAGATGCTCCCTATGACTGAGGGTTTTACTCCATTCATTACTCCTAGAGGTTGCTCTCCTATCACACATCTATCATACGCGGATGATGTTTTGCTATTCTCGGCATGAGACATTAGGTCGATCACCTTGATTCAGGAGCAATTGAGGCGCTATGAGGAGGCTTCGGGTCAGAAGATTAATGTGGCCAAGATAAACTTGTATGTTTCTACAAAGGCTCCGGCAGAGAGGGTGGCTGAATTGGCATCGAGGACAGGTTTCTCGATTGGGACTCCTCCTTTTACTTATTTAGGTTGTCCAATGGTGGCTGGGCACCGCAATGCAAGCATGTACGAAGACCTGATTCAAAAAATTCGTACACGCATTGAAGGCTGGCATAATAAGACTCTTTCACTAGGAGGTAAACTGGTCTTACTCAAATCTGTTCTTTCATCAATACCAGTGTATACATTAGCTGCGTGTAATCCTCTAGTATCTGTGCTACGCCGCATTGAAGCCATTTGTAGTGAGTTCTTTTGGGGTTCTTTCCAAGGGGCTCCGAAGAGAGCATGGTTGGGCTGGGATTATATTGCTCGCAAAAAGGAAGAAGGAGGGCTGGGAGTCAAAAGATTAGAAGATGTGATGACGGCATTTACAATCAAGCTTTGGTGGAAGTTCTCTACATAGGAGAGTCTATGGGTTGCGTTCTTCAAATCCAAATACTGTTCTCAGGTCCCTGCGAGTGAGGTAACAGTTATATCAAACGCGACTCATGTTTGGAAAAGATTGATAGAGGGACGGAATTTGGCTAATCAGCATATAGTTCGGGATGATTCAGGCTGGTGGTGGCGTAAAATTTCAGGAAGGTTTACAGTGGCGTCGGCATGGGACATAGCCCGCAGGCAATGGCCAATTACCCTTCATTTTGTTCACATATGGGGAACGTGCATTCCGTATAAATGGTCGATATTATTGTGGTGTGTTCTTCATAATAAAGTGTCAACAGATGATAATATTGTGAAGCTTGGTTTTAGCATGGCATCGATGTGTCATTGTTGTGAACAAAGCAAGGAGGAGTCCCTGGATCACATATTTCATGCAGGGGAGATGGCTTCTGAAGTCTGGCGTACATTGCAGATGGAGTATAAAGTGCAAGCTCGTGGGTCTTCCACATTGATGCAGCGGTTGCATAGGTGGTGGCGGGGAAGGAGGCTTCATCAAAAGCAAATTGCAGTCAGTGCTGCTATATGGGTGTTATGGAAAAACCGTAACAAGTGGCGATATGAAGGATATAGGTATTCTACGGGGATGGTGATCAAGGAGATTCAGAGGCAGATCAGCAAAGCTTCTATCAAGTGCAAGCACTAGGGTGTTGATCGAGTTGTACTTTTGGAGTTGTTTTGTTAGCAGTTGATGATGAATAAAAAGTTGGTTATATATATATATATGTATATAAATATATATATATATATATATATATATATATATATATATAAAACCACCACTTTATTTATTCATAAGACAAAATAGAGTGAGTTACAAAAACTTTGTCATACTACAAACTACTTTCACCAGCCTCATGCGAGCATTTAATGGTTGCCTTTGAAATTTGCCGATAAATCTCCTTCTCCATGGCCTCCTTCGAGTACTTGTAACCTTTGTAGCGCCACTTGTTACGATTTTTCCACAAAACCTATAGAATAGCTCCCACCCCGATCTGTCGTTTGTGAAGCTGCTTCCCACGCCACCATTTCTACAGACACAGAATCAAAGACGAACTCCTTCCCTTGATCTGAAAGTTAATCTGCATCGAACTCCATATCTCCCTTGCCAACTCACCTTCATGAAATATGTGTTCCATAGTTTCACCCGAGCTCTGCATACAACAGTGACATTTAGATGCCAAACTATATCCCATTTTCACTATGTTCTCATCTGTAGGTAGCTTAGAATGCAGCACTCTCCATAATAGTATGGACCATTTATATGGAATACAAGTACCCCAGATATGAATGAACGATGGGTTAATCGGCTATTGTCTACGAGACACATCCCATGCTGATGCTATAGTAAACTTTCCCGACATCCTACGCCAATGCGTCCCCTGATCATCCTGAATAATGTATTGGTCTGCCATCCCTCGCCCAGCCAGAAGTCTCTTCCAAACATGAGAGGAATTCGACGTGATCATCACTTCAGTCGGGTTCGCCTGGGAACAGTATTTAATCATGAAAAACTGTATCCAAAGACTCTCCTGAGTTCGAAATTTCCACCACAATTTAATTGTAAATGCCTTCATAATATCCTCCAATCTCTTAACTCCCAAGCCACCCTCTGATTTGGTTCTTGCTATAGCTTCCCAACCCAGCCATTTTCTTTTGGGAGCCCCATTGCATGAACCCCAAAAGAATGAGCTAAACATAGACTCAATGCGATTTAACACTGAGCATGGGGGATTACACGCCGCCAATGTGTAGACAGGAATTGAAGTAAGCACTGATTTAAGAAGAACCAATTTATCTCCTGGCGACAAGATTTTATTATGCCACCCTTCAATCCTAGCACGGATCCTACTGAGGAGTTCTTCGTACATTGCTGCGTTTCTATGTCCTGCAGCCATAGGACAACCCAAGTATGTGAAAGGTGGATGGCCTATCTCAAACCCTGTTCGATCCAATAGCACAATAATTCGATCTGGGGGTGTCTTCTCCGAAACATAAAGCTTAGTCTTGGCCACATTAAGCTTTTGGCCTAATGCTTCTTCAAATCTACTCAAAGTTTCCTGAACCAATGAAATCGAACAAAAATCACCTGCTGAGAACAACAAAACATCATCAGCATATGACAAATGCGTAATTGGCATACATCCTCTGGGGGCGATAAATGGAGTGAACCCGTCAGTGGATGGCAATAGCTTCAGGTTGCAGGACAAAGCCTCTGCTGCAAGAATAAACAAGGCTAGGGATATGGGGTCCCCCTGCCGCACTCCTCTGAATGTCTTAAAGTAACTAGCAGATTCCCCATTGATCAATAGAGAAAACCAGACGTTATTTTGCAGTCGAAGCATCATGTCTACCCATTTGTTATGAAAACTAAACCTTCGCAGCACTTTAAGCAAGAATCGCCAATCAACCCGATCATATGCCTTCATCATATCCAGCTTAATCGTAATGTTTCTACCCCAATGCTTCTTGTTCAGCTTAGATACTATTTCTCGAGCTAAAACAATATTGTCCACAATTTCTCGACCTTTAACGAAGCCGCTCTGTTCAGGTGAGATCAACTTGGGGAGCAAAGGAGCCAATCTGATGGCGAGTGTTTTAGAGATAATTTTATTAAGCACTGAACAGAGACTAATCGGTCTATAATCCGAAAAATACTTAGGCTGTTTGATCTTGGGTATCAACACCAATGATGTGTTCGTAATGTCTCGGGGTAGGGAGAAGCCCTCAAAAAAATACACACAGCCTCTGTTATATCATCTCCTATAATTTCCCAGCTGCAAAGAAAGAATTGAACACTAAAACCATCTGGGCCCGAGGCACTATTTTTGTCTAAGGATTTAAGTGTATCCAATAACTCTTGATTCGACGGAAGAGCTATGAGGCGATCATTATCTTCATCCTCTACCAAACCTTGTATCACCGATAAAAATTCATCATCTGCTTTAATATCCCCTCTCTGATATAAAGCCGAGTAGTAATCCATTGCATAAGATTAGATATGAGATTTATCAGTCAAGGGAACATCATTTGGATTGAGGACCGAATGAATTCTGAGAGCCTTCTTCTTGAAATTAACACAGTCATGAAAATAAGCCGTGTTCTTA